>WEDG01001716.1:0-336110 GCA_017591395.1 Schistocephalus solidus
CCTTTTTTTTTTCAGCGTATCAAAGTTATTTTCAGCGGTCGAAATCTATGGTAACAGTAAGGTCACATTAGTGTCATTTCGGCTGACTTGTCGTCATCAGTGTCATATCTTCACCAGTGAAGTTCAATCAAACTACCGATCAGAAGTTCAATCCCTTCAATCATTGAGTCAGGGTCGTTAAACCGTCAATAAGATCGGGAATACGATTATCCATCAACATCTGTTCACCTGGCAGTTAACGACAGAAACGATCATTCAGTTCCGCATTTGCCGCCAATGTTCGCTCCAGATTATTTCAAAGCCGAATTATGAACCGAAAATAACTAGACGTGCGACACTATACCTGTTCTCAACGAATAACGCACATCTCTTCGATGAACACTAAAAATGAATGAAAATTTAAACGATACGGGCAAACCGTAATCGACGCCTAGAATTGAATAAAAGTTTCGACCGTATTTCACCGGCGAAGAATTATTTACTTCAAATTAGGCGCAACATTTCGTTTCACTGCGCAGCAAAATCTATTCCACCATACGTACGTTTTCACAATATCAGCCTTCTATTAAGTAACCGAACAGGCAACATTAAAATAGTCCAGCAGACACCCCGCTCATTAAACAACAATATATCTGCCGATGCCGCGTTCGAGCAGAAGAATCGAAACGTCGTATTAATATCTTCATTCGAACTTCACCACGGAGCCCGATTGTAGCGAATTAGTATCAAGAGATGCGGTGAATCGAACTCACATTTAGACATCAATAATTTAGTAACCGTTAATTTTGACAAAGTCGTCTATATGGACATCACCGCGGAAGTCAGCGTCATTACCGTCACCGAGTTCTCCCCCAGTCGGTATTACACTATGGTAAATGATTAACATCTCGAGCCAGTTAGTTTAACATTAGCGCTTCAAGATCAGTATCGTTTGCCTTGGTTTAGCTCCGCCTGTATCAGGTTTTCCCTCCGATGAAAGCCTAAAGTTTCGTCGGTCGCAGCTGAATAGGCGATCGACACGTTTCGAAAGATAATCTCCGGTGCCTTTATTTCCTTACCTGTTAACTCATCGCGATTCATCGCCGCTAAAACATTAGACGCACAGACGTTATTTGAGCGAATACGAGCTTCCGTATCAACAGCTCAGAAAACATTATATGCCATCTCCAAAAAATATCCAAACATTCACGAGAAAGCAACACACATAATGCTGAATTTACCCTGACAGATTTCGATATGAAAAATAACATTAAGTAGGGTTTAGCATGCATTATTGTGGAGTACGAACTCGTAACGTCATACGCCGTCGCCAGGCCTATTACACGCTGAAAACACCACAAATGACCTCGCATAAAGCGACGTTTCCTTATTAAAGTTCGACAAATTTAAAATATATTGTATAGTAAACATGCTATCTAAATAGTAAGTTAGTTGTTATTTGCGGAGAACCACGCCGCGTTTCTTAACACTGATTGACCATAACGGTGAAGAAGCAACAATTTTCACACTTTGAATTGCGTTGACTTCATGAAGCAACTTTAATAATTAACAGTATGAGTTAATATGTAGAACATACGGTTCGGTCTCTCGGCTGTGTCCTTTAAAATCAACGATACCCTTTAATACAGAATTAGGTTGAAGACATACTTGCCACAAAATACAGCAGCAGTCAATATCTTCAAGAGTTATCTTTCGATAAAACATGGTCGGATTTAATAAAGGTTTTGTGTAACGAGACAATACATACGTTCGGTTACGGGCAGTCATCTGTGCGTTTTGCACGAAGTCGGCTCAACGTTCCATCCGGTGATTACCGAACCATCTGTTAATAGCGACACCGTTTTCAAATGAAAATCTGTTTGAGAATTGCGGTTAAGATTACGAAAATGCCTAACCACTCGTTACGACTTCATCCAGTACTTCAGTGTTTATGCTTCAGCAGATTGCTAATATGTTCATTGATAAAAATGTATTGTGTCGTTTTGTCCATTATTTCGCGCTATATTCGCGCATATCATTAAAGCCGACTTTTCCAAGCATCGCGAATATTTAAGTCGTTAAATTACGCCCAGCGAACAGCGTTTGTTAGTTTGAAAGCAGAAAGCGTTATCGCCGTCGCAGCAACGATTACAGCCGCCATTGAATAAGCCTTCGACTCAGCGAAATCAGCGTAACTGACTTAAGCGATTCCAGCATTCGCCGAGAAATACCGTAAGCGTATGCGATACTAATCGCTATCGTTAGAGTCGATTTTGCGTATTTTTCGTCGCTCAGCATATTGATTAGCGTTGATATTTCACCGGAAGTTTAGAAGAAGCCGCTCATATGGCTCTGCGACATTTATGGTTAAAATAAAATCAGTTAGTTAGTTTCATATGTTTTGCCGTCGTGGTTGATCTGGGGCAATTTTAAGGTTGGTTCATTAGGTTACAAGTATGGGGTTAGGTTAAGAGAAGCCAGGGCCATATAAGGCCTAGAACACGGGACAGATGTCCAAAGAGCTTAGCTGGTCAAAGCGTCATCGTCTTACGTGTAGACGTCTAACGCACGATCTTCATTTAAACGCCTTCTTATCGTCTCGGCATTGAATATTCATCCTCGACTGCTGCAAAGATCACGGACGCCCAGCGACAAAGACAAAGCCTAAGTTTGCATCGGGAGTCAACGAAACCGCAGGTATTACGTTCGCAACGACGTTCATAAAACGACGAAAACAATTTCACAACAGATTCGGTCAGTTGTTCATTTCATTGAACGAATAAATTTGCAAAATTCCAGCTGGCAACCTTTCCGCATTACGGCTTCCGGTCAGCGGTTATCGCCGCCCGAGTCTAAATTTACCCTGGAAATCGATTACGCGACGCAGTTCGTATCAGAAACGGAGTTGAGCACCGAATGGAACCGTTATTCGTACGTGAATGCCGACGATTTTCTCCATTGAGGCCGTTATTTCGGCTTCATTTGCTCATTACCAGTTCACGCGTAACTCAGCCAAATGATCTTTCATGGTGTCGAACGGTTGAACGACGTTCGGCAGACTTCATGCGCTGGCTGATTCAGTTGCATCGTTTATCCTTGTCACCGATTTTCCGGACTCACAACCCGCCATCAGCCGGATAGGGCCCGGGAAGCCGCAGCATCTATAGTGATGCAAAGTCGTTACACTACCGCATACTCACATTCACGACGACGATCGTCTGCGCTGGTCGGCTGATTACCAGCATACGTTTTTCCGCCGAAATTATGTCGGCTGATGACGACTGGTTCACCGACTACGACACGACAGCCTGAAATTTTGTTCGAGCGCCAGAATGGCCGAGTTTTAGCGCTGAAGCAGTTGTCAGTCATAGCTGCGAAAGTCGTTGATATTTGCTGACAGATCCGCCTCGCAAGCTACGCGGCACTACGTGATTAACAATTTCACCATCGAAGCTGGAGTGTACGGTTTACCGAGACTGAATAATTTACCGCAGCACTGCGTCCGGAAAGCGTTCATCAGTCTCTCGAAAGGTTTATTGCCATAAGCGACACCATCCTCGATTGGGAAAGCAGCTGACCGTAATAGGTACGCAGTAAAGCATAGCGACCGCATTCTATAAATAATGCAATTTCGTGTAAGAATTATCGATGCTACTATTGTCCGAGATGCCAGATTTAACAGCAGCCCCAGTTACATCGAATTTCTCACTACCTTCGACCGTACAGATTGCAAGCAAAACGTTTGTCGCCATCTCTCGATTCTTCGTAGGTCTGATTCATGCGTATTTTGAGACTATATAAACGCCAGTTTACATCGCACTTCGAGACCCACCATTTACCGATACGCCAGCTATCATCACACTCAATAAAACACGGGTCAGCAGCTCTTTCTTGATCAATCATCCATTAACTACAGTCGCCGTTTGCCTTTTACCAAATTCGCCTGAAGTCAAACCGAAGTGGAACCACTCAGTTCAGTCACTCGATAATGTATGTTGATATCCGCAGCATCTGTAATTATACTTTCGTATCTTTCCTCGAGTTTGGCGACGACTTTTCGCTCATTTCGCATAGTTTACCGTTTATGTTTTGTACCGGAGTCGGTTATCAGCACAGCTCAGTTACGTATCGACATTTTGCCTCTGGAAGCTGAATACTCGAAAGCCTCTTCTGGCATTCACAAGGAATTGTTTTATTCGCCCAGCCATACCGGTAACCGCCGAATAGCCGGGCGACATGTAGGGTATACAGCGAAAGGTTGCGTTAACAAGGTCAACGCGAAACGATCATGATGTGTCACGCCACACCAGAGTTCCACACCACCCCACAGCCGTAGTTCGGTCTCTTCCGGTCGTGCGGCTCGAAAGCGAGTTCGACGGCCGCCATAAAGTTTGCACCGGAGTTAGCGAGTGGGGAAAGTTCGTGCCTGTGGTCACGCGTCCTGAATCAAGAAAGAGGTCAGCGTTAGTGAAAGAGATAACAAACGTTGAAGGGTGAGTTACGAGGAGTCATAACGCCCCGTTTATTTTCCAGAACAGTTCATTTTGCAATCGAATCACTGAACTTTCGTTATTCAGCATCACGTAGCCGACGACCCGCTACGATAGAAGCCGGTCAGGTAAAGCGCTTGTTTGGCATCTACTCCGGGGATTGTCGTTACGCGCAGTGTCTCTTTGACCGCCACAGTAACTTCGCCGTGTTCTGGGGTTCCATTCTTCCGTCCTAAAAGTAACTTAACCTCGGGATTTGAACTTCCACAATCGCCCGTAATATTCCACTAAATATTGAAATCGCAACACCCACACCAAGTTTTTTATGCGAGTCTAAGATATAGCAAATTGCTAAGTATATTTATAAAATAACCACGTATGCTTCAGCCTTTTTCACCGCTTAACTCGAAAGCTGATCCCTTCGAGACAAGAAAATTCTCAAAGCGTTTGGTGCCGTTTGAAACCTATTATCATTGTGAGAAATTGGGGTATTCAAAATTCTTGAAATTGTTTCCGAATGCCGGGTTAATCAACACCTTTAAAAGGAACAGCCAAGCAAAACAGGCGTTGTTCAAATTAC
The DNA here is from genome assembly GCA_017591395.1 of Schistocephalus solidus. Classification (NCBI taxonomy): domain Eukaryota; kingdom Metazoa; phylum Platyhelminthes; class Cestoda; order Diphyllobothriidea; family Diphyllobothriidae; genus Schistocephalus; species Schistocephalus solidus. The sequence goes on from WEDG01001716.1 coordinate 5,050, forward strand.
GCTTAAAATTTCCGAAATTACGATCAAATAAAATAAGTTTTACCACGCCGTGTTTTCGCATAAGTTCATCCGTAGTGACGAAGAAGTTGAATGACGTTTGACGACAGAATTCGATCGGGAATGCGCCGGGTCATTTCGCCAGACGACCATAACGGCGAAAGTTAGCCGAAATTTATAGTTTCCGGTCAATCTCAGATGACGTTGTGATCGCGGTCGTAGTACACACGCAGCACGAAAGAGCAACACTTCCACGCTGGTCAACGTACTAATTCGCTCAAATCAATTCCGCGACGATCGTGATCGCCATTAAATGTACCGTTTATCACACTGTCTGGCGCTAGTTCTCAATGCGATTAAGCAAACTAATGCAGCTCTTTCAGAGTTCTGACCAGCGTCCGGAAATTACGCAAAAGTCTACGATGCGAAATATAACGCCTTACGATGGTAAACCATGGGGATCGACGACATCCGCAACGGCGCGAACGAATGCATCTACCAGCCGATCAGACCGTTATCATCGGGCCAGGTCGTCATTATTGCCGTGTAAGAACTTTCAGATAGACAAGCCAATATATACAAACCGCTATCAATCTATCGCGACTTTGGTATCACCGAGTCTCGGAGTTTCGATTCGGTTACCGACATGAATGTCAGTCAGTGAGTCTCCGTAAAATGACAGACGAGCGTCTCTGATGAATCGCTGATCTTAGCGAGTGGATCATTCAGGTTGCTGACGGGACGACATCGCGCAATACGAAATACATCGCAATTGTAATCGGTTGAAAGATACGCTTCGTTTCATTGTTGGTGAAGTTATCAACTTTTCAACTATTGAACTATTTACCATTTATCGTCAATGACGAACTCCACCGATATTCCAGCCAGCGGTGATAACGACAATATCGATCATAATCGCGTTTTTCGACACCGGTATCGCTCACATATTTTTATCTACTTAATTAAGGTTTATTACAAGCGATGATGTGATTGCGGTTCCAATTACAGTGAGTTGCGTAACGCTTCAAAACTTTAAAATTGCTCGCTGTTATCGTTAGCTGTTTTGATGCGCCCGTAGTCAGCAACTAATTATTATGTTGCCAGCGATAATTGGTAAAGCCGTAATGACGCAACCCTGAGAAGGCGGAATAAATGGTCCATTTATACTTACGTGACATTTTTTGAAATTATTTCGACGGCGCTCGATTAGTGTTCAGCAGCTTCACTTAATATTTACCGCTATGAATTCACCGAAGATACTGCCGTTATTGATCGAAACTTCACGTCGATCAGGCGTTACTGATTACAAGATTCAAACAACTGTGCCAGATAGGGATCCTTGTTGCGTAAATTGTTTGTGACGAGGAAGACCCTATTTTATCAGCTTACCAGGTCGCCACCTATCGCACGCACTTACACCATCTCTTTAATTTCAATGAGCAACCAATCACTTCCAGACGTTTCCAAAAATAAAGTTTTGGTTCCACTCCAGCCCTTCTCGCTAAAATAAGGCATCGACGCAGTGGCCAAAAATTGCGCACCAACAGTATGCGCCCCTGGGAGCATGGCTCCAGACGCGCGCGCGCAAGTGTTAAGCCGAAAGAACTTGTTCTTGATGACCAGGCCAATACCCTCCTTTGTCTGTTTTAAGAAATGCATTTGAACAAGTCGCTCGAACAGTCCCCTACGTCGCAAGCCGCATGCAGCTTTTGCAGAGGTCTTTGCCATTGTTAAGGTGACTTTGAGTCTCGAGACCCAATCAGTCTGAATTCTGAGCTGTGTTACGCATGCAACGACTAGATATGCACACCGTAAGTTAGCCTGCAACCCGCCATTGCCAGCAACCGACGTCCGTCAATTGCAAAACCATTGAACCTGCCAGTGCTTCCCCCATCAAGCCCACCACTCTTACCCGTTATGGTACATAATCCCTCCGGAATCAGTTCGTCTGGTCCGATGCCTGACGTCACAGCCCGCAAGTTAGTTTTAATCACAGCAATTGACAAGCAGCAGTAGCAGCAGCTTACGCTATAAAGCAGCAGTAGCAGTGGGCAGCAGTAGCAGTAGCAGCAATAGCAGCAGCATTAGCACAGCAGTAGCAGTAGTAGTAGCAGTGGCGGTGGCAGTAGATTGCAGTAGTAGTAGTGGTAGTAGCAGTAGCAGTGGCAGTAGTCGTAGTAGTAGTAGTAGTAGCAGATAGCAGGTGCAGCAGTAGCAGTAGCAGTAGTAGCAGTAGGCAGTAGTAGTAGTAGCAGTGGCAGTAGCAGTAGTAGTAGTAGTAGTAGTAATGTAAACGCGATTCCCAGGCACGTCAAAAGACGAAGAGGCATGGCACCGGATATTTTATTGGAGTCTGACGTCTATTGTAGTTATTTCGTCTACCCATCTTCAGAGACTGAAGGTCATGCACCAACCTGATCATTGGCGCACCGTTCTGACGCGGCCTGCACAGTGCTGACTGCGTGGCCCGCATCACCTGACGTGTATCTTCCCGCCCCTGGTAACTACAGAGATGGTTGGTGGCGCTGATCGTTCGCCGCCGCAAATCCCTTTCCCCTACCAAGAATGTTTCTCAAACCAGACAGGAGTGAGGTAAATTTATATGGTGTGGTTTGACAGAGCAGTCAGCAAACCTCCAAGCTCCTTCCATCTTTTCTTATTTTTGCGCACAAATGAATACTAAGTGTTCCATCTAGGCTGTATGGGCTGCTACCTCAACTGTGGGTCCATCGTTCGCATGGCCAACTAACACTCATGTTGTCGGCCGGTTTCCCGACATAGTGGCATATCCCGCAGTTGCACTCGAAGTCGTCTGACAATGGCCAACATCTCCTGCTTAGGATAGGCTTTATGACTGCATCCCTGTCGGCGGGTTTTTCAGTCAGGCCTGCGAGTAAATCCTATTCTACTGCTCGCTGGATCTGGCCACTGTTTTCATAGATCACCTTCAGCTATGACATACTCCGCCATGATTTCGGCTGACTATACTCTTTCTGTCCGCGTCTTTGTTGCATTCGGTTATGCTGACCAAACGCTCGTGGATGGCCAGTTCTAAGTGTTGTCGGTAGAGCTTCTTCTCGTTCTGTTCACGCTGGTGTGATGCACTGAGTTCCCACCTGTCGAGCTAGCGTGCACACCTAGCCTTATTGCAGCAGCGGGTGGCTGGCTGCTGTAACGCAGCGTTTGCCGTGTGTTCATCGGTTTTCTATAGACTGATGTTGTTAGCTCTGCCGTCCTCTGGACGGCAGACGAGAAAAACTAATAGCGGGCCGTCTGTCCTCCATATCCTCATGCATCTTTAAACGGCAGATCGAGGATCGAACCGAGCTGCACTTTCAGTAATAGTTAGCCTTTATCCCGGTCGAGTATGGATAGGTTTCTTTAACAAAGCGCAACCAAAACTTATGTTCTTTGCTTCCTGAACTGTCATCTGTCGTGCCTTTCGAAGAACCGCCGCGACATTGAGTCCAGAGATTGGTGAACCCATTCAGAGGGGCCCTCCATTTGCTCATATGTGATCCCTTCGAGGATGCCATGTAGCTAAAGCCCGTGATTTCTATCGATCCTGAGCTATGACTTCTGGCTATCATCCTCATCGTTATGTTGACGTTGCGGATCCCCGACGGCTTTCGAGCGCAAGAGTCTGTGGTGTGGAGGAGTGAGAAGAGATATGACATCAAAATGGCTGCATACCTCACCGGTTCACTGTAAGCACCTTTGTTTTGCCAACAAATTGCTCTGTTGCGTACTGTTGTTTGTGAGTCCGTGGTTGGGAACCACAGTTTCTGGAAATAAATCCAGCCTTTCAAATCCTGTAGACGGGTGAATCTCGAGCGAAACGATTGCGTGGAGGGAAACATCTGCTCGGTAGTATCTTTGCAGCAATTGCGATCTACAACTGCCGCATACCAGTCATTGATATTTATCTTGATGTTGATGGTGTTGGTGTGGCTATTATTTTATAACTATCATTATTAATACCTGCTATACTTTTAGTCGAGGCAAATTCCTGTTCAACAGCTTCACTTATTTAATTTATGTCGACGGCATTTCGCTAACTTTGTCGAACTATCGAGCGTTTGGAGCATATGACTCTGTTTCATAGTCTGTCTTGTTGAGGACAACAGTTGATCAGCATTTTAACATGTAGACTTATTAACTGGCCCGTCTTTCAAGTGCTCCCACAGCTTTCGTTCCTCTCTTTAGCATGAATGAACTGTAGCTCCCATGGTCCTATACGGTTTTTGAAGTGGTGTCGTACTCGCATTCTGGCGCCAACTAACTGACTACGTTGGAGATATCACCTTCGGCGCCAAGCAAGAATGTTGTGTTGTGCTTGAATGAGGTCTTTCTGTCACTCATTTCAAGTGCCATCGAGTGACTGATATGTTTTCGAACCGGATTCTTTATAGATAGCGCCCATTGAGATTAATGGGCATCAACATGAAGAAGCGAACAGTTTCATATACTTTGCGAGTATTTCCACCGAAGCTGATTGAACAAATACGACATCGTCTCCCAATGGAAGCTGCGCCCATGCTTATTACTATCCACGCCATATCTCCATCGGCATAAAGATCCATGTATACCATTCATCCATTCAGTCAGTCCTCGTAAATATTCAATCAGTGCTGGATGCGGAGGACGAACGAAAGCTGAAGTGTTTTACCACTGCTCCCCAGAGAAAGAAAGTGAAAACAGATTCTCAAATAATCAACCCTTCTTCGTCGAGAGGTTTTGAGATGACCTCCGATTCGATGGCCCCAGGTGGATAGTAGCACTGAATTCGTGGTACGGACGACGAAGAAGGTGGTTGATTGTGAGGAAGTCTGTTTACTTCACTGCTACTCTAGGGAGCAGTGGTAAAACACTTCCAGCTTTCGTTCGTCCTCCACGCGCATCCCAGCACTGATGAATATTTACGAGGACTGACTGAATGGATGAATGGTATACATGGATCTTTATGCCGATGGAGATATAGCGTCGGATAGTAATAAGCATGGGCGCAGCTTCCATTGGGAGACGATGTCGTATTTGTTCTGTCAATTCGGTGGAAGCCTCACCCCAAAGTATATGAAACTGTTCACTTCTTCATGTTGATGCCCATTAATCTCAACGGGCGCTTCTTCCTATAAAAGAATCCAGTTCGAAAACATATCAGTCCTCCAAGAATGTACGCAGAAATAGGCTGACTGAAAGACCTCATTCAACCACAACACAACATTCTGCTTGGCGCCAGAAAGGTGATATCTCCAAACGTAGTCGGAGTCAGTTAGTTGGCGCCAGAATGCGAATTTTGACACCGCTAAAACCGTATAGCACCATGGGAGACTACAGTTCATTCGCTGCTAAGAGAGGAACGAAAAGCTGTGGGGCACTTGAAAGACGAGACCGGATTAATAAGTCTACATGTTGACAAATGCTAGTCAACTGTTGTCCTCAGCAAGACAGACTACTGAAACAGAGTCCATATGCTCTTAAACGCTCGATAGTTCGACAAAGTTGGCAATGCCGTCGGTATAAATTAAATAAGTAAAGCTGTTGAACAGGAATTTGCCTCGACTAAAGTATAACGAAGTATTAATAATGATAGTTATAAAAATAATAATCACCACCAACACCATCAACATCAAGATAAATATCAATGACTGGTATGCGGCAGGTATGATACAATTCTGCGGTTCCCAAAATACACAAAGCAGATGTTTCCCTCCACGCAATCGTTTCACTCCGAGATTCACCCGTCTACAGGATTTGAAACTGGTTATTTCAGTAACTGTGGTTCCCAACCACGGACTCACAAACAACAGTACACCCAACAGAGCAATTTGTTAGCAAAACAAAGGTGCTTACAATTGAACCGAGTGAGAGTATACAGCCATTTGATGTCATATCTCTTCTCACTCCTCACACCACAGACTCTTGTGCTCGAAACCGTCAGGGATCCGCAACGTCAACATAACGATGAGGATGATAGCAAAGTCATAGCTCAGGATCTGATAGAAATCACGGAGCTTTGCTTCAAGAACCTTGGCATCCTCGAAGGGATCACATATGAGCAAATGGAGGGCCCCTCTGATGGGTTCACCAATCTCTGGACTCAATGTCGCGGCGGTTCTTCAAAAACACGACAGATAACAGTTCAAGGAAGCAAGAACATAAGTTTTGGTTGCGCTTTGTTAAAGAAACCCCTATCCATCTCGACCGGGATAAAACTAACTAATACAAAGTGCAACTCAGTTCGATCCTCCCCGATCTGCAGTTAAAGATGCATGAGGATATGGAGGACAGACGGCCGCTATTGGTTTTTCTCGTCTGCCGTCAGAGGACGGCAAACTAACAACATCAGTCTATAGAAAACCGATGAACACACGGCAAACGCTGCGTTACAACAGCAGCCACCCGCTGCTGCACAACTAAGGCTAGGTGTGCACGCTAGCTCGACAGGTGGGAACTCAGTGCATCACACCAGCAGCCAGACAGAACGAGAAGAAGCTCTACCGACAACACTTAAGAACCAATGGCCATCCACGAGCGTTTGGTCAACATAACCGAATGCAACAAAAGACGCGGACGAAGAGTATAGTCAGCCGAAATCATGGCGGAGTATTTCATAGCTGAAGGTGATCTATAAAACAGTGGCCAGATCCCTTGAGCAATCCAGAATAGGATTTACTCGCAGGCCTGACTCAAAAACCCGCCGACAAGGGATGCAGTCATAAAGCCCTATCCCTAAGCAGGAGATGTTGGCCATTGTCAGACGACTTCAGTGCAACTGCGGGATATGCCACTATGTCGGGGAAACCGGCCGACAACATGAGTGTTAGTTGGCCATGCGAACATTGGACCCACAGTTGGAGGTAGCAGCCCATGCAACCTAGATGGAACACTTAGTATTCATTTGTGCGCAAAATAAGAAAGATGGAAGGAGCTTGGAGGCTTTGCTGACTGCTCTGTCAACCACCATATAAATTTGCCTCCTCCTGTCTGGTTTGAGAAACATTCTTGGTAGGGGAAAGTTGCGGCAGCGAACAATCAGCGCCACCAACCATCTCTGTGGTTACCAGGAGCAGGGAAGATACACGTCAAGGTGAAATGCGGGCCACGCAATCAGCACTGGCAGGCTACGCGTCAAGAACAGTGCGCCATTTAATCAGAGTTGGGCGCATGACCTGCCAGTCTCTGAAGATAGGTAGACGAAATAACTACAATAAACGTCAGAACTCCAATAAAAATATCCGGTGCATACCTCTTCATCTTTTGACATGCCCCCTGGGAATCGCGTTTACATTACTACTACTACTACTACTACTACTACTACTACTACTACTACTAATACTACTACTACTACTACTACTACTACTACTACTAATACTACTACTACTACTACTACTACTACTACTACTACTACTACTACTACTACTACTACTACTACTACTACTACTACTACTACTACTACTACTACTACTACTACTACTACTACTACTACTAATACTACTACTAATACTACTACTACTACTACCACTACTACTACTACTTCTACTTATACTTCTACTACTACTACTGCTGTCAATGCTGTAATTAAACAACACGGGCTGTAGGAAACCTTGTCAAACATCGGACCGAACATTGAGCAATTCGGAGGGATTATGCTGCACCATAACAGGTAAAGTGGTGGAGCTTGATAGGCTTTAACGAGTTCAATAGTTTTTGCAATTGACGGACGTCAGTTGCTGGCAGCAATGGCGGAGTTTGCGAATACAACACAGTGTGCATATCTAGTCGTTGCATGCATGCTCAGCTCAGAATTCAGACTGATTGGGTCTCAGCTCAAAGTCACATAACAATGGCAAAGACCTCTGCAAAAAGCTGCATGCAGCTTGTGACGGGGTTGTTCGAGCGACTTGTTCAAATACATTTCTTAAACAGACAAAAGGAGGGTATTGGCCTAGTCATCAAGAACAAGTTCTTTCGGCAACACTTGCGCACCCACCTTCTGGAGCCATGCTCCCAGAGCGCTACCCTGTTGGTGCGCAATTTTTGTACTGCGTCGATGCCTTATTTTAGCGAAGGGCTGGAGTGGAATAAAACGTTATTTTTGGGAAACGTCTGGAAGTGATTGGTTGCTCATTGAAATTAAAGAGATGGTGTAAGTGCGTGCGATAGGTAGCGACCCTGGTAAGCTTGTCTGAAATAAGGTCTTCACTCTCATCACAAAAAACAATTTACTCAAAGCAAAGGATCTATCACAACAGTTTGACAGATCTTGTAATCAGTAACGCCTGAGTCATTTTCAATGGAGGATTTTTTCAGTCAAGTAGCTTTGACAGTCATCTTTGGTGGAATTCGCCGTCATTTTCTCGAGTAAATGGTAGGAATACAGGCTGCTGGGCCTAGCCTGATACACCTTCCACTAATCCAGTCACTGCGTCAGGGTCATACGAGGAATCGAATAATTTTCAAAAATGTCACGTAAGGAGAACATAAATGAGGACCATTTTATTCCACCTTCCTCAGGGTTAGGATGCATTGCAACACCGAATTTATGCGCTGGCAACCTCAAAAATAGTGGATTGCTGTATTTGCAGACATCAAACTGTCCTGTACGCGATGACGGACGAGGGGTGAACTTTTAAGAGTTTTTGAGCATTGCACAGCTCACTGCTAATTTTGGAACCACGAATACATCCATCAGCATGAGCTCACCTTCGGAACCTTGAATTAAGTAGAATGTAAAAAATATGTGAGGCCAGAGTACCCGGTCAGAAAATATCTGCAGTTATGTCAGAAATGTGTGTTAATCACCGCTGGCTGGAGCTAATCAGTTAGGTTCGTCATTGTGTCGCAGTAGTGAATAGTTCAATGATTTGAAGAGTTGACTAACTGAGCCCGAACATTCCATTCACCAGCAATGAGCGAAAAATCACGGCGAGAGTCTTTCAACCGATTACTGCAATTGCGATTGTATTTCGGTATTGCGCCGATCAGCAGCCGATGTTGGTGTCCAAGTCAACCGGCCCTGGAATGATCCCACGCCAGCAAAGCAAGGTCAGCCGGTTCCATGGGACCTTCGTCACAATGTGTCGAACACAGGAATCGCGGTGGCATTCATGGTCGAGGGTGAACCGAGATCAGAGCTCGGGGACTCTGGTGATACCAAAGTCTGAGTCAGAGCATTCCACATTAGATTGATAGCAGACATACATATGGTATTGAGGAAGCCTGTCCCCCATCACAAAGTTGTTACCACGGCCGAAGAAAGTGTGAGCATTTTAACATCCAGTATTAATTTTCCAGTCCCTAGTCAGCAATCCAGATCACATATTATTCGTTCGCACCCCTGAACTAGCATTGCGGATGTCGTCGGTCCCCATGGACACCACATCATGGAGCGTTATACTCGCATCGTAGACTTTTGCATGAGGATTTCCGGGACCTTGAGTGCCACGAGACTCCTAAAGGCCACGTGGATTTCCTGCTTGAAGGGATCCTCAGCGCTTAGTATTGAGAACCTAAGCGCAAGACAGTGCTGATAAGCGAACATTTTAATAGCGATCCACAGTCATCACGGAACAGTTTCGCGGACGGTGTAGGGTTACGTTATTAGGCATTAGGTGTGTCAGACCTAAGCTCTTCGTGCCGTGGTAGCACTGCAGCCACTGGTCCGCAACTGATCATCTAGTTGACCCAAGAGCCTACTCATTTCCCAGCTAACTTACAATGCACGCCGTTCCCGTGTCGGCGTTCTGAGCATCTGGTAGCTAGGCTAACGAGTGACCCAGCATTCCCATGATCAAGATTCTGTCTGTCAAACTTCCTCATCCATTCAAAGCCTCTTCGTCACTTACGGATGAACTTAGTAGCGAATACGAAACCCACGAGGTATTTTAAAAAAACTTATTTTAATTTGATCAGGTTTCTACACTCCCCACTCCTGTGCTGATAATTTCTAGAGGGTTTAAAGCATAATTGTTTCTGCATATTTTTGCCAAAGCATTATTTTAAAGGATATTTATTCTTAGCATTCGGAAACAAATTTCAAAAATTTTGAGCCGTAACAAGGGAGATTTAAGTATTTCCTCTAATGATAACTCTTTTCGGTTTCAAAAACCAGCACAAAAAACACTTGCCCAGAAATTTTTCTCTTAATCTCAGAAGGATCAACTTTCGGATTAAAAGCGAGTAAGAAAAGGCTGGCCTTCTGAAATGCATTACCAGTTATTTTATAAATATACTTACTTTAATTTGCCTATATCTTAGACTCACATAAAAAGCTAATTAGTAAGGTGTTTAAAACACGGTACCAGTATTTAAATTGGAATAATTACCTTCTGTTGTACAGGCAGTCTTGGGATAAATCCCAGGAGGGTAGGGTTAAGATTACTTTTAGGACAGAGGAATAGGTGCCCCCAAAAATTTTTGGGCGAAGTTGCCTGTAGTACTTGGCGGGGGTAAAAGTTTTCGCATGCTCAATCCTGAACTCTCCCCGGGAAAGACGAGAATTGCGTGCAAAACCAAGCGCTACCTGAGCCAGCTCCTATCAGCAATACTTTAGATTCGTCTTCGCATGTGTGCAAATAACCTTAAAAGTAGTTCGGGTGATTCGATTTTAAAATGGACTGTTCATGCAGGAAAAAAATAAACAGGACGCGTTTTAAACGACTCCTCATACTCCACCCTTCCGGCGTTTGACTTATCTCCTCTTTCCCTGCCTTGTCACTTTGGCTGCCTCGCCTTTCTTGGTGGTGATAGGCGCGTGATTACAGAGCTGGAGCCACATAAACTGCTAACTCCGGTGCAAAACTTGTGGCAGGAACTGAGAGAGCAGCGCTGTCAGACTCCTTCAGGCCACTTTTTACGATAAGGAGAGACCAATCAGACCACGGCTGAAAGTAAGGGTAGTGTGGAACTCTGGTATGTACAATGACCTACATCATATTCGTCGTTTCCGCGTCGCGTCTGACCTCCACTGACTAACGCAATACGCTCGCGCAGCCAGCACCCCTACATGTCGCCCGGCCTATTCCTGGCAGTTGCCGAGTTCCATGGCTAGACCTAGGCAGGCCAAAACAAATTCCGTGTATATGAATACCAAGAAGAACTCCAGCTGGGTGACGGCAGGTAATAATTAGCTTCCAAAAATTAAAAATGTCGATAATTTTTATGTAACTGAGAGCTGGTATGATAACCGGCCGGACAAAGGCATGCAAAACTGAGGGAGGTAAACTATGCGAAATGGGCAAAAAGTCGTCCATAAATGAGAAAGAAAGATACAAAGTGGTCATATGAACCCCTAGATTCTGCGGATCTCAACATACATTATCAGGTGACTTAGGATTTAAGGTGGTTCCACTTCAGTTTGACTGGAAAAATTTGCAGATTTGGAGCAAAAAAGGCTTAAACCATTTTGAAACGTGAAAGAGGAGCACAATGAGACATAATTAATGAGATGATTGATCCAAAAGAAAGAATACTGATTGTGTTGTGCTTGTGGGTGTAACGATGTGCCCTAAAAACTCCAGCGAACAAATAATTAGGTCTCAGAGGTAAGGTCTGCGATGTAAACTGGCGTTTATATAGGTCTCAAAATGCACACTTAGATGAAGACCTGCAAGAAAATAATCAGGAATCAGATTTAGGGAATGTAGCGACTTACTAAAACGTTTGCCTTTACAAGTCTAATACGAGTCCCAGGAAGTAATTGAGAAGAATTCGATGCTATAACTGGGAGAAACACTTTATTCATCTAGCATCTCGGACCCATCTTCAGAGATAGCATCAGAGATAAGTAATTCTTACACAGGGGTTGCATTATTTATAGAATGCAGTCGCTATGCTACTGCATACCTATTACAGTTAACTGCTCCCCAATAATCGAGGATGAGTGTCCACTGGTGCGCTTATGGCAATGCAACTACTTCGGAGAGACTGATAGACTGCTCCGGACGCGAAGTGCCGAACACGCGGTAGCAGTGCAAAGAAATTATGCCAATTCTCAAGTCGCGACTCAGTCGGTAAGAGCCGACCACGCACTCAAGTTCGATGAGGCCGAAATTCTCATGAAAGACGACAATCACGTGAACCGCGAATTGGTTAAAGCAGGATTTACGGGGCCCAGTCTGTCAACAAGTGTAACGACTTCCGCAACCCATATTTGGTGCTAAAACTCAGCTTGCCTAAAGCACTCAGCCATTCTGAGGGCGCGCAGGCAAACAAATTTTCAAATGTCAATGTCAGTAGATCAGGTGACCGAGTCATCATCAAGCCGACCGCCAACACGGGGAGGAAATTTCAGCGGAAACGACCAGCATGCTGGTGATCAAGCCATTAGCGCACCAAAGGACAATCATCGTCGATGAAGTGGGGAAGCCGTTACTTGTTGTAGGTATGCAGTAGTATAGCGACTGCATACTATAGATACTGCAACTCCCTGTTTAAAATTTACCCCTATCCGATGATGTCTCTGAAGCTGGGTTCCAGCTGGAATCCGGAAAATCAGGTGACTAAAGTTCGTGTCCCAATGATCGCGTCGTCTTCTCAATTTTGCCTCGAAATCTCGTCAGAACGTCCGTTCATACTCAGCCGGTGTTCGACCTATAAGAAAGATCATTTAAAGTTTGAGTTACGCGTGACTGGTTAATGAAGACAAATAAGCCAGAAATGGCCACTTGAGTCAACCCCATCCAATGGAGAAAATGTCGGCGAGTTAATTCGCACAGCTAGCGGATGTGACCACAACAGTTCCACATTCAGGAGATTAGCGGCTCAACTCCGTTTCACAATCTGAACTGCGTGTATGTCCGATTTCCAAGTCGTTTAGATGGGCAACAGTTGCTCACTGGTAGGCCATATGCGAAGGAAGATCGTTGAGGTGGGTTGCCAACGAGGCTGGAAGATTTTACAAATTTATTCGTTCAATGAAATAAGATAACTTGACCAGATGATATTAAGTTGTAAATTGTTTTCAGTCGTTTTATGACGTCGTTATTGCGAACGTAATACCTGCGAGTTTCGTTGTCTCCCGATGCAAACTAGGCTTGTCACAGTATAAAGACGATTAGAATCCCATGGTCTTTTACGCTTTTAGTCGAAAGTCGTTATATTCCAACCACCAGGGACGATAAGAGAGCATTTAAATGGAGAAAGATGAAAGAAGATCGGTCACGTTAAAAAGAACGTCCCCCCACGTAAGACAGGTAGCCTTGTGCTAAATAGCTGGACGTCTTATTATTCCCATGTTCTAGGCCTTATATTAGCCCTAATCATAAACTTCACCATAATCTTAACCCTAACCCATACCTTAACCCTAAGCGTATGGTTAACCTTAAAATTGCCTTAGATCTAACCACGACCTTCTCTTTAACCCAAAACATATAGGGAAACCTAACCTAACTTGGAATTTTGAGCACAGCCACTCAAACTGGAGGCAGTTCCTGTTCTCGTGTCTCGCTAGGGGCCATATAGGCAACTTCTGCCTAACCAGGCAAATATGGCCGCTAATCCGAAATATGCCAAGCGACAGGAGAAAAGATACACAAAAATCTGACTACTAGACAATGCTGATTAAAAATATCCGCATGTCTACTGCCCTACGGGGTATTTCCTCAACAGATCTCGTCACTTAATTAGTTACACTTATTTCGACTAAAGTCAAAAGGCTTATTCAATGGCAACTGCTTAATCGTTCTGCGACGAGCTACCCATTTGTGTACTTTCTAACTATCCAAACTAACCTAAACGCTTTATTCCTTAGGCATGATTTAACAACCCCAAACTCAAATTTTGCACATGTGCGGTCTTTGGGAAAAATTGGCAACAATTATGTTTAAGGGGGAGTATAAGCCAATCATCACTGGGGCCACATACACATGCGCAGTAGCATGTAGGACTAAAGCGGCCTAATGCATTTTTTTATCAATGAACGTAATTAGGCCATGTGAAATCTACTGAAGCACATAAAACGCAAGTACTGGATGGAAGTCATGGCAAGGTGAAGTTAGGCATTTTACTAGATTTCTGATCTCATGAAATCTTAACCGCAATTCTCAAATACGTTTTCGATTTGAAAAAAATTACTTAATTAGGATTGTCATATTGGTAAAGATGAAGCATAATTGCTGGATAAATTAGTAACATCTGGATGCAGGACGTTGACCGAGCTTCCGTTTGATTGCCTGCAAAAGGCATACTACTTTACAAATGGCTACTTATGTAGTATGTATTTGTCTCATTGATTTTCAAAGCCCTTGTAAATCCATTATGTTTTATCAAAGATATGCACCAAAATATTATTTCCTGTAATATTTTGTAGCAAATTATGTCTTCTTCAAATTCTGGTTTAAAAAGGGTATCTGTTGGTTTTAAAGTTTGTAATTATGAGATTTGTTCAGACCGTAACATGTTCCTACATAATAACTCATACCCGTTAAATTTATTAAAGTTGCCTAAAAAGTATATAAAATGATCCAACGCAATTCCAAAAGTGTACGAAAATTATTTTACTTCTTCCTCGTTGCGTAGACAAATGTGCATAGAATGCATACAGCATGTACAGTAACTGTCCTTACTTATGAAATCGGATGGATTGGAACCAAAAACCAAAAGGTGCCTTTATTGAGTTTAAAACGCGAAGAAGAGGTAGTTCTCCGCCAAATGAGCACAATAACTACTATTTAAGTGCATGTTTACTATACAATATATTTAAATTTATCAGGGCTTTGAAAATAAAGGAGAACAGTTCATACTACATACGAAGTCATTTTTTGTGGAGTGTAGCTTTTTCAAGCGGCTGAAAAGAAGCTCATTTTAAAGCTGACAGCATGACATGACCGACAAAGGTTCGAGTTATACTCCACAATAATGCATACTAAAACCCTACTTAAGTAATATTTTCATATCGAAATCCTATTTTGCAATTCAAATTTAAATTTAATGATATGTAGTGTAGGTGCTGCAAGCATTTGCTTCTCGTTGAAAATGTTTGGATATTTTTGAATTTTTGGTTTCTACTATGGAATGCAAATGACGCCGTAAATGTTTCTGAACTGTTGAATGCAAACCTCTCCAGTATTCCTTAAAATGAAACATCTGGCGTCTATAAAGTATTTTAACAGCGATGAATCGCATTGGGTTCTTTTAAGGTAGAAATAAAAAAGGCACAGGTTATCTTTCAAGCGTGTCAGATCGCCTATTCAGCACGACCATATTCAAAAGCCGAAGGGAGACCCGAAACACACTGGGTGCATATCCTTAAACTCATCAGAGGAGAAGCCTGTGTTTTTAAGGGCAAGGCTAAACCCAAAACAAAACGATGCAATTACTCTTTAAACCTAATAATGATAAAACTAACTACAAGCTCAGATGGCAATCATTTTCCTGGGCAGCCTACCATTTAATTAAGGGGAGACTTCGATTGGCTGTGAACGATGACTTTGCACTTGACCTCCCACGGGTGTCCATATAGATGGCTTTTGTGCAAAATCAAAATTAGCAGATTTATAAATTAGCCAGTCATCTTCATCATGAGTTCAGTTCACCGCATCTCGTCGATTGAGTTACTAATTCACTCTAATCAGGGGCTCCGGCAGGCGGAGAGTTCAGATGGAGAAGATGTGATCGCTGGAACAAGAGGTCTATTAGCCTGACGTTTCGGATTCTCTCTCGAACGCAGCATCAGACACAGTGGCAGATATGTATTGTTGTTTAATGAGCAGAATTCAATCTGCTTCGTCGGTTCTTTCAAAAGTATTACTATATCCTCGGATTGCAAATATTTCGAAGAGCTGGTCAACATGCTTATCACTATGAAAAAAAACAGCGCATAATAGACAGATAAGAATAGATTTTGCACACGCGAAAATTGAAACAGAATGTTGCGCCTAGTTTGGAAATTAAAATAATTCTTCGCAGACAGAACACAGTCAAAGGCTTTTTGTGTGAATTCTAAACGTGTTATTTCTAAAGCCTGTTGGTTTGCCGTGTTTATTTTTCGACAACATTTCATTTTTAGTATTCCGTCAAAGGATGGCATTAGTATTCGTTGAGAACGCTCACAGATCACTTATGGATGTCACACGTCCCTAGTTGTTTTCGGACTCACTCTAGATTCCCCCCCCTTAGCAACACAGCAAATAGTATCCTAGGCAAAGAACATTGGCAGCAAATACAAGGAAGACTGGAATGATCATTTCTGTCTCATTAGCTGCCAAGACAGAACGAGGCCAGTGAGTTCCATTGACGATCGGTGAATGTTCGTCAAATAATGTCAATATTCCCGATCTTAATTGGCAAGACAACGAGCCCCTGGCTCAATGGTTAGAGAGTTGAACTTCTGATCAACTAGTTGCGGTTCGAGCCTTGGGTGGTGAACCACCTGGGGTGGAATATGACTTACTGATGACGACAAATTAGCCAGAAATGACCATTTCAGTCTCCCTTGTCTTGGCCTGCAATTTTCTGCACCGAAGACATTACTGCAAAATTGTTAAATGACTTGCAAACGCCTCCCACCTTAGCCAGGCATTCCAAATTGACCTTGGGTAGAAATGGTCTCGATACCTAACCTGCAATGAAAAAAACTGGAAAATGTCGCAAATACTACTTATAAATCCACTCTTGCCCTATCTTTGCGAATTGGCAAAACGAACCACGAATACCCAACTTTACTCCAGCGTTTTAAAACACAATGCGGAACCAATTAGAAACGTAGAATTTTTGAAGATGAATTCACTCCTCGTATCTCCAGGGAAAGCGGTTTTGCATACCTGAATTAAATTGATGATCCAGAGCGCTAAATGCGACTTTCAATTTTTATAAAGGGCCCAGCGAAAAGTTCTTCCTTAAATTAAATGCTCTTTCAATACCGAACGCGCGCAAAGGCAACATGGTAACTTTTGATGGCGAGCAGCCTATAAAATTATCAAGATAAAAGCAAAAGCCCTTTTTCGCACCATTTTTCACATTTCTTTAATAAAATTCCTATTCAAAAGACGTTTTTACCTCAAAGGAATATAATAAGCGAAAATTGAATAGCCAGTGTACCACAAACCAACCACCAAGTTTTGAGATCACTGTATAAATTGAGTTAGGATATTTAATTCATAATTGAATGCATAACCAAAGAAGTATAAATTCAGAAGACTTCATAACATATCAAAATTAATCCTCCTGTTTTTGCACTCAAAACAGATAAAGACAAAAGGGAAGGACAAAGGTTGAAGTAACACTCAGTGACCAAATAATCCGAATCGGAATACCAGGTTCTTAAGACCAAATATAGGATATGGTTGGCTAACTACCACACATAAGCCGGAAATAGCTGTATTACTTTGCCTTTACTCGGCTGACTTGCATTTTAACTTATTTGCAATCGCCTGCACGGGCCATTGTTTGAGTTCTAAGGCACAATGGGACGCGAATTTTCTGCACAGCTACAAGACTGTAAACGACTCTCTTGAAGTGATTTACCTTGAGAGTATTTGATAGAGTTATAATGAGCACACTTGTGAATAAAAGTGGTGCCGACCGTAGGGAGGTGAATCCGACCCCCATTGAACAATACGCCGGCAGGCTGAGTACTGCACCGTAAAAGGCATGCGTCATTGCCAGTGACGCAGGTAAAACACAACACATTGATGGCCAGCACGATGCCCTCCATATAAAGGTGACTGACGTGAATATTTCAAGTAACTGATTAGTACTTACCATCGAAAGTTCCAAAGTGAGCCCTTATCCCGTATAAATCTTTATTCAGAAAATGTAAATTATTTTTTTCCTGACAGTTGGCTTTCATATATGTGAAGTTAGTGTCTCATCAAACATTCTGTTAAATATAAAAACATTGTGATATCGTAAACCTAACGAAACCAATTTCTTTATTACGATAAATGTACATTTCCAGCGGTTATTTTGTTTCAGAAATCCAGTGCCCCACTACAACTTATGTGTATTAGATTTGGCATCAGATGAAATGTTAACCGAAATTTTGAGAGGTGTTTGGATTAAAAAGTTTACTTAAGTAGGTTTTACTATTGAGTATCGGGCAGCAAAATAGAAGATATTTCATGTGTGCAGGGATGCTGACTTTTGCACCAGCTTAAGTCAATCTTCCTGCAAAACCTTTACTGCAAAAATGATTTCTTAAGAAATATGAGACTTTCTCCTTTATTTTCCATGCCCTTGAAAATTTACATATATTGTGTAGAAAACGTGCATAAAACTATTCTTTTTTGTACTTACTTGCTAGCACATTGAGTTTCCTTTAATTTATATACTTGAGAAAAACGTACATTCTGGTTTTATAGTGCATTTTTAATTGCCATATAATTTTGAAACCAACCTTTCTTTACAGTTGCATTCAAGGTTTCCAAACCACATGCTGTATATATTCGGCCTAAGGGAAATTATAAAGTTATTTACGTTATGAAGAAAACGTCATAAATGTTGCATAGATTTGAACTATGTCATATACATTTTAATCAGCATTACTAAATGTATCAATACTTTTAAAAGATCTCATAACTCGAAGCGTTTTATATCTTCTCGGGAGACTCATTATTAGAACGTAGCCACCACAATAGTGCCCATGTGAGCAAACTTGTTTTAAAATATAGGGCGGTCGAACCACCGGACACAAAGTTACCGGCCAACATCACTCTGAGACAACAAACTTGAGATTTTTTGGCTCATTTTAGGGAAGTTTAGAGGTTCTATCCAGGCACACATGCCTTACATGTCAGCCATTGGTCTGTGCCCCTTGTAATGCCACCGTTATGCATTTTGGCACAAGAATGAACAGAAAGTTAAAACATTATTCAACTGGGTTTCGGGATCAAAGGACAAATCGGCGAAACTGCTTAAATTTGTTTACTAACCTGAGCATGTTTTCGATAGAAGTTTCGTCAAACTGTGTCTACAGGTAACTTATTTTGCTAAGCAGTCCTCCAGGTGATTTGTAGAATGAGCAAAAAGTTTTAAATTGGCAATTATAAAAAAACATAAAAATGGCATGAGTTCTGTTTATTAGAAAGGAGTAATTAGGCTGGGGTTTAAATACTGACCATCATGAAGTTTCTTCATAAAGAATTTCAGTCAAGGCATCATGCCAACTTTCAAATGAGTTTTTTTGCCGACCACATGCAAAAACCAGGCTCGGTAAAAAAAACAACTCCTAATGTAGTAGGAATTTTTCGAATCCATTTTCAGGCTTTAAAAAGTTAAGAATATTTTGCGAAAAATAGAAAAGACTCTAATGCTGAAATAATCCTCAACTATGGAAGCAATCATCCTGCTGCCCACAAACGAAGCTGCGTTCGAGCTCTTTTTCACCACGCCCTCCGGTACTGTAACAGCGAGTATCTACTAAAAAAAGAACTTGCCTATTTACATAAACTATTCCGATCTAATGGATACACGATGAGCTTCGTGAAAACCTGTCTCCTAAGTCAAAGGCATCCACAATATCAGAGCTCTAATGAAGAAGTAGTACCGAGGAAATTCCATTCATTGCCATACATGCAGGGCATTTCGGAAGCGATCGCCCGACAAATAGACCGATTTGGCATCTGCATCACTCACAAGCCAAGATCCTCCCTGCGGGCAGTACTATCACGTGTTAAAGATCCCGTACCCAAAGAGCAACAAACCAATGTTATTTACCGCATTCCATGTGCGAATTGCTCTTGCGCTTACGTAGGCCATACAGGCCGACGACACGTGACCCATATAAACGAACACAAAATGGCCATCCGCCGATGCGATCCCTTGTCTCTCGTGTTTGCGCACGCCGTTGATTGCGACCACCGCTTCAATTGGGAGGGAACTGAAGTGGTCGCCATGGCTAGCACCAAACAGGCACACGAATTCCTCGAAGCTTGGCCCTCCGGCACAAACAGTATCAATCACCACGTCAATCTGGATGCGCATTACGAAGGTCTGCATGCACGGTCCACTGACATGCACCCACCTTAAAATCAACAACTGCTTATCCGTGACCAGCCAAGTGTAACCTCACTGACTCTGCATCTCCCACCACGTGACTTGCTATCAAAACTCCAGCTTCCTTACCCTTACATGCGACAGCTATCGTAACAGGATTCACGGCCCCCACCCCCCATGGCGTCAGCCTGCCGATGTAACCCCTGTGCCCTTAAACCCTCCAGCGTGACAATCCCAGCTCTCACTTCTTATTTGGTCTGACGACGGGTTGGTGTAACCAGCTTGAAAATTCACGAGTAAACCTCGATTTTCCGACGACCTTTCTTTCTTCATATATATATATATATATATATATATATGGAACTCAGACTAGAGTACTCACAGGCAGTCGCATAGCGAAGTGTAGCATATGTTGATAAGGTGGAACCGACAAAGACAAGGGAGACCGGAATGGCCATTTCTGGCTTATAAGCCGTCATCAGCCAGTCATACCCAATCCCAAGTGTGCAACACCTGGGATTCGAACCCACGACCTTTAGGTATTTGAGTCGAATGCTCTACCATTGAGCCACGGGCTCGTTGCTTTGTCGGTTGCGATCGGGAATATGATGATAGTGTGTGGCTCACCGATCTGCTTAAGGAACATTTATGTTCCGTTGTGCCCTGGAACTCAGACTAGAGTACTCACAAGCAGTCGCATAGCGAAGTGTAGCATATGTTGATAAGGTGGAACCGACAAAGACAAGGGAGACCGGAATGGCCATTTCTGGCTTATTAGCCGTCATCAGCCAGTCATACCCAATCACAAGTGTGCAACACCTGGGATTCGAACCCGCGACCTTTGGTATTTGAGTCGAACGCTCTACCATTGAGCCACGGGCTCGTTGCTTTGTCGGTTGCGATCGGGAATATGATGATAGTGTGTGGCTCACCGATCTGCTTAAGGAACATTTATGTATATATATATATATATTATATATTATATATATATTATATATTATATATATATATATATATATATATATATATAATATATATACCGTGCAAAATGAAACATATATTTTCCCTGGACGACTTCATATTGGGCTAATAAAATTGAAAATGGACTACATGGATCATGTTGAAGGCCATTATACATGCGGACAATGTTGTAAACGTGATAGACATTATAAGTAAACAGACAGTTACGACACATTGTGAACGTTTAGTTGATGGTATTAAAAAATCTCAAAATTACAATCCTATAATACAAGCGAAACGTGCCCATTCTCTAAATACATGCGTTTACTAGGAGACATTTTACTTCCAAATAATTGAAAGACGGACTATTTTTATTTATGGTTAACATTAAGGTTAAAATTCATGCTACTTAAGTGGTCATTTTTTGCAGTCGGTCGAAAAGAAGCCCATGCTAAAGCCAGCATCATGGCATGAGGCACGATAATCAATATTAAAATCACACCAGGAAAGTATTTTGGTTAACATTTCACAATATAGATCAGCTACTATATGCAGCCCAAAATTGAAATAAATGCATTGATAGGACTGCTGGATACTCCTTGTGAATTTATTTAGCCAACTTGATAGGAAGTTGTTTGTTACTTCCCAATTTCAGCCTCGAGGTTCCATCACTGGCAGTAAACTGAACGCTCACTTCATCTCTCGTCCTCTGAATATTCACAAATGAGCGTGCTGGATGCTCTAAAAAATGGTCAGTCCAAGAATCTGATCAATGGTCTCTCCGAGAAAAATGGTTTAAACAAGGTGGACTCCAGAGGCTACACGGCCCTACATTGGGCGTGTCACTATCGTCGACTAGCAGAAATGCGAAAGCTTCTCGACGCGGGTGTCCTGCTCAGTCATCCAAACAAGGTATACCTCATGTGGTTGAAAAAGGACTAAAATAATCACGATGCGACTACCTGCGGGGCTCCTGATTGAGCCTCAAGACGCAACTGGATGGGCGTGCTTAGCGCAATGAACGCCCTCCCACCGCAACTCGGGTTACGGAAACTTCAGCTATGGTTATCAGAGGGAATATGTCAGAAGGGTGGATAAAGTGATACAGCCATGTGGTGGGCTTATCATGTCTCCACTCAATCTTTCTGATCACCGTAAGGGACCCGAAACACAAAAATGCCCAAGAATAAAATGCAGACGGTCCCTATACGGGGTTTTTCACATGGGTCACAGGCACTTCCTCGAACCGAAGTTCGCCAGTGCCTAGTCAGGGGTCATTCTCTGTCAGTCCATATTGATTTACTTATATTTGTGACAAAAGTAATGATCATTCAATTTATTGATGAAATTAATTCACACTTAGTGTCTGCAATGCAACCATTTGGAGGTATTCTTGAAATTAAAATAAAAATGGATGGAAAATAATGAGTTTCTGTAGTATATCTTCGTAAGAATATGTTTCCAGTAACAGTACTGCTAATAGTTTAACTTGATAAAGCAGTGGTTTCAAAATATCCCCAAACCTGTGCTATGATGACGTTTTTGTAACAGTTAAACATCATGACGAATCGCAAGGCCTTTTTTCGTGATTTCTGGAATATAAACTGATAACATTAGTGTTGAAACATAAATTTAATAAATTATTTAAAGAAAAGACTAGAGTTACTTTTCCCAGGAATGTATGTATAGAGTGGCCGATTGACAAAATTCAAGAAATATATGTATTTGTTCTCCAAAACTTTTAATAATGCAGAAAATGACCCAAATTGCTAAAGAAAATCCAACAGAAAAATTTAAACACGGGGGAAGTGAGGGGAATCCCGTAAAGCTGACTCAATTAATTGTTCTTTGGAAGCAAAAATGGTAAAAATACAGAAAACCCCAAAAGAAGTGACGATCAACAAAACATGGTGTTTATTGGCCTGGTGGTAAGGATTCTTCCTCGAACCCAGCATCGGAGACAGTTTAAAAAAGGGTAAAAAATGCACAAGATGAGCAGTATTCATAGTATTTAGTGAGCACGCGATCACATGCGTACTTTAATTAGCAGATCTCGCAGCCATTTACAACCCACCAATAGAGTTGGTCATATAAGAAATAAAATTAAAATTCAGATCTATTTTTGGGGAAAAGGAATTTTTTAGCATTTTGACGCCAATTCCTGTGGTCCTCGTCCAGCGCACAGCAATTGTGCTAAAAGCGTAAACATTTTTCGAGTGCAACAAAAGACTGAAAACGGCTTGGAATTTGTGTCATTGCCTGTCAGTCTGTTCTGATTGGCCTTCTTCTCTTCCAGTTCTCCCTGAGTTTTTTACGCGGCGCATTCAATTTCAACTGCTTTTTGGCCCATTTGCTCTGCGTCTGACCATCAGCTGAGGCATGAGCATCAAAGATTTTTATAATTTAGTTCAATTTCCCAGAAAACCATATAAACAGTAGATTCCCCATCTCATGAAATGTCAACTGAAATTCTGAAATGTGTTTTTGGTTTAAAAAAATCACTAAAGTAGAGTTGTCGTATTGATTATCATGCAGCCTAATCCCTAGATATTTCAGTCACAGTAGTGTGTCAGCTTTTGAAAAATTTTCTTATTGATGGTCCGCAAAATATATACTCGGAAAAAGGCAAATTAAGTAGCATGCAATTTTCTCATTGATGTGCAATGCTCTTATTAATTCAATTTTTTTTAAAAATATATGTAAAAATATTATTTCTTCCACTCGTTCGGTAGCAAAGAACAACTTTAAATTTATACTTGCAGAAGATTGGTTTTCAGTTTTAAACAATTCTCTTATTATGAGGTCGTTTAAGGCCGTGAAATGTGCATAATATATCGCATCATCAATCTTTTATGTTGTCTCTAATTTATACAACATGCTCCACATCCATTGCAAAATATTATGTGAATTATGTGATCTTTTCCACGTAGCGTAATGTGTGATTTTTCCTTACAAAAATATATACATGTAGTTAGAAAACTTTGAATTCAAGTGCAACTGCCGGTAGAGTTTAAAATTATTATTATTTTAAAATCCAAAAGATCAAATTTCTTCATGTATAACATTTTAAGAGGACATAATTTTCTATAAAACGAGTGCAATAAATAATATTTTTTACAGTTTTTATGTAAAATATATTTCAATTAATAATATCATAGGGAATCAATAAGAAAAGGACATACTATTTAAGAAGCAATGTTTTGCAGAGTATACGTTTTGCAGGCGATCAAAAAAGCTGATTCAAAATTCGGTGTCCTCCCGTGACTGAACTATCTTGGGATTAGGCTGCATCCCTACTTAGTTCGGATCGAAAACACATTTCAGAATTTCGATTAGGAACCTTTATGTGATGGATGGGTACTCACTGATCGGTAACGAGACTCACCCGCCTCATTGTACATTGGACTTTGGATGGTGCACCACCTAAGGTTGCGTATTGCAGGGAGATGACGGCTAATAAGCCCGAAAGGGCCATTCATTTCTCCCTTGCCTTTGGTGGTAATGTCCTTCTGCCTATATGATATATATATATATATATATATATATATATATATATATATATATATATATATATATATATATATATATATATATATAGGCATATATTCACTGTTTATGTAATTGCAGGATTTCCACAAGTTATTGTGAGCTTTTGGAAATTTCATCGCTAACGCACCAACACAGTGCGCCTGCACACAGAATAAAACAGCCAAGGATGGGTCTTAATAATGCTGTACTAGTTACCATCTTTTCAAAATTTACAGGACGGAAACACAGCTCTTCATCTCGCCGCACAGGTGGGTTTTGTTGAAGGCGTGGAGGAATTGCTATTGCGTGGAGCTGACCCCGAGGCCATTGACCTTAATGGATGTACTCCTTTGATCCAGGCCTGCCAGAAGAAGCAGGAAGCGGCCATCCAGCTGCTAATCAAATCCGGCTCCGATGTAAATCACTTCACCAGGGTGGGTACCCATTAATAATTTGTTTTTTTCACCAAGAGAAAACTAAAATTCATTTTGTACAGTCAGCGGATGGACTATAATAGCAAAGGATTTAAAGACAAGCCAATTCTTCCTTTATAAGCACATACAGGGGTGGTTACAAATTTAGATGTTGTGCAATAACCAATTTAGCCTGTTAGGTCAAACTAAAGTTCCACATGCTCCCTTTCTTACGATTTTTGCTTGATGACGTTCATGCAAGTGAATATGCAGCTTTTGCCCAATTTCTCCCACTTAAGTACAGTTATCATCACCACAGTCTTTCTCGAAAATAATAACGGAGCATTCAAACAGCAGTTCAAAAAGCTCCGAAATGCCAGAGAAAAACACATTTAACTGGACATACTTAAAAAACCCAGAAATTGATGATATTTAAATGAATCTGATCGCTATTCTCTCTTCACCGGAAAAACCTTCCCATTGGAAAACATAAAAACAAAGTACTGATAAAAAGACTTTGATGTTAAAATAAAAAGGCCTGAGGTCTAGCAATCCAGGTTATTTCTGCTGTAAGTTTTTAATCACCGAACAAACAGTTAATAGTGTGTTTATGCGACGCGCTAACGTATGCTGTCCAGGAATTATATATTTATCATTTCCTACTTACAAGTTTCAATGGTCTTTTGGAGTGCAGTGCAGCTCTGTGGTATAGATTCATTTTGCTACAGCTTCCTGCACCGAAATAGCCACCGTAAATTATTGTGATAGAAGGATGCATTGAACGCAGGCCATTCTATTTGAAGGTTTGCTGGTTTGTGGTCTCCGAAGTTAGGTCGGGACAGACCCAATGGATCTGCCACTTTGTCATCACGCGTTATTGATAACCAATCACAGATCGTGGGTAAGTAAAGTATTCAACCTCTTCAGGCTGACGCCCAATTTCAATTCGAAGCCTCCGAAAGCAAAGAAAACCAGGTTCACTTATTTTCACCCCGCAAGCAGGCAAGGTTGTGAGTCCCAAACGCAAACAATATCTAAATGACTTAACAATATATATGTTTAACAAACTTGTCGGAGTTTCTGTTGTTGGCATAACACTCAGAATTCTGAACATCAATGTCACTACGTTTCAATGGATGACAAACAGACAGAACTCAGTGTTGCACACATGTTTATATTTTCAGTGATGCCTATAGACTGACAGCTAAGTTTATTCATCACTCTCTCTTGAAACGTAGAGCAATCACTCTAAAGTTAGTTTGTTTATTGCCGTACCTGCGGTTTCTTAGACTTTTTTTGCCATCAAATGCGCATCCACTGATTTTTATCGCCTTCTTCTTGGCAGACAGTAAAATCTTTCGAACTATTTCACGTTTAGACACGTATGTGTGCCAAAAATGACTCTTCCAGCCCACATATTAAGTGAACACTGCGGCGAATCACGGCGCCAGCCAAACAAAAGCATTATAATTAGCTAAGTGGAGAGAAAATGTTACGTTAGCTATGTGAAGAAAGGAGGCCTAGTTAGCTACGCCTTTACAATTAGTCTTTTTTGGAGGCCTCCGTTGGTACAAAGGAAGGATTTAAGGGACAGAAATATAAAATACACAAAGGAAATTGAATCAGACAACTGGGCCTATCGTTCCAACGAATGCGTACCTTTGAGGTGTCTTTGGCTTTTGTGGTAATTTAGATATGTTTTGACGCAAACGTCAGAAAGATGAGCAGTTCTCAGTTGAATCAGTAAATTGAACCCTATCCACTTATTTTTTGGTTCACAACTGATATTGTCCATTCTCATTGCACCTGGGATACAGAACGTTTGAATCGTCTTTAGTACTGAAAAAACCAATTGATTCCAAAAGACTGATCTAGTGCACTTCAACCGAGTATCAGACATAGATTATGAATGTTATACTAAAATTTAAATGAGAAAAGATTTCATTTGACTTATAGAGCAAATGCAGCATATTGCTGGCCAGGTGGGCCATCCTGAGGGATATATAGGCGAGGCGAAATAACTGACGCAATATTTTCTGATCCAGCAATTATGGGCACCCTGGCATTTCTATTGACGTTGCAAGAGAGTCAGCTTCAGCGGTTCCTTTACAATGTAGCTTCTGTTGCCATCTAACGCATGTGATCTTTCGAGCCGTTCACACTCCTTGCGTAGATGCCCCGGTGTATTGCGTGAGAGACAGGTTGCGTGTGGCACGCGTAGACACCCTGCGTAGGTCCATCAGTCACCCGCGCCGGCTCTAACAATGGACTGCTGCCTGGTTGCGGGAAGAGCAAAGGCGGGGGTTGACTGTGAGGAATGCGTCTTCACCGCAGTCAGGACGTATTCATCATTATAAAGAATATGTTGCCCTGGAATTTATCTCAATGCAGTAAACCTTCTTGGTTTCGAATTTTGCCAACCGAAGATTCAACTCAGACCTCACAATCAGCCCACTATGTTTGTTTCTGTAGAGTGAGAGTGAAGTTGTAATAATTTTTTTTAAAATTTACTCTCGCACACAGTTGCAATCAGAAACCACCTCCTC
Source organism: Schistocephalus solidus (assembly GCA_017591395.1). Taxonomy (NCBI): domain Eukaryota; kingdom Metazoa; phylum Platyhelminthes; class Cestoda; order Diphyllobothriidea; family Diphyllobothriidae; genus Schistocephalus; species Schistocephalus solidus. The sequence goes on from WEDG01001716.1 coordinate 32,429, forward strand.
CTTGTTTTGGTGAGATACTGATCCAACGTTCAAGTACGAGGTGTGCGTGTGTGTGGCACTGGTCAGCCAGGTGTTTGTTTGTGTGGAGTGGCGGACTGGTGGACTGAGAGCCAGGCTGTAATGACTCCTTTTAATGTGGCTTTTATGACACTCCTATTCAATTGGGATCTGAGCCGCCCCTCTATGTGTTGTAGTTATCGTGTTTGTGTTGAACCACAGTACGTCGGCCTGCGCCCTCTCTCATCGCCGGTCGTCATGGTTTGTGTTGACACCGGGCCCAGATAAGGGGAGTGGAACAGAGAGTGAGGTAGATGCAGCGCAACTCTGCCCTCACTGTACTCCAGCACAAGTTACCGTCTCTGCACCAGCCTGCTGTGGAGCATATGGCGGATTTCGTCGAAATCGACCGTCAAACTGTCGTTTTTTTGCACAACCAGACGATCTTTTTAGCTGTCTCAGCCACGGCGCCGAATTTTACCACCGGTCTTCTTAACTTCGTCATGGCACCGAGTTCAAGTTTATGTGGGAGGAGAGTACAATAGACGCATCGTGAGTTTTCTATCACTATAAATGGATGCACGCGCAGGTCATTGTCTCTGCATCCCGCAGGCTGTTGGGACAGACGGCAGACATCGTCACTGTCAAAGTGCCTATCTTCTACCGTATACCATCGGAAGTCAGCCCCTTGCCGTTAACGCCCGGCACTATCTAGCTGTTGTGCAACAGAAGTTTTATGGGAAATTGTGCATATGTAATTAACCGAATCGTAATGCTATATTGATTTGAAGGCTTGGCTTTGACCGTCCATCTTGAGCATCCTGACTTATTCTTTCAGTGTAGTTTTCCTGTTGGGCATACAGAAATTAACCAGGGTATCTTCAATGCTACTCAATTAAAACTTGTTCAGTACCGATCAGGTCCGTGTTGGCTTCCAGATTACGCAAACACATGGGTTCAAAAGCGTTATGAAGCCTTGAACTTTGCTATTTGAACTGTGCAAACTTTTTAAACTTATCCCTGCCAAAGCTTTAGTCTGTTAAAATACCTGAATGATAAGAAAAATTTTAACTGAATAATTTTTTTTATCACGAACTCTGAAAATAACCCTAAGGCCGGCGTTGGGCGCAAACTTTCTTTCCCTACAAAAAGCGCCTGTGAAGCCAACCAGCGCTAGGAGCTAAATCTTCCGCGGTCATCTGAGCTTCCATTCCGAGATCCGTTGACATGAGCGAAATTGCCAAAGTGCTTTGCGTCGTTTTTTTGCTGATTTTTCTCAGACAGGGATGTATGTCTAAGGTGGTGGGAAATTTCTACACATGCAGTTGTCCTCTTAGTATGCAGAAAGTTTGACAATGACTCATGACGTACAAACTGAAAACTTTGCGAGTCACTGCAGTGTGCTTGAATTAGCAGTCCAACTTCACATTGCAAGCTTAGGGCATAGCTTACACTCGGAATCATTACTCTGTACAGACTAACTTCGCAAGATTTAACTCGCCAATTTAGGAAGCGAAAGGAGCAGGTGACTGAAATACTTGCATTGTGTGGCATTCTAGTGCTATTACACAGACTCAAAACCCTTGGCAGGACAGATAAGAAGGCTGAAAAAAAGTGTGGACTGTCAGATCAGCGATGGGAACCTACTAGCAGGTCTGTAATTGGCTAAGGGTTTTTGTAGGCCGTGGCTAAGTCATTAGCAATAAAACTAGAGAGAACTTTCACATATTTTAGCATAAATTTGTGTGAGGCTGACTGATCATAAGACAAACGTATTGCAGAGTAGGGTATTCTTTCGTAAACAGGAAGAATGCGTAAAATGAAGTCTGCGGTCAGACCATTTGTTGGGTGAGATGACAGCGATTTAAAACACGCTTATTATTTGATTCCCACGAGTTCCGCTCACTCGATTAAGCACGCCACTTGATGGCATTTCTAGGTAACTTGATACATTTCGTCTTGACTTCTGTGTTGCCTGACGAGTTACAGGAGTTGGCATAAAGAGGGAAGGCGGGGAATGACCGAGCACCGGAATAAGCCCTATAAGCTGAGAGACTAAACATCAAGGACGTATTTAGGCTTCCTTTCCTTTCAAAACGTTTGGAGGACTTATTAAATAAAATATAGCAAAGCAGAAAAAGGACTAATGATATTCATTTTAAGTAGACAAATCATTTTTCGTGGAGTCCGATGGTCGAAAAGTGTCCGGAAGCAATATTAGTTCTCTGGGGGACTTTGGCAAGTTCATCCTGTCACCCGTTGTTAGGTCTTTTATTCTTCCTCTTCATGTTAAACAGGAGGGCTACACGGCCCTGCATTACGCCATCATTAGCGGCCTCGAGAGCTCCATGTCCCTTCTCCTCTCCAACGGTGCGGATGCCAACGCAGTCGGTCGAAACGGTTACCGGGCAGCACACATCGCTGCCGCGAAGGGACGCGTGTCTGCTCTTCGACTCCTGGTGAACCATGGCGCTGACTGCATTTCCCGAAATTGGGTAGGCTAAATTTCACCTTCGTCTCTGCTGTCCACAGTTTCAAATAAGGCCATGTTGGAGGTTTATGAACGGGACAACCGTACCCGAAAAAGCGAACTTATTTAAACACAGGTATTGGGCGGAAAGCAAAGAGTGTAATGAACTCATCGGGCATTGAAGCGCGTCATATATCGAATGAAATTACTTGATATACGCATTACTATGCGTAATTAGAAGCAGAAGTTAGAAGCTGCATTCACTTATGTGCATTGATTTCTGAACTAAACGCAGTTGCTTTGTTTTGATCAAATAATGTTGCCCAGAGCTCTCCACAGGATGCTTATACCACAAAGGGCTGATGGGACTTGTATTTAGGGTACAGTCAGTGGATTATGGAATCTCAGGCAAATAAAACCGGTCAAGACACCGTGCCAATAGATTGGTTTCAGCAGCTGAGGTTGGATTCGAATGGAAATGTCTGCGAAATTTAAGTCTATTCTGCAGTTTAGTGTGACCGACCAATGTGGAATATTTAAAACAGTAATAAATCACTTGCAAGGCATGTAAAGTAGAAAATTAAAGCATTTGCTGTGACAACCTGCCAGAAAATGGCAAAAAGGGTTTACTGTCGAGCCAACATCTACAGAATTCTCGCAAGAGGCCTTGGCTTTCGGCTCTCAAACCAAATTCAGGGATTGTACAGGTTGATCTATATTCCCTTTTACCTAATGAATTGTGAAAAGAAACTGTGAGCTGAGAGATTGTTCGGCTGATGTGCCACTGATTATTCACTATACCTGTACCTTGAATACTCCATAATACTGTACTGCTTGTTGCGGCAGAGGAAGTATATAAGTCACAAGTTTCGTATGGGACAGTGGTACCACCGGCCCAAAACGCTTAATTTATACCTTTTGCGCAGCATTTGTTAAGATATTTCTTGGGTATAACTGTTCGATTTTCAACCAGTCTACGTGATAATTTAGTTTGAAAGTACAAAACCTTATCAGTGCCCATCCATTACTGGGAAATCTTTGAATTTGATGGGGCTTTTTCTCCGCACCCGACTGCATCCTCGTCATGTAGATCTCGTACTTTACAAAACAACTGTGTTCAAATTGGGTACTACCACGAGAACCGATAACAAATGGAAGTTTAGACCGGATTTTAAGTGCATGCATTAAGGTCTCAGATGTTGGACGTGGGCTGTTAGTTGGTAGGTTATTATGCTACCTGAACCCGCAGTTCTTTTCAAAAAACCCATTAAAAATCCCTTTGGATTTCCCTCACAGTGGCTTCCTTTTCCTGTAGCTGGGCTATACTCCCCTCCATCTGTCCGCTGCCCGAGGATACAAAGACACAACAAGATTCCTGCTCAATGTCACTGGCGATGTAAACTGTCCAGACTACGTGGGCTCAACACCTCTGCTTCTAGCCTGCCAAAATAACAAGGAAAATGTGGTAAAGCTGCTGTTAGAACACGGGGCGCAGATCGAATTGGCAAACAAGGTAGTCTAATTACGAACCTCAGCAGATTACTTTTCATGAGATGAACACATGTCAGATCAATTGTAATATCCGGTGTGATTCTGCTCAGGCTCGACTTCGTTTACAAAAACATCATCAGTAAGACACGGGAAATAGGAACAGCTCCAGGTTATGCAGACGTCCTTGCGCAAAACTCCAACGCAAACCTTTATGGAAGCCTTAAATCTTAACTTAGCCAAAACCCTACTATTAAACCTAAACCTAGGCTCCCTGCAATTAGCCCAGTCCCGGAGAAAGGCATTTTCTGATTCCCGTTTCTGGGCGCATTTGTCTTGCGTTAACTTGCGTCAACAGTGGCTTTCCGTTGATTTGACGCAAGTTTTACTCAAAAACGACGTTTTGTGTAGGCTGGACAAGAAAAGAGAATGCGTCAGATTCGAGTTTCCATGTCTTTATCATGAAAGGTTATCTTCTACGCAAGTTAGAAAGATCCTGATGTTGGTGTAGTTTGTAGCCTAGCTTCCGTAGCGATTGTAGCAAAGGAAACGTGGAGGGGAAACAGTGCGGCGTCAGTGAGTGCATTTACATTCGAGAGCAAGGCAAAGAGGATAAGTTTTCAACAGCAACCAAAGCGAGCAAGAAATATTTTAAAAATGCGTTCATCGAGGATATGGGAGGCAAAGAGAGGGAGAGAGCCAAATATATCCTCTGTTTTCGTTATAAACAGACTTTACGTAGCATCAATCTCTATTTGTCTGATTCACATCACCATGAATTAATATTAAAAACAAGACAGCGGTCTGTCCATACATTTTCCATAATTTACAGGTGTGGATTTTTTAACTATTTTTCCGAATTCCATTCCGTAGGATAGTGGTGTGGGCACCCTGATGTAATCTATGTGGAATTTCACTAAATTCTAAGGAGATAAGCGTAATGATAGGGCTGGGGTTAAGGTAAGCTTAAGGGTAGGATTGACAACGAATGGTTATACGGCCATACTTACCCGGCAACGAATGCTTACCCTGGTGATCATAATGGATATGGTTAGGGTTATGTTTACGGATAGGTTTAGCGTTAGAAAAAGTGTTTGGTTGGTGCATAGATAGGCATGCACATTTAAGTGTGTAATTCTCTCTAAGTCAATCCTAAAAAACAGCTTAAGTGAACGATGACGGTGGACATAACCGTAACCCTAAATTAAAACCCCATCTTACCTTAACCATAACTCAAAATGAATCGTTAACCCTAATTGCCTTGGAATTTAACACAAGGCCACATTATAAAGAGGAAGGCTTCCAATTCCAGTGTCCCGCCATTTAAAGGTTAGAGATAGGGCTACGGTTAGGGTAAGTGCTAGGGTTTGGGTTTAGATTTATTTCAGGATTAGTTTAAAAAAGATTTTGTTCTCTTCCTGAAATTAATACGGAGAGATGTTCTTATTTCCGTGTCTTCTTATTTAAGATGTGAAATCAAAGCGCTGCGAATAAAATGCCCAGGGCAAGGTTAGTTAAATTGAAGAAAAGTAAACTGGATAGTGTATGTCTGTGTGTTGAGTAAGATATTTGAATGACAACGAACTTCCCAATCTGAAACTGACATTATTCGCAAAACTTTACGCCCTACCCTTCGTAGTTAGTTAATAGCGTTGGAGTAGAATGCGGAGAAAGTGAATTTTACCTATATAAGGCCAATAATATTATGCAACACAACATGCAATAAACACAAATCGTAACTTCTGTGTGGTTAAGCCCACTGAGCTCACTGGAGACCTCAGTGAGTTTTTACACACATCAACAAACCTCTTTCTCGTACTATAATGCAAACTGCGAGAAAATTTGGTCCCCTGGGTGAAGAACAAGACACACATACATATTCAGGGTAACTAAAGCCGGGGTGCTTAGCTCATAAAACAATCCGACACAACGATGTTCGTGAGAATCCTTTTGCTGGGTCATCCGAAGAAGACTCAGAGAACTAGACCAGCCTACATGAGAATGCTCGACTACACGCGAACACGTGCGATACGCCGGCGGGTATGATTAAGGCGGGTATGATTAACGGACGTGTGAAAGGATGCTATTTACAAGTCGCGGACCCATTCATAACTTGCTAGCACTGTCAGTAATGAGAATAGTAACATTAGAACAGTCGTTTCAACAGTCGCGATTTCAGCTTTTGCAATTGTTCATCCTACTAACTTCGTATTGATACTGTCAACGAGAAAAAAAGCAATTTGCGGTAAAAATACTGTGAATGGCACCAGACAGGGAAGAGTTGAAGAAATCTGGGCCTAAAAGCACGAAGGTTGTGTAGCCCTTGCTTATATTTATTGGTCGGAATCGGTTCTGAGGCCTGACAGAAACGCCTCCACCCCCGTAAAACCTAGGTGACTTTGTGCAACATTTCCGGACTAGGAACGGCTATCATGTTCGAACCCAAACATTAATCAAATCTTATCCCTTACCTTAACATAACCCCAACGCTACCTGTAACGTCAAATACAACCATACCTTCGCCCTAGACCTAACTCTTATTTCCCTTGAAGTTACCACAACACCACCTGTATTAAGTAGCGTTCGTATTCTCTTGTCCTTGTTTGTGATTGTAGTCAGTTATTATTTTCATCCATTATGATCAAGACATTTTGACTTAGTATACTACTGCTGCCAGATGTTACATCTTAGAAAAATTGTCTGGTTCAAAGAAGACCCACCTTCTTATTTTATAAAGTTTATGAAACAAATCACATTAATAGACTGTGTCGAGGAGAAACGGGGACACGGGGATGATAAGTTCAAGTTTAGTTGCCACTGCTTAAGTCAATTAATGGTCCCACAGCATGCGAACTTCGAATTTGATTCTCGATTCCCATGGTTTTGGGTTGTGATTAAATTTAAAATAACGTTATTCCTGTTTTTCCAATCGGAAATCGTTTAAAGATGAATTTTAATAATGATCTTGGAGCAAATGACAATCCTTGAAGACAAGTGCAACGAACTTAGCAAAACTAAAATATGCACCGCTTGAGCGTTGATTTCATTAACTCTTTGACTGAAAAATTTTACCAGGATCCAAATGTTTTTGAAGTCTAATCACCAAGTATCTTTTCATGGAAGGGTAATCAGGAGGAAACATTATCCCGTACATTCCAGACCAAACAGTTAATTTTCTGGCAGGGTACAATTGCGGGCAGAAGAAGGTATTCAGCATTTGGTCATTTTCCGATAGGGGCTATAAAGCGAGCCGGGTAAATAGTTATTTATAACCCCACAATCGTTGGTAATGAACTTATCGGAGATTACGTTCCATGGTTGGCATAAGTCCAAAATGGCTTAAAAATACGCCCTGTTCCCATTTCCCGGTTGGATTGGAAGCTTATTGAAATTTGCCTTGGACTGGAAGCAAGCTAGCAATGTTAGTGTTCCAGAGTCCGTGATTGGTTCCCCTTTAGACGTGCTGACCGAGATCCAGGGGTAGCTAAATCATATATAAATTTTCAGAAATGCCAAATGGAGATACAAAAATCAGTGTAACTTGTCACAGCTGACAGTTTCCACGACCTCATGGTTATACGGGAGAGTTTGCATTAGATGCAAACAAAAGGTATACATTTTATCTCATTTATCCTAATAAAAGAGGAGATATTTGATAAATCTGAAGTATACTTGTGGATTATTCAGTGGTTCGTGGTACATCTCATGTCTACATCAGCCACTTTTAAAAAAGGGAATGAAGCGCATTTTATTCTCTAAATTGGCCTATCTGATTACTACTTTGATGCTATGGAAAGTTTGAACTGTTACATCAGCTTGCTTGCCGATCTGTCAAAGCTGGAGGATACAGAAAATTTTTGCAGAAGAGTCATTCTCTGGTTTGAGTACGAAACCCTTTCCTCCCATTACAACTGGAAGTTCACTACCCGCCCAGTAAGGATGCAGAAGGAGTGTCGATAGAAACATGTAAGACTGGCTGTAGCCCAACCCCAGGTTTCGAACCAGCCACTTTGACTGCTGAGTGCTAAATCCAAGGTTGACAGCATATGTACTAGTCAAATGCCCAGACCCGTGGTTCACCGATATTTTGGCAACAGCTGACACGGCTCCGCGAGCTCGGTTCATCAGTGTATCCTCCAGCGTTCCCTGTGTGTTTTATAGTGGATACCCCAGTTTTGAGATTGTTGATTTTCTTAAATTTTCTCAGAAATTAATAGCCAACATGGAGTCAATCAATCTGTGTGAGACCGAGTGAAAGCAGATATGCTAATTTGGGATGATCTCTCCCAGCCACAACGGGATAACCACGTAATATATATTGAACTGCAGACAACCAGTCAGTAGTAGATATATAAGTGTTGCCACTAAGTCACGGTTAAAAGTTACAGATAAGTGATGGCTGATGAGTGCCATTCAGCCAGAAATGTCAATCGAAACACCATAATTTTACCTACTGTTTTTATTTATCTGAAACTCTTTAGCTCACGCCATTTGTAAATTTCTTACAAAAGCCCTCCTCATGAAAAAGATGATCAACCTGCTCGGATTTCCAGGCTTTATTGAAACTTGGTTTAAGATTTAATTGAGGCAATGTTACTTTCCTTTGTTATACTTAGACTTTTGCATTTTTAAGTTGCATTTGACTAAAGGGAGGCATTGCGGCTTCCGCCTTTTAAATCGCCTTATCTTTGCTGACTTCTCCAGCATGGAAAAACGCCTTTACAAGCTGCCACCGCCAATAGTTCAGTCAGCCTTGTCCGTCTTCTCCTTCAACATGGTGCGGAAGTGGACCGGACCGATAATTACGGTACCACAGCCTTGCATATCGCCAGCAAACTCCAAATTGAGGAACTCATTTACTTACTCATAAGCTTCGGTGCTTCCGCGTATGCTAAGCAGGAGGTATGTGTCCATCTTATCTCTGCATGACATTTAGACGGTCCAGCTTTTTAAATTCTAAGAATCAGGGTTTTTTTTAGTCCTTATCGCCCAAAACACTGTTGCGCGTAAAGCGGCATTTTTTAAACCTCACCTATTATGTTGAAATTGTTCCAGATATTCATCCATGATCCGCTTTTGTAACTTTTGCATAAACCACTGTACAAGGCATATGACCTGACAACCGTGAAACAGCTGTCTGCATCTTGCCTGCTGCACCCTTCGCAACAGATCCGTTTAGTCTGATTAAAATTCAAATGGTCTTCTAGCCATTGAGTCAGGAAGTTAAATGTGAAAGCTCTTTCAAAGTGACTTTCTAGAAAACGTGCCGTCTCAAGGAGTCTCGAATGAGCGAAAAAATCCACATATTCCGTTATATGAAAAGAAAAGGTAATGTAGTGACTAAGTTAATATGATGCCTACGCATTTCCTATGCTCTTCCGGGTGTACGGGTTAGGAAGCCTGATTCACTTCCGTTATCCCCACTCATTTTGATGAGTGAAAACCTGAGGACTCGGAGCTTAGACCGCTGCTCGTATAAGAAGGAGATGACATATTTTCCATTACCGCACCCAGGCAATTATCTGTAATCATGCAAAGAATCCAAAACATTTTAGTCTTTATCTCATTTTCAGAAATCCCTGGTTATTTCCATGCAGTTCCTTCCTGACCATGTTGCACCAAGTGCCAACCCGGAACCCTGTGCTTTGTCTGTAGATTTACATATACAGAGCTCTTTGAGGCAAAAACAACTCTCCGATGGCCTTGACAACAAGAGTTATAGGTAATACTTCGCTCGGTTGATTTGTTTAAAAATTCGTATACTAATAAGCACGGGTGCTGGCTCGAATATTCGCTCGCAGATTACTCCGAGCTCAGCCCACTGCTTGCACCCTCGATTAAAAAGTGCGGTTTGCCTCAGCATTTATCGTTTAATCTTTCAGCCGCAATTAGCGGAAATATGCTTGCTTCACTCAACAACAAGAGTGCGCACTGCGACTTGAAAAGGCCGAAATGGCTCACAGGTTCGCGCAGGCCTCCAGTTGCTTTTAGGGTCGTCCTCGATTAGCCTGCATGTAGGCATTGAGAGGTGTGTTCTGGTCATTGGCATAGTTGTCTGCCCTTGCTGAGAGTCTTGCTCAGGGCATCAGAACCATTCCTTACTTATTGACCTCCAAGAAGTCAGATTTGCACGTCCAATAAGTTTGCGGCTTGCTTCGCTAGCAGTGAGGCAAAGAACTGCCGTTTTTGCTTAAAAAATAGGTCCACAAACATAGGATGAATATCCACGGACCACAAGAGAGCAGCATACAGCCAACTATCCACAAAGAAAGAAAAAAAGCTTGATATGTTCTTGAGATTAACTTTCGTCCTCCTTTTTCCCCCTTTATGCCTTTGACACTGGTCAGGGTTTGACTTTTCAAATGGCGTACCATTAAATCTGCCCAGGCGGTGATGAATTCCCTTATATCTAGCGGTGCGAGGCTTTTTAACGTGAAACCGGTGTATTTATCACCGAGATGCATTTCATGCCGATGGGAGACAATTGTCAATACAAGTTGGGATCAATTTTAACTGTAGGTTTTCACTACCATTGGAACCCCAGGCACCAGAATACCGTTAGAGGGGACCCATGGCCATAATCAGAGATGAGCTTTCAACGGTGCTAGTCAGGTCAATCGTTGCGGATTTCTGATGTATATTATCATGTAGCACCGATATCGATACGCAAATTTGATTGGATTGCTGACATTTTGGCAAAAAGTTTGATTTCATCGACAATAGTGCTGTTCTAAAACAGCTGAAGAGTGTCTTATTTAAATCTCGCACTCAAGTGGCATGGGGACCAGAACTCATGAATTTAACGTAGATGAAAAGAAACTTGGCAGGAAACGAAAGGCTCATCATTATTGGTAAATGAAGATAGTTACGCAGTACTACTGGAGCACGTACACTATTATAACTTTAGTTTAAAAAGACTGCATTGTCAACCTCAACATAGACTTCCTCATTCGAATTACGCACTCAGTGGATATACAGCAATAGAAAGTATGGATTTCTTTTTAAGTTTTAAGGTCGAGGTAAATGTCTTAGTAGTTCCCATGGAGTGCTACACTTATAAAGGAATTTCAGTAAGACAAAAATAAAACTAAATAAAGATTTCCACTTTGAATTGTGCAATTTTAGTTTGCATAAATTTATATTCTAGCTAACCTTACTTTTACTTTTACATCTGAGCCTAGAGCTATAAATGGATGCTTCGCTAAAGTTACAGGAATATGACTAAATCTATCAATGTTTGCTAGACAAAAGGCTTAGAATTTTATTTGAAAGTTCCCTTCTACTCCTTGGAGTGGCACTGTCAATTTTTTCTCGAAAAGCGACCACTGAAGTGCGACTAGAAGCGCACAAGATTAGCACCATTGTATCTTCTTCAAGGGCCCTTTGAAGTCACTGCAACAACACTAAAAGTCCAAATGACACCAATACCAATAATACTTTCGCAGGATTTCAGTCGAATGGTATCGAGAGAGTTTATAATTCACCCTCTCAAGGAGGGAGGGAGGCCCTGGAATCTTCAATAACACGACGACTACAATGGGCCTTTTGGTTTCCTTTAATATTCTAATTACTTATGGCCAGAGCTCATAATCCCCTTTATTTATCTTGCAAATCACGTGGTTTAAACATCGCTCTATTGTAAACAAAATGTTTTACATAATTATTTAAAATTATTATTTATTATTTGGTTATATTTATATTATATAGGCATACATTTATATTATATATATTCTATTTATATTTATTTATATTTTAACATGAGTATGCTTCAGCATGGATGGAGCTCAGAAAGAAATCAGAGGGATATCTCTTGTACTACTAGCAGCCAAGTTTTTGCATTTCATGGGACACCAAATAATATTTATTGTCATAATCAACCCGCACGCAGGCGATTTCAACAGTCTTACACTTGCCCTCTGTTAGAAGAGATATTTGTTTTCAGACGTGATGTGCACCTTTTTTCAATAAAATTAATTGCTACCCTTTGAGATAAATATTAGCATTTTACGACACCAGACTTCGTGAAATGGCTAAAACCGATGACCAGAATTGAACTGTAGATAGCAAGAGCACCTTAGCAAAATATCAAAACGTTGACTGGACATTCTTTATTTAACTGCTTCGAAACCTTGTCATTAGCCAATACACAATAAGTAACTGTAATAGGGCCTATCATCAAACAACCAATTTAACTTTTGACGTTTTCCTGCAGTCTAGTTTCGCCTTAAGTAATAGAATGGGCAGAAAATTAGTGGATTTCGCAATATTTTTGGATGTATCTAAGCATTTATCTAGGCCTTCATAGTCGTAGGATGGTGTCAAGAAGGAAGATGAAACCTCCAAAATGATTCCAGCATAAAGCAGATAGTTATTTATTTCGTCTGCAGCAAAAAGGACCAGTATATCTCGGAAAAGGGAGAAAGTCGGTCAAAAGATCCCTTTGTGACTTTGCCTTAGTGGAAATAGCAGGTTAAAATCCCTTCAGCGGAATGCCATATTAAAGGGCCTTATAAAGGGTTGCTTACTGGAGGTTTCTGCGTCGATCAAGAGCACATTTGTTACCGACTTCAGAGATTTTGAAATAGCATATTTTAAAGGTTCTGGTAAACATGTAACACAAAGCCTTCCATTTTGGACAGTCAGGGATAGTCCGAAACTCGGTGTATTCCACCGCCTCCAAAACTTAGCGTTAATTTGCAGAAGAAAGGTCAACTTGAAACACTGCAAATGGGATGTTTGAGATTGTACCTCCTTAGTCCATTTAAGTTTATTAGCTAGGTATAGGCCTTTCAACATGTGAACTGGTGAAATTTTTATTCCTCTGACGTGCCTATCAGAAAAATCAGATGAAATTGACCAAAATCCTCTTGGCTTTAAGCAAAGACATTTAAATTAATAAACAGCAGAAAAATTATATTTATTCCTTGCAGCACAATCTCTAAACAGATGCTCAGACGTTAAGCACTTGAATTTGTTCTCGACTTTAGAAACCATTAATTATTGGACGATGCTAAATAAAATATATCCAAAATAATAATTTTGTTAAATGCTATCGTGCTCATGCCATTTTATTTAATTTGACATTTGAATGAAAAATACGTTATTTGCTTCTTACACTCCACTCCCCTCTGTTGAGGGGAATTTTCACCTTTTTGGCATTCCCGTTTTTATGCAATTGCTATTTTGAATCAAGGAAATAGTACTGGGAATAATTATTTTTTGGTTTTTCAATTAATTTGAAGCCTCCGAAAGTTTCCAGCTTAATGTTTTTTGATTTTCTGTCAATTTAGAAATAGTTCAGGTTTAACATCACCAGCTGTGTACCCGTCCAGAAACCAAGCAGGAAATCTGTATATTTGACGAATAGTGTGTTCTTTAATAGTTGGGCGAACTGGCAAATAGCTTCGAGTCATGAAAAACCAGATAGGTCTAACTGAGTTTCTCTAACAGAGTAATAATTTGCATAAAATACGATTGGTCCGTTTTGAATTAACTGGTAAAACAAGCCAAATGACTTCACCATCTTATCAAGCCGGAATACATATTTTCTTCGAGTTGAAAACCGCGCACTTCAGACTGAGTTAAAACGATGATCGGTAAACGGTGAGTGAGCTAATATTTTAATTTTGGATATCCGCTGTCGTAAGACAGGTGCAGAAAAGGCTGGGAGACAATAAACTTTTTGCAAAATCATAGCCAATTATCTCCAGGCATCCTCAATATCGTAACTTTTAAATTAAATTGTCCAAGCGCAGATTTTAACCTCTAAAACTACAATATTGCAAACAGATGGCATACAAATTAGCTTTTTTTGTGACATTATCCATTTGTATCAATTTTAGCGCGGTCGAACACCCTACGAGATGTACGTTAGCAGTGGTCGAGGGTACTTCTTTTCCTCCTCATCTCCTTTCTACAATCGATCACCGAGCTTGAGTAACGGTTACCTTAGTTCTGCTTCGTCCGCATCCTCGCCACAACCGTGCATGATCCCCAGCGTGATGGCACGCCTGCAGTCCAACTCTGCATCACGAAGTCTCTCCCGCTGTAATCAACTCCTCTTCCACCGCAAGCGCGAGCTGTCGGGACCTAGTTTGTCACGTGATGGCCGTCCACAATCACCTGGGTTCTCCTATGCCGCACTCCCGAGCGGAGACAGTGTCAATTCTCTTCCACTGAAATTGCGACCGGAGCCTCCACGCGCCGCATCTTACTCCTCAAGGAAGGACTCGGTGAATGACCAATCCTCGTCTCCACCACTGCCACCCAATTGCCTTTTACCACACAACGTCCCCGGTCGGCGTCTACGACCGGACATCTTTAAGCGATTTGGATTGGGCCAACTCAACGGCCTGGACAGCGACGGCGAGATAAATAGCACCGGCGGTCTCGCCCAGGAGCAGCCTCCACCGTCTCTGTGCAACGGTGCCGAGGAAAGGTGAACAGGAATGGAGCCATAAACGAGGTGCCGCCACAGCGCTCGCAGTCACTGCGGGTATCGCAGCCCAAGTACATCAAGGAGATTGTCACTCGAACTGGCGTGCATGTGTTTTATGAACAGGGCTCGCACCAAGATCAACGTGTCGGTCCCGTATGTCTCTGTTCATACACGTTTGCACAAGCAACCTAGCTTAGCCTATGCTCCACCATCACAGGCAATGTCTCTGACTATGCACATGAAAAATAACTATAGTGGAGAAATGACAACAATGAAAATGCGGTTTAGGCTTTCTAGGCAAGAGTGGTCTTCTGTTGCCAATTAATACCGAACAGGGGGGATTTGGAATACTTAACTACTGGTTTACGCTTTCGGCCTTAAAAATCAAGGAAGCCTCTTTTGAAAGAGGTCTTAAGTGCAACAGGTAATAATTTTTCCCGGCCATGATCCACCTTCTTCTAAAAATGCGTACAGCAAGATGTCAGGTTGGACTTTGAAACCGTGCAGAACTTACCCATGAGATTTACTTTACATAGCCCTTGCTCTTCCAGCAATCTAACAGACTTTTTGCAAACGGCAAGGGATGTTTGTGCGACTCCACTAACTGGCATCGAACGCAATGGGAAGGGTTAGGATTAGTTTGCTGTGTAGGTAGACGTGAATATCCTGGTGTGTAATACGATCTTATTGAATGATATACAACCAGCGCACTTAAACGATGACGGTAAACCTATAAATTCTTTTTTTCATTGCCAACGCTGCACCGCCATTTTCCGTCCTTTAAACTGCCTGACCTCCACTGCTGTCGTTTTCGTATTACTCACCTACATATTGATTGTGTTCGTTAGTAGGGTCGTCCTTTGCCGGTTACTGGTGTCCCACAACCATTCCTTTCCTTGCAAACAACTTCCGGAGTAGTTTTGGTTACATTCAATAAGTTATTCATCAGCCTTTTTAGTCTTGCTCTGTGCCGGCTTAGGTAGGACACGGAAATAGATAACCCAATATTGCAGGTGGATTTGCGCTAATTTCCAAACGGACTGGGGTTGAGTACAAGGGAACAGGCACCATGCTGGCATTAAGCGCAATGCCAACTGTCATAACGTGGTTACCTTTTCCTGCGTCCTACTCCGACACAGTGGACACAGTAGCTGAGAAAGTTAGTGCAAGGTTTGCAAAATCCATTCGTGGTGTTAGTTTCAAGAAAGCTGTTAATTTAAGAATGTTAGGTGAATGTTTGTACCATTGTGGAGAACCAGAATGATAGGGGATCATTGATCGGTGTTTGAGGCTCACAGATATAACAGGTCACACTGGAGTTAAAAATGCCAAAAAATAAACATTCGACTCCATGCCGTTTAGGTAAAAATATCCTATGCTCCCCTTTGAACTAAAGATTAGAAGAGACGCCATAAAATTTCGATTCGATAGTAAACAGTTGCTGCTGACAGGAGTCGATTAATTAAAACCTAGCTAAAGAAAAGTCCTATGTATTGGGGGTTTTAAAGCTTCTCGGAATATTAAGTCACTCGTTCGACCTCTTACTTCAAGTTAAAAGTGGGTCATTTTACTGGAATGGAATATGGCAAACCCTTTAGATTGAAGCTTGATCTATCCCGGCATAGCAGAAATTTCGTTAAAATGTGGATCAAGTGGGCAGTGAGATGTGAGCAACACAAGTATGTACAAAACCGCCAATCTTCATCACACAAACTATGAGAAATGGCGGACTCACAAAACAGGAAAACGTGTATCATCATGCGGGTTTGACCCGTCGATACCCAGATTACACCTAAGTTACTCAACCTTTGACTCATCGTTGACGCAGCCCATAACTGTGCTAACTGCTCGTATTCCCTGACTGTGACTCACAAGAAGAAAAGCATGTACAGCGAGTACCTTACTTCATAAAAGAATGACTGGAATTCTACAATGTGACTTTGGTTCAGAGTTATCATCATAATTCAGCCCAGTTCCAAGTAACTGTTTTTTGAGCGTCTCGGCAGTCAACTGCAGAGAACCAAATAAATAAAAGGACTACGTAAGCAGTTGGTTCTTTGAGGTTCAGTGTCTTGATGCATCCATGTATTTATAATAGAATGGCGCTCACCGATTGCGTTACGGAACATGCTCGACCCACTGTGCCCTTGCAGACAATCCTGTGGCGACGGCTAACATATGCTAAGAATGGAATACCTAAAAAACACAATGAAGACATAAGTGGCCATTTCTGGCTTAATAGCCGTCATCAGTTAGTCACACCCAGTCCCAAGTGCAGAGTAACTTAGATTCGGACCCTAGATCGTCGGTCATTTGGTTGAACGCTCTACCATGATGCCATGGTTCCACTGTCCTGTCGGTTGACTAATGACTGAGCCCATGGCTCCGTGGTTAGGGCACTGTGCTTCTAACAAATGGATCACGGGGTCGAGCCTCGGGGCTGCAAAATGTGAGGCTGTGTATGTTTATTTGATGACCACTAATATGTCAGGAATGGCAATTCCCATCTTCTTTGTTCTCCCCGGTAAACTTATTTGGCCACTTTACGGCTGCCAGTGGCCTAACGAATGAGCCCAATGGCACAATGGGGCCTGTATGGCCCGTACCGTAATCGTTGAGCACCCCTCTACCATCATTAATACATCCGATCGCAATCTATAGGACAGTGAGACCGTGCCTCCCTGGTTAGCGTATTGGGCTTCAAACTACCAGGTTGCACGTTCTAGTCTCAGGGGCTGCACAACATGAGGTTGGATATGTCTAGCTGATGACTGCTAACAAACCAGAAATGGCCATTCCATTATCCCTCGTATTTGTTGGAAATCTTCCATATACACATCAGTTCCGCTGAGAGAAATATCCAACCTGAATCAATTTGACGTGTTTTCCAAAGTGCGACATGACCATCGTCACCTCAGTGCAGATGGGATCGCTGGCGGCCCTAAGAAACGCCCTGCGAGATGGAGCCAATGCCAATGCTCGGGACAGCAACGGCAATACCCTGCTGCACCTGGCCTGTAATTCCACCAACCTGGCAATCGTCGAGCTTCTGCTCAGCTACGATGCTGACCCTAATCTCAAGGAGGAAACTGTGAGTAGTTAATTTTTGCAGACACATGCAATGAATTTTTGTTTAACGTCTCAGTGATCAATAAATAATCAACAGATTATTCGTTTAAGAAAACAGTGAAGGCAAACACCAATGCAATATCTATTTTAAAGACTGTAGCAGTGATAGCAGCGAACAGGCAAGTTCTAGAAAGTAGTTCAGCAGGAGAAAGGGCCATCACTGGAGCATGGTGTTTATTGGCATGCAATTTCGGATTCTCTCTCGAACCCATCATCAGAGACAGTAGCAGAAAGCGTGATAGATGCACAAGGTGAGCAATATTTATAATATCCGAAACGCCAGGCCAATAAACACCATGTTCCAGTGATCTCCTCTTCTTCTTCTTCTTCTTCTTCTTCTTCTTCTTCTTCTAGACTGTAGCTCATTATTTTTAACACGATCAAAGAGCCTAACCGAACCATTCGACATGTGCATGTATTTATATTTGTCTACCTACCTACCTGGAATATATGGAGTGTATTTATAACAACAATAGTGGAGCTATATTTAGGTCGAACGTAGGATTGGGAAAACTGGGATCACCAAACGACTTGTTGTCTCAGGGAGTAGGAGGTTGAGTTGCTGGGTAAAAAATGGGATTCGCCTGCTTTCTAGGATTCACTCATTAACTCATAGTTAGAGGTAGAAGCAAAGCCACCATAAACTCACACACATACAAAAATTACCAGTTTCCACACACATTACAGATTATCGAAGTTGGTGCGATGAATACTAGTTATTATTTGCCGAAAATGCATTAACACTATTACTAAGTGGCATGATTGCTACTCGACCATCTAACTCGCTCCTGCTATTACGGAGACCGGTGTTCGCCCGTGCGCTCCCCGTCTGGCTAATTAGTCCGCTGAAGAAAAGTCACCACACCAAATGTGTAGATTAGTGGTCCTCTTGCTTGTTGACGGACTGAGGGCCGGCAAACAGGGGCTAGGCTGCACAGGTCATGATCATACGAGGAAGGATCTGAATATTTGACAACCGATGTCAGGAGAATGAATCTTAGAAGCATGGAAAGGCTAACGAATAAACCCAATTCAATTTATCCACTTGTAACCCTTTAGCCTTTTAAGTATGAAACGAAGAAAATCAGACATTTTCTTAATTTAAAACAACTTAAATACGCTACTTATAAAATATCCAAAATATGAGTTACAGTTGTCTATAAATGCCGCCAAAACTTATCCAACATTATGTCGACTACCTCCTACATGTGGCAATTGAGAATCCATTAATACAAGTTAAAGTATTTAGAAAGAATAACCCACTTAAAGTATTTACACTAGTCCAACTTTGCAATGCTCTCATCCAATTCATTTACTATTTAGCCCTCTAAAAACGGAGATACTCCAATATTTATTGCATCAAATCCTCTATTGCGTGCCGATAAAAAAATTAAGCCATCTCTTTTTGGCAGTCGTAATGTACGTCATGTACCAAAATAAACGCTCAACTTATCGTTCAATCGTTTCACCAAAATATGGAAGAATGCGAACTTCATTTAGCAGCATCAGCATTTACCACAGAGAAAGAATTGACTCAGTTAAACGGTGAAACGTGCAACGAATTCAGGATACGTATTGCTTACAATAGTTTCGTTTTTGATAGAAATGAACAGGCGAGTTCCAGGAAGCAATTCATAAGAGAAAAGGCGATCAAGGGAACAAGACGTTTATTGGCCTGACGGTTCGGATTCCCACTCAAACTCGACGGTGGCAGATAAGGTGCTATAGGCCCAAGATGCGTAGTATTTATTGTATGTATTGGCCACGTGATCACGTGCGTTCTACAATAGCAGCTCTCGTAACCACCGCTGGGGGTTGTAATTGATGCGATGATGGCTTGGCCGTCCGCGTCCGGGTCATTAATGGTCCGTGATGGATGTTAGCATAATGATTGCCCCGACATTTGGCTCACTGACATTGGAGGCGTTGGTTACCCGTGCCCTGCCCACGTGACTCATTCCCCTGCTCAGGCGAGGCCGCAGAACAGAAAATAGAAACGGGTTGTCATTGCGCTTGTTGATAGACTGCGGGCCTGAGAACTGTGATTTGAGCAGCTCACGGATCACATGATTATCGCCTCCTGTGAGGATTTCAGCCTCGTAAAACTCGCCTGAGCAGGGGGCTGAGTCGCGTGGGGAGGGCGCGGCTGACCAACACCTCCAATGTCAGTGAGCCAAATTGCCAGGTCATTATCACGCCAGCTCACTCGACCGGAACCCGTCATATACGGCGCAGCTCGTGCTTCTATCACTCTTATCTGCCACTCTCTCTTATGGTAGGTTCGAGGGAGAATCCGAAACGTTAGGTCAATCGAATTCATATTCCAGCGATCGCATCTTCTCCTCCTGCGTTTGGATTGTCAATAGACTCGAAATTCAATTGTGGTCTTGCATTTGTGAGCTAATGCCGAAAAGCGTTTTGGGGCCCTATCTTGGGAATATGCCGATAGCTCAGCTGAAACCACAAAACTCGGATAACGGATTTATTAGAAGCTAATAGACGAAACTCGGAAGGTCCGGCTTCTTCCAGCCTAAGTCTGAAATGCTATATTTCCTTGGATTGGGCTTAAATAAAGCAACACCTGAAAGAAAAGGGGGACATCAGGGCAAAATAATGCATCAAAAGCAACCGGGACTTTCAGTAAATAGAAAAACAATCAGTAGAGTATTGAAAAGGGAGAATGAAGTCAAATATCTGAACCCTACGATCAGCCCTGATGGATTCAAGAATAGCGCAGAGAAAAGCTTAATATTCTTAGATAACCAGAAGCTTTTCGTTGGTTTCGTTATACAATTATTGTTGACAAACATTGGCCCGTTGGAATGGCTATTTCTGGTCTAGCAGCTGACATCAGTCACTAGTGCCTTAACCCACGGTTGTATACCTGGATCATTTACTGGTAAAGCAGTACTCACAAATTACATCTTGCTAAGTACTCAGGCATGTAGCCTGGGATCCTTGAGTACGTGAATGCATTAGAATTGATCGCTCCAGTGTCTTTGTATTTGCCGGCAGCATACCCCGCCTACTGTTAACGATTCGTCATGGGTTCGTCTGCGTAGACGGTGGGCTCACAGCTCCAAGATACCATGGAGATATCCAGGTCCGTCTTGCAATCGAGAGGGGTCGACATAACCCACTTTGTTACAAAGCGTCATACATATTTGTCCAAAGTGTATGCTTATACATTCCATTTGAGTTACATAGTCTAAAACGCCATTTTCTTTCCTACTGAGTTTAAGTCAGTAGGGAATTAATAATGACAAAATGCCTATTCAAGCGAATTGTGGCATTCCATTATTAGGCACTCTTCCTAGCGCATTGTGCTCACTTAGTGTTACGAAATGTTTTTGTACTTGAAATCCTATGAAGACGGAGCAGAGAATAGTTGAGGACTATCTTTCAACAATTAGAATCTCACAATTTTCTGTTGAAAAGGTGGAATAAACTACTTTTTTCCTTCTCTTCGTCATATTTGATCGCGGGCATTATACATTTAGATTTCAGTATAAGCGTTAAGTTATTGCATGTTTTTTGCAATAGTCGAGAACTTCCTTCCCGGAAATTGAAATGCTTTACTTAAACTGCTTGCACAGTAAACAAAAATTATTTTAAAGAACGTCAAGTCTAATTAAAAATCCAAAATGCATATTGTAAGCATTTTGAAGGGATACAATGTTCTACACACAGCTGGGTTTCAATGCTGGGCATCGTTTTTGATTACGTTTGGAGGCGAACTTCATAAAGTCCTAGGAGATCGGTCTCCGTAAACCTGAGATCGAGCTTCTCCTCTCTTTGCAACCATGCTCAACTTGCAACATGGAAGACAAAAATCCGTATATGGTATGAGCGACCTCTCCGTCGATTCGGAAATATCGGTGGGATTTTCAAATCCTCACATATTTTCATACGGCATCACTGTTACAAAATGTGAACATGACTCTGCCGTCCATCTCTTCATTCGAGAAAATAACATTTTTCTATGGACGTATCAAATATTCTTTGTCTTACCATTCACTAGGGACCAAAGCAAGTATTTCCTCTCCTTCCTCTTTCAGCTGGAGGATACGCCATTACATATAGCAGCTCGTAGAGGTGACCTGAAAATTCTTCAGACCCTCATCCGGCAGAATGCGAATTTGAATGCCAGAAATTTCAATGGTGAAACTGCTCTTCATTCTGCAGTTCGAAAGGACGGCGAATCGGCCATGCGTCTGCTTTTGGATGCTGGTGCGGATGTGAATGCTCGAGATTCGGTGAGTCGCCAGCTTTTGAAGGTGGTCCATGTACAGCATGACCACAGACCATATGATTATTCTCGCGTATATGCCGTTATTTAGACGAGCAGTTCATCAAAAGGTCAGATGTTTCCTTCCGTCCAATATTTTCACTCAGTTATATTCGGCGGATTACAAGAAACCAGCAGACTATCCGTACACCCGGTTAGGTGAATGCGGATTTTTGAGGGGACTGTCGAGAAGCTACATGGAGTTTGCGCACATTGTCATTGCATAAGGTGTCTTGATAAATCCTCCTTTCGAATTTGGCTGACGTTTTTATACAAAGCTCAGGGTTCTAATCTGCGAACCAATCATGTGCGAAGCAGCTGATGGGAACTTAAAGCCTGTGGTAAATAAAATATCTCAACGTCAATGTTTTCAGCCTACGAGGATATATTATTTCAGCAGCAAGTGCGACCACTTACCGCATTAGCTAACCACAAATGGCGTTCCGCACCCCAAACGACACGTGAACCCTACTTTAATGCCAGAAAAATAATCTTATCTCTTATTGGCTTGGTTTTAGTTAGTTTAACTAGATTCGCCGTAAAATATAATCCACCTTGTTGAGTAACCTTAGATTAAAAGTAATAAAGGTTGGGGCTGCAAGTGAAAAAATGGGACTGTCAGTCCCAGAATGTTGATCATCAAGAGGGGATCCGGTGAGCTAACTTCTGATATCGTCGCTTAAACACTGCTATCGCTCGCACTTACCAAGCTGCTAAGATAAGACTAGTGTTCTCACACACTCCACTTCTTCGCCTTGAAGGCAAGGATAGACTAATCTTTCAGACCTCTTCCATGTTCGCCTTCGTCTTCACTTGCTCCTGTGGGGCAGGTTATATTGGTCGAACAACCAAGCGCCTATCCAAGCGGATGCGCGAGCAACATCCTGCCTGGCTAACTCAAGGCATGGTAAAGTCCATCTCTAGCGCAATTGTGGCTCACTTGGTTGACATCGGTCATTGGGTAGACGTCAACCAAGCATTCTGTGTCATCTATAAAGTGCTGACGAAACATTCCAAGTTCCTGCATCAAAGGTTGCTTGCGATCGCAGAGGCAATGGCCATACGGTTGACCAACCCAACTTGGTGCTCGCAAAAAGCGTTTGTAGTGACCCTAAGGCTCCCTTGGCCGAAAACAAACTCATCCTCTGCGTTCACACCCGCCACGTCGTGTCACAGCGATGAAGAAGTAATCTAGATGATGGCCGTACACATTCCCCCTCCCCTCCCCATCCCTTGCCTTTAGAGGACAAGACTATAACCCTGTTATCTGAACTCCCTCAACCCTCTACCCCATACATACTGTTTATTGGATGTTTAAACTTGTGTTTCTCTACCCTTATATTACTGTAAAGGCCTGATTATGAGTAATCAAAGGCGTACGTTCGCAAATTGGACTTCATACATAAACTCCATCTTGCGGGATTTGTCTGTTCTTGGTAATTATTTAGAACGTGAGGTTGCTCTTGTGGTAGTACAGACGCGCAAGTAGCTGGTTTACTGGTTTTGTTTCTTTTGTGCACCGAAGGATGGTGTCACGGCACTTCATCTGGCCGTCTCGTTGGGGAGCCTGTATGCGGTCAAGCTACTTCTGTTGCGGAAGGCAGATCCCAACAAACGTGAGAAGAATGGCAGGACACCTCTCCGAAGGGCCTGTGAAGAGGGACAATTGATCGTTATCCAAAGTCTAATCGAGGCTGGAGCTGAAGTGGACGAAATCGATTGGGTAAGTGATTGCATCTGTAATTGAGAGCTGTCATGCTGAGCAGCATGACCAGTGCATGGGCTATGATAGTAGGAGCGTTCAAATATGATGAGAATTTAAACTAGCAGAAGTTAACAGATTACTCAACGAGTTTGCTGAAAAGTGTTGTGGGTTTCTTTCGAGACATGCAGGGCAATAAACACTGAACTCAAAATTCCGCTTTGTTTGGTGAGATATATCAAGAAGAACCAACCATTGATTGTTAAGGAGAACTGGGGATCTTACATAAATCATAGGAACAGCAAAATGGCGAGATGACAATGGCTACAACTAGTATGAGGTGAATTTTGTCTAACGTTCATTAAGCGATGCTGCGTGTCCTTATTTCATCCGAATAAACGAAATGTGTATTGGCTTTAATGAGTACGCAACAGACTGCTGTAAAGTGCTTGATGCTAGTAGTTACAAAAATTGTA
This sequence comes from Schistocephalus solidus, assembly GCA_017591395.1. Taxonomy (NCBI): domain Eukaryota; kingdom Metazoa; phylum Platyhelminthes; class Cestoda; order Diphyllobothriidea; family Diphyllobothriidae; genus Schistocephalus; species Schistocephalus solidus. Next base: position 56,417 of record WEDG01001716.1, read on the forward strand.
CCGAATCAGTAAAAAAACAATCATCCTACCTACTGCCTTCTAAAGCAACCTCAACTCACGTAGGAGAACTGCCATGTTCCAATTTTAGGCTAGATTTGCAGTCGCACAGTGTATCGACTTCGACCATCTTCCCAATGGTTATATAATTAATTATAATTCGTCCAACGCCAATGCAACTGTTGCACTTATTCGTTAATTTCAAGCGGGACAAGCGTAACTCAAGAACATGTAGCCCACGCTGTTCTTAGGTTTTGCTGGAATTTTGCCTTTGATGACCTTTGTGGTGTCTCCTTGTTGATTTTAACGAATTACAACTTGCAACGTGATGTTCTTCTATTTAATCCACACAATAATAATTTCATTTATCTACCACGCGGTTTAGCATCAACTTCATTTAATATGGTAGGCTTCTCTTGGTGGAGGGTATTTCATCCTCTGATCAGGACAACAAAGGGTGTGAATGAGTCGCCAAAAACGAACATTACCTTCCTCAATTAACGGATCGCGCACATACGTCGCGTCCTCTGCGGTGTATATCGCATGATATGAACACCTGGTCACCTTTGTAGGTTTTTCCAAATTTTTCAATAGCGAAAACCAGCAGTTGCGCACCACTGTCACTTTACATCAAGTATAAGTTGCAGTCGTTGCTGTGCGGGCAAGACATCAGTTTGGTTACAATTATTGGGTAATGAAACGAAAACCGCCTTATATATTGCAATAATACGGATGGCTGTAACTGGGGATAAATCATCTATGATTTTGGGTTAGATTATTTTTAGCTCAGAATTGTTATGCAGATGTGTATCTAGTGCTCGTTTTCAGACTAATCCACAAATTTATCGGCCTTACTAGTACGTGTCACCGTGCTAAGGCTGGGATTAGATTGAACTAAGTGGCACTGGCTCAGTTAGAGAGGTGGTTCATCTTCTGTTTTTAGCAAACCTTTTCAATAATATTGCAAGTTTTTTTACAGTATAAATAACATGTTTACGCTCCTTGCGTAGGCTAAGCTGTTGGAAAACCTATAGGAGCAAACTACTTCCCATCTGTTGCTTTCAGTGGGTTGGAATAAGTAAATAAATATTTTTTTATTTTAAGCGCCCAGAGGGCACTATCAATACAAAGTTAGCGTTGATGTTAAATAATGACAATGGGCACATCGGTGTTCTGTGTGATCGGCCAGATAGGTGGCATAATTTAAAAATAGTGATTATGGATAATAAGCAGCATTTTTTAAATCCGCCTGTGATCTGTCCTTCTAAAACAATAGTTTACAATTTTTAGAAAACAAATGACGAGCCAAGGATTGAAAAACTCCTACAATGAAAGTTGGCCTGGACTTCAGGGAGCCCCCACATTAAAAAATGTTCAGAAGAAAAAAATGCATCGTAAAGGGATATAGAGGGACAGAGTAGGTTGCTTTTGAGTGTAAGTTGGAACTATAAAGCTCTTCCAGTAAATGAGTGCGAATACGACAAAATAGTACACTCAGGGGTGGTAATTCGCATGAGAACCCTGAACCGACCGGTAATGGACGTTGAGCCTCGACATTTCAGTAGCCAAGATAGAATGGGTAACCCGCTCAAATTCCCATCGTTCATCCCGTTTGGTCGCCTTTTACGGCCGTCCTATAGAGGAAGGAGGAAGCCAGAAGATGGCTGACATTTAGCTAGATGGCCCATTCTATTACTATCCCCTAACAGTAATCAATTGGAAGTCGTTTGCTAGCTCACCTGGTTCTTCAGCACCTTCTGGACAGCAGCGTGCTAACCTTATCTGCACTTCAAAAAAGAAAGATGCTTATTCAGTTGGGCCAAAACTAAGAGAAGTGAAGCCTCTCGGACGGGGCCACAGCCCCTCCATCGTTGTTTAGCCCACTCTTTAGCACGAAAATGCGGGCTAGGGGAGGAGACTCGGAGTGACACCTTCGTAATTATTAGTGTTGAAGTGCTGCTCCAGAGTTTAAAAAGACACACAACAAACGTCGGTTCTCAAATGCGATTGTTTTCTGCGCCTGCTGAACGTAAAACCACTTGCCCGAGTTTTCCTTCAGCTGTTTTCTTGGCAGTAATTTTCCGAAAATAACGAGAATCATAATGGTATCAATACTTGTGATAATTATAGGCGTATATAATTACTTTCAGCAATAGGTGTATTGAAGATGCACAATGAATAATAATAGCAGAGGTCTTCATTCAACTTTTTGTAACACACGCTGATGCACTTTCATTAGCAGCGATAAAGCAAATGGTATACCCGGCTCGAGAACTTAATATAGACCCCTTTAACCAGTTGTTACTTGAGAGCACTGGAAGACCGAGATGACCACATCATCAGCCATACCTCAGCCCCACACTGGCAATCTCAATGTTCAAATCGGAAATAGCCCCGCTACCAAGCCAAAGTTTTACCCCTGAGCCATAAATACAAGGTGGGTGGTTGCTGTCGTGAAAAGTAAGAGCCTCAGATCAGTGATGTTTACTAATTAATTCAGATAAAAAGTTTTGGAATAACTTACTCATTCCCCTTAAATCAGATCACGTTTACCCATAAAAAAACATTTTCAAGCTGACACTTTTGATTTACAAATTGTTGCGCAGCACGATCGAACGTTGCTTCACGTGGCTGCAGCTGACGGAAATACAGACATTGCAAAACTGCTCCTGCAATTTGGCTGCCCAGTGGATGCTCAGGACGACCAATTACTGACTCCTCTCCACCTGTGCTGCATGAAGGGTCATATAAAAACGGCTGAATTTCTGTGTGAGGCTGGTGCATCATTACATTTGAGTGACGCGGTGAGTGTTCTTTAAAGTATAACCCTGTACAGTGAGTAGCATAACCTCTTTAAAATTCGTATTCAGTGTCCGTTCAGGATTCACGATCACAGCTCTGAGTCCGGAGGTAAATTTAAAAAAAACAAGTTGCAAGTCATTTGAGCAGTATGTTTGGAATGAACAGAGTTATCATCTGGAAGTGTCAGTGAAAGTTTTGATAGGTACTTTCAGTTTTTTTCCACTTAATTGCACACATTTATATTAGACGCAACGACAATAGAAAACTGTTTACAAAAAAACGTAGCATTCCCTGAACTTCAGTAACTCGCCTTGTATAGTTTACTAAGCGTCTTTCTATACAACATAATCCTGTAAATTCACCCACAGGTATCGCGAAATGAGGAGTGATATTAATATTCAAACAAATTCCAAATGCCTTAACTTACCTACTGACACAACAAAAACAATAACAAAAACAACCACAACAACAAAAACAACCACGACAAGAGCATAATGGATTTCTTTGATCGCACAATTACCCGAGTTTAAATTATTGGACACTAAATAAGTGTTTGACAGTTTCTCGGAGGGATGACTACCAAGTGTCAAAATTTGAGTTCAAAAACTGCGAATCCTCGAGTCACGTTAAGTTACTTTATTGAGGTAATAAGTCTGTCATCATTAATCTCCCCATTCACATCCAAAAATGGCAATACAATAAACTTTTAGAACTTTAAATCTGTGGTTTTCCTATATCGGTGCACTAGGTTTGCTAATTAACAATTTAAAGCCACCAGTTGGCTTGCTGTCCATATTTTCGCTCAGGAAGTGTGAGAAAGTTACCATCGCTAAGCATTTTACATGTCTTCCTGGTTTCTCATAAAACCAGTAACAATTATTACATCTGAAAATTTTTCACATACGACGACAGCACATTGAACAACAGCAATAAATGTCTCTCTTTGACATAACTTCTGCATCTGTGTGAAAAGGCTGTCTAAGCATTTTCGTGGTAGTTCTGGTGCTGAAGTATAAGAACCACTATGCAAATGTTTAGACTGATTTTTCGCGAAGCCAAAGAATGCATGTTACAGCCTAAGACATAACGGCTTTTCTGGAGTCTCCTCGAACAAAACGTAAACCACTAGTGGTCCTAAATTGAAAAAAAACTTGCATCAAACAAGAAGGATTCATAGCATGCCTGTCTTGGAGACGAAAGCTTAGATTATAGAATTTATTATAAGTACAACAGGAAGGAGAATCGTGAGTACCCTGTAAAGGTTACCCAATTCAGTAATCCGTATAAATTTCTTTATATCATTTTTACTCATGCGACTGTTTGATGTACCCTATTCTTACAGCGTGGTCGCACGATCGAGGACTGCGCGGAGGAATCGGGCAACGTACCACTTCTACTGTTTATCCAATCAATGCTAGAAGTCCAGAGCGAGGAAAGTACCAACTCTCAAGATTCTACATCGGAATAGGATAAATCCGCCGGTTTACAGGACTCCAGAAAAAAACCCATCGTGGCAAACAAACTTTACTTCAAAGTTAATAGCAGCTGGGGTGCTCTTCCAAGGACGTGCTCTTTGCGATTTCTGAGAGCTACTCTGTGAACGCATCTTTGTACAGTTGTCCAAAGTACCATCAATTTTCACAAAGTACGCTCTGTTTGCCCATTGGAAAGTATGTGTATATGGGAGGGAGCACAACACCGCACGCAGTTATGAGCGTGCATAACTGAACCGAATAGCGTTCCTGGTAGCAGATGTTCCTCTCCGATTTGCGAATCCACCTTAATGGCGAACGGGGACATGTATCCGTTCGAGCGGCATTTCGTCTATTAGCCCGATATGGCTGATTAATAATACTGCCTTTTATGGAAGAAAGCATGGGCACAGTCCTTACGTAAATTAAACTACAAAAATAATTCTGCATGCAAAATACTTGTGTTTTTTTTCGGAAGACTAGGCTAACTGTCGAAAGAACCGGTACTTTCATGAACAACTGTAGCTATCTGCCGGTACTTAAATAACTTTTTTCTTGGAGGCAATTGTATCCTAATAAATGATGCTAAGAAATGCAAGTGTGCGTATATGCACTTGAATTGTCAAAACTGAAACAGTTAATCACCACATAGTCATCAGCTGAAATATCTAGCAAACCCATCAGTACGTTTTTTACGTGTGTGATCTTAATTTTCTAAACTCACACGTGTGCTAAGAAATGTAGTTGCACATCTTACTACGCTTACCCACCTACTTCGTCCTGGTAGTGAGAACGCGGTTAACTTTGCCAGAAGCGTACTGAATGCCACTGTAGATATTGCGGTTATTTTGCACTGCTTGATTTACCAGACTAAAAGTATCAATATCAGGGCAAAGCCAAACACGTTTTAAGTAAAGCTTTGCCACCGCGAGACACAGGTGCGCGGGTACTGTTTCAGAAGTGGGTCTTCCTGTACTATATAATCTATTGGAATTGTTAAAACGATATGTTCATTTCTTAAATACGGCCTCGACACCACCTGCAACCCTCAGCGATCATGCCAGTTCACTTTTTATGGCGGCTCCGAGACTTATCTTTCCATAATCTGCAGAGGTTCTTACCAACTTATCAGAAGAGAAGTTTCAGAGTTGCCATAGGAAACTGCATTTGACGGTACAATACATGACCAATGGAGAACTTTCAATTAGTTCTTGTGGACAGTTGTTGCCCACAGCTGTCATCACAGGAGAAATATAACCAATTACATCCTGCAATAGACGACCACGGAACTTCAGGCATCTTTTTTTAAAAAGAACTCGCTTATGGAAACGTTATAGGCTAACTGGCACTGATGAACATTTAAGAGAATATGAAAACAACGAAAAATTTGCAAAGTGAAGCCAAAAAGCTTCGAAGTAATTAAGAAGTGAAAATATTACAAGGCATGATGGAAAGTCCTAAACTCTTAGATGGCTACATACGGAGTGCTTGAAGAAATGGGGATGCAATTCCTGCTCTCAGGTCTCCAGATGGAGCATTGGAGACTAATGACCAAGTCAAGGCATCCATCCTGTTGAATTTCTTTACGTTGGTCTCTACTATAGTGTCTACTGATTCTTCTTTATCTCTTCTGCCCTTTTCTGGCCCCAACATGTGAGATGGGCTTTATGTCGGCACTAGAAATCGTGGAATGGCTCTGAACGAACCTTTCCAAACCAACTCTTGCAGACTAAATACGTGCGCTTGTACTTCGAGAACTTGCCAACGGGCTGTGTGGTGCATCAGCTCTTTAATTTTGGAAGCCTTCCGAAGAAGGTGTACTCCGGAAGAATGTAAGAGGACCTTCATCACCTCGATGTACAAGGTAAGATCACAGAATTTGGGAGTCTTCCATCAGAGGCCTTGTGCTACTGGAGCTGAGCAGCAATGCGGTCGCCATGATACAGGGGACGTAGAGGGCTTTGATAATCTTTAAGAAGTTTCCAATTTCGTTGTGGTCTGCATAAATTTCGATTTTCTCAGCATTGCGCACCGTCCAGATCTCCTGCATCTCAACCAACCGTTGCGGTGGATGCTTTGGTAACACCAGTTCAGCTGCTCTATGTAGGCTTTGTGAACTCGGTTCATCTCCGTGAGTAGGTTGCTGATGTTGGCGTCATTGTCATCTCTTCAGTAATGGTGTTTATGGCATACGCATCTGAGGGTTTCGACATAGGTGGCCCGAATAACTTTCCGCAGTTTACACCTTCGTGTCTCCAGGGTGGCATTTTCTTGTGTAAACTACAGATTCTCCTGTTTCTGGGCTAATTGGATGCTGAAATCAAAACAATGAGCAGGCAACTCAAAAAAATGAGTATTTCACTCAATTGGTTATCGTCTATATTGGGAGATTCTGCAGGGTTGAAGTCGGAGCCTAATTTCGGAGAGGATGCGGCGGCGATCCGTTTATCCATCTGCGTCACAGATCGCCTTGGTCACCCGTACATCATAAAAGTCTAGCCTTCAGACGAGAACATAGTCGAACATTTTTCAGCGCCACGATTGGGGTGTATCCACTTGGCATTCTCATGAATCAGAAGGTGGAAGAAGGTGTTCCTCAACAGGAGACGGTATTCAACGCCAGTGCCCAGCAGAAGGAGACAATTGTCGTTTCAGCCATTGAGACCCTGAGTACCCAGTACTACCTGTCAGGCAGCGTTGCCTGTGCCAACGTGGGCACTAAATAAACTAAGGACGACTCATATGTCCACACTCGGCTAAGACGCAAAGATGCCATGCAAGTCCTCGTATACTTCTTTTTTTCCTTATTAGTGCTTGTCATCACGAAGGCACAGGCGCTGATAATGGTGAAGATTGCAGGTCCCCGAGGAGGCAAGCGTAGGCGGACAGGGCAATTGTCCCTCGAGGTCGTTTCAGATGGCAAAGACAACACCAGCCTCGAGTCGTTCTGCCTTCCGTGGCCACTCCAAATGAAGGTGTAGCCGCCACCTACATCGTGCAGCGGACCCTACTCAGAGAATTGCATATCGCTGAGTGTAGGGATGTACACATTGTATCGCGCTAGTTCGCGTGCAACAAACGTGGTTCTCCCTTTCGGCCGGTTGCACCTCAGGCTGCTAGCCTGAACGGACTAAACTAACCTGCCCAGACGGTATGGTGGGGACAAGGTGGACGGGAAAATTTTCGTTTATTTAGTCATTTAGACCGCGTATTCTGCAATCGACGAGCAGCGGCTGGCTGTAGACGACGTGAAATTGAGCATTTTTGTAGGACAACTTTTAAGCTCCTTCCTGCGCGAGGAGGCAAGCAGTAATGAACCTAAAGAAGGCTGCGTGGACGACTCAGAGAGCTGCCAAAATTCACTCTGGGTCACGATTGCGGGATAACGAGAGCGATTCAAGACATCCTTGGCCACTTACGAGGTCAAATGTCACACTTTCCGTAGGAATTTAGAAATGGGAGAGGTAAAAGAATGGGAAGAAGTCTACCAGGGTGTGGGGGACAGACAATACTAGATAACCTCACCTGGATAAGCCTTCCACTCAAGGTGGTTACCCGGGTGTGACCACGAGGTGGAGCATAGTTTCGAGGAGCCACATGTGAGAGTTGAGTACCAGGTAACTGCCATGACTAGGCCATTCACCACCTATAAAGGACAAATCGGTTGATCTTCTTCTACTCGTACATCGTCTCCATTAACTAGTAACCCTTCACACGTTTAATTGGTACAGAGCTAAAGACACTCATAAAAATGCCTCACTTAAAATTCTAAGCAATATAATTATTGAATTTAAAGCCACAAAAGTGGGTTTTAAAAGCAGAGCCCAGTCAACAGTCTTTAAAAATTATTGTGAACAAGCAAGGCAATCTAGCCATAGGTTAACTTATGTGGCTATTCAGCAGTAGACAGGATTTCCTCGCAGAGAGTCGTTGGAGCATGGAACAGACTGTCTGACTTGGTGTTCCTTTCAGGAACTTTTTAACCATTTGAACACCTACTTGATACTTAATTGCTGAGAAACAACGGTACATATAATAAAAATCCTCTCAGTGGTGGCAGTTTGCGTCTTACCCACACTTCCCGATAACTTCAAATTTACATTTCTCAGATGTAAATTTGTAAAAGTTTATTATATTGCCCTATTGGATGTGAATAATGTGCTCAAGGTTGAACGCCTCATTTCCCCAATAAATTGACCTAAATTGGCTTAAGTGATGTGGGCCAGTTGTCCGAAGGTTGCATTCCTTAAGGAAAGGACACGTTTGTTCACAATGAATATTTTCAATGCTTCAGCATGCTCCACTACTCAGAATGACAGTGAGCTGAAACTGTAGATGACGAATAACTGCCGATAGTAACTGGCACGAAACTATCCAAACGGCATAGAAGAATGAAACCGCGAGCGAAGGGAGCATGGTGAGAGAAAGAGACACATAGAGCACTGACGACAATTCTCAATGAGAGATTGAAGAAGCGAAGGTCGCATTAAAACTTTGGACGGTGTTTTAACGGAAAAAATGGATCAATGTAATCGCTTGTATTCTCTAAGTTTGCCTTCACACGTTAACAGTGTCATAAGCCCCGTAACGTACACTGTTCTGCGCGCAAACCAATTTTTCGACGACTTCCGGGCGTCCATCCGAGTTATGGGACCGATGTGGAGCAAAGCGCGTCGTTTGAAATTGGTTTTGAATTTCAAGTCCTTCGAGCCTACTAGTTTTTAGTATCTACCTCAGTGTAAAAGACATGGTATTTGGAAATTATTAAAGAATTGTCTATATATTCTCCCAAGTTCGGACATAGAAACTAGGAAGTGAGGATTATGTGGCTTTGAAAGAATTCCACTGCTGTGGATTCTTCTCTGCACAGGATTTATCTCAACTGGAAGTGCAAGCTTCGATTTTCGCTCACTTCCATAACTCACGCCCGCTGTGTGCTCCCTGAACCTGCTCTCAATCGCGGAAGGAACTCATACAAAAGGCTAAGGTGTTATATCCTCATATTCTTATACCCTTGCTAACATCCTTATATAGCTATATTCTTGAATATCATTACCGACTCTCAGTTAATTTTGTGATGATTCTAACATCAAACGCATTTGTTTTGTATCCCCATTAGCACGCGAAACGCACGTGCTCTAAATTTATTGCCAGGAAAAATTGATTCAAGGCCTAGTTTTGAACCTGCACCATAAAATCGCGTAGGATAGGCTAGTGACACCTCTAACCACTTAGCCACACCAAAAGGGGGTTTCGCCAAGAAAATTAATACAAAATCAGAAAATCATTGCAACTTTCGATATTCTGCTACTTTGTCACCCTCGGCTAAACGGGCAAAAGTCTAGGAAGCTGAATTAATATAGTTTACAAAGACGAAACTTGTATGGGGTGTTTCAGATACCTCCATAAATTCTTAGCGATTAAGCAGGAGGTAGCAAATCTAAAGCAAGAAATAGATAGTTTCAAAAAATCTATTTTTCGTACACCCGTTATAAAGCACATGTCAGTACAAAACCTATGGTAAACGAAATTTCATATGCATGTATAGCCTGTTCAAGCAACCTAAAACTCAGATAAAAGATATCATGTCTGCCAAACCCAGAAAACCAGAAGACATTTTGCTCGTTCGAAAGGAATTCCCATCTAGTCCGTACTCCATTTCATCGTCACTTAGCTCAGGCAGTATCAACAATTACCTAGCTTTACAACCCAGCACAGCATCGCTGCTGTACGCTGCACCAAAATGCGATTTTGAAGAGGTTGATGGGTTTTCAAAGCCAAAGAGGTTAAGGTCTAAGAAGACCAAGCCAATCATGGATTTGGCTACAGCCAGCCCAATACCCGGTTCATCTGGATCTATCGGACCAAGTGAACGGGATAGAAGTACTCACTCAGTTGAAAGATCTCAGCTGAAAACGGGTGCCCTATTGAGTTTAAAACAGAATGTAGTTATAAAAGGGGACCCAGAGTCAGCGTCAGTAATTCCAAATGAGTGAGCTAAACATGACTTATATCTTCTTTAACTGTATGCAAAATGTTGCTAACGGACGGCAAGTCCATCCACATTCTCATAGCACATCGAAAAGGGAAGGCTCAGTCAACACCCGGTTCAAATCCTCGAACAAGATTTCTTAAAATCATTTTGGAAAACGAAGTAACGGTACAGTTCCTGCTACAGAGAAAATCAACTCTACGGAGTCTGCATTATGAAGTTCTTTTCAACCGGAATACTGGCTGAAAGAGCGAATTAAAATGACACAATTAATAATAGAACTGGAAAAACGAAAGACCAATGGCGAGGAAAATCTCAAAATAGGAGACGGACAAATAGTTCATGTGAAAAGAGCATTTCTTTGGCCGAAGGCAGTCACTCTGAAAGACTAACTGTCGTGTCTCAGAAACGAAAACAGTGCCCCCTTAAACTGTTCATTTTAAATGCCAAATATCTGCTTAATAAGATGCTTCTGCTCCAGACTCTGGTTTTCGTCCACCACCCAGACATTGTAATAGAAAATGAGACATGGGCAATACCCTGCGTAACCAACTCCGAACGCTCTATTCTAGGCTAAGACTAAATTCGGAATGATCAACACGAGGGCAGTAGTGGAGGAAGCTGTATCTATGTTAAGCAACCACTTAAATTTCTGCCGTTGGACTATCGAACATTTACCGTGGTAAAAGAGAGCTGTTGGCACTGAGTTGTTCTAAAGGATCACTACTTTTGACTCGTTGGTTGTGTCTATTGCCCACCCACAGCCAGCGAGGATTATGATCTCTGTCTCTCACAGGCATTTCACGCCACAGCTGACTTAAATATGAAGTACTGCTTGAGTGCAAGTGACTTTAATCTTCCTGAAGTTCATTGGTTTCCACCTTCCGGTCCTGCAGAGTTCCAATACTTACTCCAGGCCATAGATATAGGCATGTGGGACCAGGTAGTTAATTTTCCCATCCGATGATCAAACATAATTGATCTTATTTTTTGTAGAGGCTGTCAGCCATTGTCATTATCACCTTTAGACCCACTTGGAAGTTCTGACATGCCATAGTTTTTTCTACACTAGAACTAAAGGCTGGCGAAACTTTTCCAAAAAATATAGTTTTTTCCGGGATTTTCGACTAGCAAATATGTGGGAATTACTGACACATGTTAAGTCCCACGATTGGACTGACTTGTTTCTATGTTTGTATGTGAATGTGTACCGATAAATTCTTACTAGTTCTAAATCCACTCATTTCTCGCTTTGTTCCCAATAAGAAAAGAATTCACTTCAAGGATAAAGTCTACCTCCCTTTATTTTTCCGCCGTTAAATGTGAAGCCTCTTACGTCGTTTTCATCTAAAAAACGCCTCTTCCGTCCTCATCGATATGAAGGACACTAAATAAAAACACCCAACTGAAAGGAGCTCGTATAAAAAAAGGAAGGCGCTCCAGAACTCGCTTGAAGACCACTAATCAGACATCAGCATGGGCAGAATAGACACCAGTTGGTTTTGGAAAGCACTGAGAGATCCTAGCTTTCGATCCCAATAAATGAGCAGAAGTCTATATGGAGGAGTTACCCAGTCTAAATTGTGATGTTTTTATAGCAATGCTCAGAGTCTCCTTTCGAAAATAGACGAACGCAAAACACTTGTCTCAGACCAAACCCCGATTTCATTGCCATTGCGGAAATGTGACTCAAAGACGAAATCTCGGATAGCGAGGTTTCGATAACTGGATACCAGCTCTTTCGAAGAGACCGAAAAAATAGACATGGAGATGGAGGTGCCGTCTACGTTAGGACAGGAATCTCGGCAGTCGAACAAGCGCACGCCATCTTCCTTGAATATGAATTTCTCTGGATAAAGATTAGAAAGGATTGTTCGCAAAACCTACAATTCTTGACGATCTACAGACCACCAAGCATTCCAAGTGCAGCCGATGAGTCACGCCTTCATTGTGTCAAGGAAGTAGCAAGTCATCAGGTGGTGCTGTTTGCAGGCGATTTCAATGTACCCATAGTAGACTGGATACATCTGACAGTTGATGATGCACCGACTTCCTTCGGCAGCAAGCTAATGGATCTTACCCTCTACCAACCTTTGCTACATAAGGTTAACATACCAACGAGATTTAGAGAGAACCAGCGAGCCAAATGCCTGGACCAAGTTTTTACGTAGGACTTCTCGAACATTAAGGAACTTTATTATATTGCACCCCTGGGTAAGAGTGACCATAGAACCCTGCTGTGGGATTGCTCACTTTATTCTCAGCTCCAGAAGATAAAGGAAGGCAAGCAAAATATATGAAACGCTAATTTTAACGCGATGAAGCAAGAACTGATGTCCGTGAAATAAGATTGTTTGCTCAAATTGAATCCGGAGGATGACTGAGATCGTTTAAGACGGTTTCACTCGATCTGATTGAGCGCTATGAATCAGTGAAGGTTCAAAAACGACAAGTCGCCCGGCTTGGTTAAACAGAACTTAACACACAGTTAAAGAAGAAAAATAAAAAATTGAAGGTATTCAGGGAAACAGGGTCAGCAGAACATCATGAGGAATTTTGTCACCAACCATATGCTGTCAAAAAATGATCTGTCAGGCAAGGGACAACTATGAATCAAGAATTATCCCCCAGGCAGAAAATAAGCCCAAAATTTTGTACCATTATATCAATAGTCGGTTAAAAAACCAGGACTTAGTCGCAGTACTTATGGATGAGAATAGTGTTGAAGTTGTTGAAAATTGCAAAAAGGCCGAGCACTTGGGTCGGTTCTTTGCCTCCGTATTCACTAGAGAACCTACACTTCAGCTTTACTATGCCAAAAGTGCCGTTATAAACGCCAGTCCAGTGCTTGAATGTGTTCTCTTCCCGAACACTCTCGTGGAACGAGAACTGCAAAATCTCAAAGAAGCAAAGTCATCAGGTTCGGACGATTTACCCGCAAAGGTCTTGAAAGAACTGGCCAGCAAACTCTCCAAAAAACTAGCACATACATTCAATTTATCATTCGAACCATGGAAACTGCCATTGGAATGGAAGGCAGCAAACATATACCCCATATAAAAGAGTGCGGCTCGATCTAATGTCAACAATTATCGGCCTGTCAGCCTAACCTCAATTTCTGTAAAATCATGAAATCAATAATTAAGAAGGCGACCATGAAGTTCCTTGAGGAAAACCGATTACTCTCAGAGCTCCAGCATGGCTTCAGACGGAATCGCTCCTGTCTTTCCAGTTTATTGCTCTCCACAGAGCAGTGGACTCGCACATTGGACGAAGATGGTAGAGTTGACGCCATCTTCACTGATTTCAAGAAGGCGTTTGACAATATCCCACACAAACGTCTAATCTATAAATTATCTGAAATTAGAATAAGAGGAATGCTGCTGACATGGATCACAGATTTTCGTAAAGGACGATTACAAACTGTGCACATCGATACCCCGAAGTCAACACATACTCCGGTTCTAAGTAGTGTCCCCAAGGCTCGGTATTAGGGCCGTTACTCTTCTAAGTGTACGTCAAAGACTGTGTCAATGACCTGGGTTGCAGCACCCTCATGTTTGCAGACGATGTTAAATTGTGGAGGGCCATCAGATCGGATGCGGATAGGCACGCACTTCAAGAGAGTCTCAACCGTCATAGCAGCTGATCTGCTCGTTGGTTCTTAAATTTTAACGTTGGGAAGTGAGTGGTCCTAAGACATCGTACCAGAAGGACCAGTGAGGAGGATTATTCCTACCAATGCCTTCTCGATGGGCAGCCCCTTTCAATTGTCGAGGAACAGAAGGACCTCAGTGTTTAAATAAACTCCTAACTCAAACTATCTTCACAGTGTTAGAAGGGAGCTCAACGCGCGACAAAGGTCTTATTTACGCTCAGATGTGGATTTGTGTAGATTTATAAGGAATTATTCCGAAAAACCTACGGGCATTTGTTCGATATCACTTGGAATATTCCGTTCAGGCCTGGTGTCCGTGGTTTAAAAAGGATAATCTACAGCTGGAACGAGTGCAGGCAAGGGCTATGAAGATGGTCAAGAATTTTAGTCAACTGCCTAACAAAGCCAGAATGTGTGAAATTGATTTTTTTCCTCTCAATAACAGGCGACTAAACGGTGTGCCCTAGAATTTGCTGACTTCTTCGAATTGGCTAGGACGGAACCTCTGAGGGGTTATCCCTTAAAACTACAGAGAACGTTGGTCCACACGGACGTCCGTCAGAACGTCTTTTCGAAGAGGGTCGTTGGAGCATGGAATGGGCTGCCTGAAGAGGTGGTCCTTTCAGAAGCTGTTGAAACATTTAAATACAAACTAGATACTCATTTAATGAGAAACTATTGTACATATAATGAAGATTGTGTCATTAGCGGCAGCTTGAGCCTGGCACACACATATAATTCAGTATAATTCAGTATATATAAGGGAGATAGGCAGAGCCTTTGAAAACCCTATTTACAGATAGACGCTAGCAAAACAAGCAAATGTTACATGGCGATAGTCGTTTTAGTATATCGATCATTGCTGTCGACTAAATATATGTTTATCAAGTAAAATGCATCAAGTCTTCTTTTAAACATTTCAATGCTTTCAGCCTGAACAACTGAGGCTGGCAGTTTGTTCCATTCGTCAATCACCCGTTGGGTAAAGAAGTTGGCCCGCACTTCAAGTTTGGCGTGATTTCTTTTCAGTTTGTATTGGTGACCTCGGAGACTTGTCATGTTTGCCAATTTAAAAAGGTTGGCCATCTGAAGAGCACAATCAACTCCTCTGACCAGTTTGAAGACTAAGATCATATCCCCTCTGTATTGCCTATAAGTGAGAGGAAAAATTTTAAGTCTTGCTAGGCGGCCCTCATAGGGAAGGCATTCCAATCCTCTGACTAGTTTTGTTGCCCTCCGTTGAACTTTCACCAGCAGAGCGTAGTCATGTTTCGTCCAAGGGCACCACGCCTGAACGCAATATTCCAACACCGGCCGGATAAATGTTCCAAACACGCGCCCAAATCTCTCAGTAAAAATTAACGAAGGACCTCCTGATTGCGCCTAAAATACACATAGCTTTCTTTGCGATATTCGCACAGTGCGACGATAGTTTGAGAGTTGGTGTTATCCATATACCCAAGTTCTTTAGAATATTTACCTCCTGGAGTTGGTGACCACTGATGAAGTTCTCATATTCAAACCTAATCATCCTTCTGGAACTAGACCTACGTCGGATTATTTGGCATTTGTTAAGATTAAGGTTCAGCAGCCACTCATCCCACCATGTTTGCAAGCGATCTAAGTTTTGTTGTAATTTCCGCGCATCCTCTGGTTTTTCAATCGAGTTTCATAACTTCAAATCGTCAGCGAACATTACCTTCTCGCATGTCAGACAATCCATGCAGTCGTTTACGTATATCAGAAACAAAATGGGACCCAGAACGCTGCCCTGCGGAACTCCACTGTGAACGTTTTCCCAGTGAGACTTGGCGTCTTCGATACAAACACGCTGGCGCCTGTCTGTGAGAAAGTCGGCCAACCATTTGAGTAGGTTGCCAGTCACACCCATTTGACGGAGCTTAAAGATCAGACGTTTGTGTGGAACCCTGTCAAAGGCTTTGCTAAAGTCAATGTAGACCATATCGACTGACAAACCAATTTCTAATGATTTTGTCCAACTTTTCATGGATGTGAGCAGGTTTGTGAGGCAGGATCGACCACTTCGAAATCCATGTTGATATGAACTTAGCAAGTTATTCTCTTCAAGATGCCTCATCAGTTCTGTTTTGATTATCTTCTCCATCATTTTGCAACAGATACTTGTGAGGCTGACTGGTCGGAAACTGTTTGGTCATGTCTTCTCTCCTCCTTTATAGATGGGGGTTTTATTGGCTATCTTCCACTCGGTAGGCAGAGCCCCCGCCTCCATCGAACTTTCAAATATCTTGGAGAGCGGAGAGGCCAGCTGGTTTGTGAGTTCATCGAGAACTTTTGTGGATATACCATCTGGGCCAGGTGATTTAGTGGGCTGTAGCTGTTTCAGAGTTTTTCTTACTGTGTCCATTGGGAACGACACCGTGCTTATTTTGTTTGTAGATGTGGCAGTACTGTAGTATTCATCCTCATCAAAAGGCGGACATAAAGAAATTGGATAAGAGGCTGGTCTTATCAGAGTTATCAGTTTACCTGTTTCCCTGATTGTCTTTAAGACAAGGAATGCAGTCGCGATTTCGTTTTGCCTTATTAACGTAAGCATAAAACCTTTTCGAATTTCTTGGTATGCTTTGACTATTTCTGACTCAAAGGCTGACCTTTCTTTTCTCAGAAGATTCCGACACCGATTTCGCTGTTTCTTAAAAGCGGAAAAATGTTCGGGTTGTTGATATCTGGCATATGTTCTCCACAGTCTTCTTTTATTCTTGAGATTCCTTTTTATTTCCGATGTCACCCACTCGGGTCGGGAGACGCTCGATTGCCTTTTAAGTGGGCAGAATTCCTCTACCAACTGCTGAATCAAGTTACTAATGAAGAAACAGACAGCATTTGGGTCAGGTACATGTGCAGGGCTCCAGTCAATCCCATTCAGTAATTCTTTCATTTTGGGATAATCCCCTTTCCATACATTTCTCTGCATAACTGCACGACGTTTGGGTACAGAAAAATGACTGTACTCCCAAGCAAGAACACGTGTAAACGCTCTCTCTTCTTTGCTTCTAGGTATAGTTTTCTTTGGAATAACTTGCCAATTGAAATTAGGTAGTTAACTAGTCTATCTGCATTCAAGCGAAGACTGCACATTTATCTTAACACTGATTCTATTAACCTTTTATTTTCCTCATCTTTTCCCAGTAGCTTTCCCCATGACTCGGAGAAAGGACCATCGGGAATTTGAGTAAGCCTCTTGAAACTATATTTACGCTACCTGGAGACGCCCATGAACTGTAATGTCTCCTTATATCACCCGTCCTCCAAACGATGACGTCATTCGGATGTACAAATTCGGTGGTCCACAGTCTTAAATGCTGCGGTTTCTTTGGATACTAACCATCATCAGAATTCAATTCTGGATCCCTATGATGCTGAGGACTTAAGTTCATTGACGCATTTTCGTGAGATTCTGTTTCATACGCCTAAGTGATCAAGAACGAATCACCTCGACGTTTCATTATCTCATTCTGAAATGCTACTGCAGTATTACCCTATTCTACCACCTGACTATTTTTTCCTAAGCAGTTTTTTTCTCCTACCTTCTATTAGAAAATGAAGGCCTATTGAACTCTGCCTCCATTTTCATGGTAGGTGTTTTTTTTCACTGCCTATTTTTTCTAGTTCACCATTAATTTTAAAACATTGCTAACTGTTGACATAAATAAATAAATAAATAAATAAATTGTATATTTAAGGCCCAGAGAGCCCCGTCATTTCAAACTTAGTATCGCGGTATAAATAAATACAATGTGGATAATTGCTGCTCTATGGGAGCAGCCATATTAACAGCAGAAATTAACATTATGGTAGGCATATCCGATTCAGAACGATTTGCCATTTTTAAAACAATAGACAACAATCTTTAAAATAAACGGTGAACTAGAAAAAAGCAGTAAAAAAAAACTCCTACGGTAAATTGGAGGCGGAGTTCAGCGAGCCGCCAATTTTAAAAAAAGTAGGAGAAAAAAAACTGCTTCACTAAAACATTAATAGCTAGATGCAATGGGATAGATCTGTGATGATGCTGACAACGTATGAGGGTTCGGAACGCTCCTTGTCGTGTGAGAGATAATATAGCAGTCAGAGCTACTGTTTGTTTCCACCAGTGGAGGTGTGAGAGGACGGACTCATCGTGGACACCAGGGTCAAAACGAAGACGGGACAGTAGAGGTCATGAGATCATCATTGAGATGCGACCTTGCCGACTGCATAGTCCCCCAATCAAAAGAAGCAAAACTATCGGAACCCGCCTTGATCCTCAACTGAACCTGGAGACCATCGTCGGGGTTGCAAAAGCGGAGGAAAGTACCAAGGTTGCCAAGACTTGGCGATGCTAGTTTAAAATGAGGGGGGGGGGGCAAAAAGTAAATGCAAAGATTGACTCTGCAGAGGATGATGGATATATAATAAGAGACCATTATAATATCAAGGGAACTGCCTCAAATACCAGGAGGACCCTTTTCGAAATCCAAAAGTTGCGAGTTAGGGAAGGAAAGTTATGAATTTGTACATTTTATCTGCATACATTGTCATAACTTTATTTTGTTACTAATGTTTGCTTAGACAGTACCTTCCCGGTGCTTACCTAATATAAATTCTAAAAAAAAATTTCTAAACCGTTAACCGTCACACCTGTATCTGGTGCTGAATACCTGATCCATAACAATGAAGAGAGAACGACTACACCGTGCACCTATATCAACCCTTTGCCATTCCGAACTTTAATCATTCAACGAGCTGCAGTTTTTCTTCTGGAAAGCACTAGAAAGAATGATCAAGAATTTTATTCATTGTCAGCCCGATCCTCTTCTATATATATCTATTAACCATGCCTGTAAACTGGGAATAACTAAAAAAATAATAGGCCCACCAGTAAAAATATAATATGAATCTCTAAGAACTTAAAGAGAAATATCAACTGCATTTTTTAATTATGTAAAAAAAATATCTATAATAATTCTGCCTATAGTTCTTTATGTGCAACGAACTCCAACAACAGCGCGCGTTTCGAATTTAATTTCAAATTTCTGACCTCTAAGGAATTTATTTCTTCAAGAATTGTGGCCCACTGTCCACTCGATTAGCTTTCCGGTACCAGAAACTAGATTCCACTAAACGATAACTTCGTCCTCACAACTTTTCAACTGATTTCACAGAACGCGGACTTCCATCGATTCGGCTCACCCTCGTGTTGACTGTTTGAGAACCGAGACAAGCAACTTCTTCAAAAGCTGAGTTACTCTACTAAAATTATTCGTTGAATGCATCATATTTCGAACATACTTGATAAAGATATCTCTTCCGAATTCATCTACTACTGTATTAGGACGAAAATATCCAGCCTTTAAAGTCATTATCTAATAGGAGAACAATGTAACAGGCTTTTCCCTCGAACATAGGACGAAAATTTATATCAAACGTTTGTTTCTTGTGGATATATTATCTGTGTGCAAAATGGTGAAAGCTGAAATTGAAGTGCAAAATGCTGCTCGGGGCGGGATTGAACCGGCGACCCCACTCCTACAAGACCAACGCCTACCCGACTGCACCATCACGGCACGCTCGGAGAGGCGCTCTAAAAGCTTTATAAATTGGTAACAGCCAAAGTACCAGGAAAACTATTGTGGCGGTTGTCAAACGCTAGCCTCCAAGTTAAATCAACTGGAGGAAGAAATCAGGATTATGAAGAATTTATACAGAAGACCCTCGTTTCAGAGGATAGATTGCCAGCATCGACGCATTGGATAACACGGAGTAGAGCACGAGGCAACCTACACAACAAATCCCCAAATATAAAAAACGTGGTATCTAAGATAAAAGTCAAGAGTAGTGACGCAGAGCCTCCAGTAACACCGAATAATAAGAAAAAGGTGAAAGGTAAGACCACAGGGACGGGTACCAAAAATCCGAAGGGGATGATGTCAAACTCGCCAGAAAATCAATCAAAGGTACAAAATGAAATTGATCAAAATATAACAATGAACAAGCTAAACGAAACACGACAGATAATGATTAACGAAAATAGTCTCCAGGCCACGCGCGCTTCATCAGAGGCAAATATAGAGGAGCTGTTGTCCACCGAATGGAGGACACAAAGTGGACCCACAGCCGTAATACCTCCCCAAGCCAAAGACGTTGAGGCCAGTATTGGGGAAGCCCCAACATCAGCCAGACAAATTATTCAACAGAACCCCCTGGATAGAGGTGCTGTGGACAGGTCACAATGCATAATCGTCCATGGGATTCGCGAATCAACCAACGAAATTCCCAGGTGTAAAATAAATGATGATATCATGGCCTTGCAAGAGTGTTTGAGTGAAATAATAAGAGAGGATGAAAAAAATAGGGTTTTTAAACTTTTCCGACTAAATAGTAAAGATAACACAAATTTTCTAAGAAATAAATAAAGGCCTTTAAAGGTAATTTTGGAAAACAAACTTCAGAGAGACCTTCTAATCGAGCGAACAGCAGGGGGAGTCCCGGTCACATAGGTATTTTTTTTCAACAGGACTACTCCGTACAAGAGAGAATGAAATGGAGGGCGCTTAAAGCGGAATTGGAGAACTTGAAAGAAAAGGAGAGAAGGGACTAGTAATAAGGAACGGAGTGATTGTTCAAATACAAAAACCCCTTCTGTGGAAGACGCCCATCATTCTGACAAAAGTCTCACGGTCGAGCAACTAATCCAATGCAACAATGTACACAAAATCCAGTTATACTGCGGAAATATGCAAAGTCTCTTGAATATGGACTCATTCTGTGCGAATGTCGGTCTAGCTGCCTCAATTAAAGAAGGCAGCAACATATTCGGCTTCAAACACACAAATAAACTAAAATGTTTATATACCAATGCCCAAAGCCTACTCCCTAAATTAGACGAGCTTAAGATATACGTGTGCCAAACTTCACCAGATATCATCTCCATAACTAAAACGTGGCTGACCGTGAAGGTGGACGATCATGAAGTTGCCATTCCCGGTTTTCAGTTATTCAGAAAGGATAGAACAGGACGTCATGGTGGGGGTGTGCTGACTTATGTCCGATATGGCCTGCTCGCGTCAGTAAAAAAAGAAAAGCTTGCGTGTGAAACTGAAGCCATCTGGCTCACCATCAGAACGCCGGGGTCTCAAGCACTTGAGATCCTAACGGTCTACCGACCACCAAGAAACGATCCGCAGTCAGACAGTAGACTGACAGATGATTTATAATCGTTTGCTAGTCGATCCGAAGTAATGATTATGAGCGACTTTAACGCTCCGAATATCGATTGGAATATGAGCTCGGCACCAGGATCGGAATTAAACTTCGATCGCCGCCTCCTAGAAGCTATACACAAACGCTTCCTAACTCAACACGTGCTGTCTACGACCAGAATACGTGAGGGGCAACAAGCTAATTGTTTGGACCTTGTATTGACAAAGGCGCCTGACAGCGTAGATGTTGTGAACTGTCTATCCCCGCTGGGCAAAAGTGATCACGTAGTCCTACAATGGGAATATTCACTCTGTTCTGTCCCTGATCGAAGCATCACAGTCAAACGCAACCTAAGGCGTGGAGACTTTACCCAAATGAAAATTAATGTGCGCCATTTAGATTGGAATGAAACATTCACCAGGTGTATTCTCGAAGATTGGTTGCAATTTAAGGCCGTATTACAAGGACTTATCACCAAATACTGTCCTAATTCAAAAAAAGATCACCAACAGGCCCCAGTGGCTAACGAACACACTGAAGAGTGAAGTAAACCGCAAGCGAAAGCTATGGCAAACTTATCTCAGGGAAAAGACCGCCGAATCGCTGACGAAGTACAAGATGCAGAGGAACAGGTTAAAAGGCCTGGTTTATAAAGACCGCCAAAGTTTTGAGAGTAACTTGATAAACCGTGCAGCAGAAAACCCGAAGCTCTTCTACAACTACATTAGGCAGCGCACTCGAAATAAAGACCCCATCCTTTTGTTAAAAACGGATGAAGGCGTCGAACTTTGCAAGGTCAAAGAAAAGGCTGAGCATCTATCTGAGTTCTTTCAGTCGGTTTTTACGAGAGAAGCCAATCTAACCGCTGATGACTAAAGTGCGGAAGAGGTCCCGACAATTGACTCAGTTGTCATAACAGAACCTATTGTTCTGCAGGAACTACGGAAGCTGGACGAAACCAAATCGCCAGGTCCTGATGTAATACCGGCAAAGTTGTTGAAGGAGTTGGCCGTAGAGTTGGCAGAACCCTTGTGTCTACTCGTCCAAGGCTCCCCCCGCTGCAGGCAGATTGCCATCCGATTGGAAGACCGCGTGGATTTCCCCAATACATAAAAGTGGCAGCCGGGCTTCCGCAAATAACTACAGGCCGGTAAGTCTCACCTCCATATGTTGCAAGATTATGGAGCGAATCATCAAACGTGAACTGATGCAGTTTCTGGAGCGGCATCATCTTTTCTCTGAAGCGCAGCACGGCTTCCGCAGAGGAAGGTCCTGTTTAACTAATTTGCTCTACAGTCTGGAACGATGGACCCGAGCGGTCGATGAAGGAAATGTAGTGCACGCAGTGTACATAGACTTCAATAAGGCCTTTGATAGCGTGCCTCACCAACGTCTCCTATACAAACTCAACCGTATTGGGGTAAGGGGCAAGCTTTTGAAGTGGATCGAAAACTTCTTGATTGGGTGATCTCAGATTGTCCGTCTTGGCGATCAACAATCGGCGGAGGTGGTGGTTGAGAGTGGGGTTCCTCAGGGCTCCGTCCTTGGCCCTATCCTCTTCCTTATATACATTAATGATTGCGTAAGGGGCTTGGACTGTGACACCGCCATGTTTTCGGATGATATAAAGCTTTGGAAGGTCATCCACAACGCAGCTGATGAAGAAAATCTACAGGCGAACTTGCATCGACTCGAGGAATGGTCGCACAACTGGCTCCTCCCATTCAATGCTACCAAGTGCAATATTCTGCGATTCGGCAGAACCAGCTCCGGGCACCAGAGAATTTACTACCTGGACGACACACCGCTACCAGAGGTAGAGGCTCAGAAAGATCAAGGAGTATGGATCACGCCCACACTGAACCCATCGTTCCATTTCTCAAAAGTAGCAAAATCTGCCATGTCAAGCTTGCATCTAATTAAGCGAGCGTTTGCAAAGTTCGACAAAGAGTGCTTTAATAAGGTCTTCGGGATGTTCGTGCGACCACAATTGGAATTTGCCATACACGCCTGGAGACCGTGGTCTGTCAAAGACCACAACACCCTTGAGAAGGTCCAAAGACGTGGAACCAAGCTTGTTCAATGTCAAAGCTCTCTGCCTTACGAGACACGATTGTCTAATCTTGATCTGTTTCCTCTGGACTATAGACAGCTACGCGGCAACCTAATACAAGCCTTCCACATGCTTCGGGGTCAGGATTGTTGCCTTGCATCTGGCGACTTCTTTGAGCTGGCCATTACCACTGCTCTGCGAGGACATCCTATTGAACTACGTGTGACAGTTGAAAGACTCGACACAAGAAGGTTCTTCTTCTTCAAACAGAGTGATTAAGGCCTGGAATGCTCTGCCTGTGGACATCTTCATGGCCCCATCCGTTGACACTTTTAAGCGGAAGTTTGACCAGTAAAGCCATAAGTACCACCACGACATCTGAACCTAACACATTTCCTGAAACATATTCCCATCCACAATTTTTGCGCCATATAACATACTACTCCCTATTTTTGAGTAACATTATTTTATAGTTGTTTGTCCGATGCCCTGCAGTGTGTCGGGGAGATAACCCTTTGTACAACGTCCATTATATGTCAGCCTTTTTAATTTACAGTGTCACTGACATCAATAGGGAGCTCAAAGGCTTCGCCTATATTTCCCTTAATAAAACTGAACTGAACTGAACCGAACTGAAGGTCAAGGTTAAAGGCGGTTGGTTCAAATTTGAAGATAAGTGAATTCTCGAATTTTAAACCGATTTCTTCGTTGCCTGTTGAAAATATTAGCTTAATTATTGACAATTTATTGTATTTCTACCTCATTATCAGCTGCACACACTTGCAGTTATTGCAATTGCAAAAGGGAGAAATATACAGTTTTTAAACTTTTTCACCCTCATTAAAGTTCTCGCAGATTTACGTCAAAAGGACGGAATATAAAGGTTAATTCTAGAAATAAAGTTAAAATTTTGTAAGTTTACCTTATTTCCAGCGAAGAATAATTTGCAGTAACTGGTATACCAGTTGATATAATTTTCATCCGGCATAGCCTCATCGCTTATTCTATTTTCAGTTTAAACTCGTTACCTAGCAGATATTTGCTTGCAGTGCCTTGCTTAAAACACATATTTCAAATATTACATCTTTTTTATTCCGCAAAACGTCACTAGCGACAATTTTCCTTTCGTATTATCAATTTGAAAAATCCTTATATTTTAAAATCAATATGAAACCCCAGTCAGTGCTTAGACGCAAACATCCTCTTCGCGTAAAACTTCCACTAGAGCAACCCTCCTTAAGCATGAAGAAATTAGACCTTGACGCCCTGGAAAACTTTAATACCTTTATGTCTAAATATGGTTCTCTCTTCACGATCCTTGGTACTATTTTTGAGGGAAAGTTGTCTTCACTCACTTCTCAACAATGCGTGAAACTAGAGCCTTTTATAAACATGATCAGTACCGAGTCAATTGACCGACATAAGAGAAGTTTCAATTTTGTTTTAAAAAACGTCCCAAGAGTAAAACCCCCTGGACGTTGCATTTCATTTCCTTTACTCATGCGGCTTTAACTTTAAAGTCACTGAAGCTAAAAGGTTTTCTTCCCGTAGCAAAAGCCCCCCAGTTCTGGTCAAACTTTTTTCAGCGATTGAAGTTGATCTTATTTGCTCTAAGCATGAGCACTCAGCTCAATATTAAAAAAACAAGTTGTTTATCTGTAGGGATAAAACCCCAATGGAACGCCGGGTTTCACCCTCATTAGCAAACAGAGGCCTTCGTCTACACCTTCAATATCAAAAGTTATCTCAGAGGCTTGTCCTGTAGCTAATGCAAGCACACGGCCCACTTGACGTATTTTATTGGACCACCGCTGTAGCTCAACTTCTGCTGGGGTAGAAAAACTGAAAAGCGTTCATTTCTTGGCTGCCTCTCTATGCCATTTTCACTGGTAGGTCATAAATTTCCTTGATCTCGGCAGACGCCATTCACAGAATTGACAGCTTGAAAAAGTGTTCTGCGGTTGTTATTTGCAGAACCGCTTAGACTGGTTCCACAGTGCAAAAGACAGTTACGGTGGGAGGCAACTAAGAAGGTAAAACCTTTCCATTGAATTAAGCCAGCATACATATTCAGCTTTTGGAATGTCCCACCAGTGGTACAATTTGCACAACACTGTCTGTGTTCAAAGACACGGTAATTATCTAAGTGTCTTAATAGTTAAAGGATTTCAGGTTTAAATATGATTCATGAATAGTATATATTTAAATCCTGACTTTGGTGTTGGTGATTTGTAACTCTTCTGATAATATTCATGTAGCCTGGCGTGCTTAAGTTTACTTACCCATTCCTTTTTATTTTAGGAAACACCTTTGGATAACAGAAGCAATGTCGACAAACTATGACAACATTTTCCAACGCATGTACATAATGAGTTAAGTATTTTTAATAATAAAATACTTCGTAAATTTCATCTGCGCATGTCCTTTGTCATTAGTGAGTGGTTACAGCGCAGAAATGACTTAAATGGATCCAAATGGAAGCCCTACTAATTGAATAACATTGGGCCGATTATAGTGTCAAAATTATGGGTGCATCAATAATGGCCGATTATCAGGGAAAGCAATGTGCGCTGGGCGTTCAATATACAGGAAATGGGGCTGCGACTGCGAGGACATCGTTGGGTCAGCTGTGCATTTTATTCCTGTGAGGGTGCCTAAGGGGTCCACACCGTCAACTTTTCCTCTGCTGCCCCCGCTGTTTAGCCCCCTAAAGACCCCTCAAATCCCCCTCTGGCCCAAGCGGGGCTGGTGCTTGTAGAGAAGAAAAAAATTATTGATAACCACGAGCATGAATTTGGACTTACAAAGGATGGGGAGGTTGTGTTTCCACAGTTGCCAAAAGAGAATCCCGCTGAGAAAGGTCTTCGCAGAAAGTAGGTGCTAAAAAATCCAGACAATTTTTTTAAGAGACATAACTGCGAAAAGTCTTACACGACTAAAAAGAAGCAGTTTATCACAAGAAATTAAATTGTAACAAAATTGACATTTTTTTCTCAGATATCCATCGAAACCTGTATACAAGAATTTTCAGGAAAATTTAAATATGCCCAGAGCCTTCGGTCTCATTGCTACCTTTAACAACAACATCCATTATCCTCTATTCAGAATAATTTAATTTTGAGTTTTAGCTTAAACCAAACATATCCTTGTGAAACAGCTCCATTTTTAAAAGCTTAACCTGGAATAATTGTCTACCTTTACCAACTTTGGCAACGAAGCTGACTAGCTTAATACTGATAAATAGAGCATTGGAGTAGGGCCAATTTGGGCACAATTCACATATCAAAATGAAAAAATGGGTCTAGCAGCTGGGTCTTCTGAGTTTATTGACAAGCTCCTCCAAACTCCATTCCTAAGGTAATTTGTGCTTTCGAGTCGGTTTCGGTTGTCATCGGCTGTCGTTGTTTGTCCAGCTTGTTATTGTAACAATATTTTTGGTAATTTCTCAAGTATCTATAACGTGAATGTGCATACCTCTTAGACATCCGATATCTATATTTTGTTACGTTATCTGCATAAATTTATCAAAAACTTCCTTATTTTCCCTTGTGATATTACCCACTGCATTTAAGCCTATGATATCAGCTGACGTTTTTAGAAGAAATATGTTGACAGTTGTCACTAGCATAATAAGTATTATGTTAATGATATAGTAAAACTATTTAAGGCCATCGATTCCAGACATTCGTATGCTCTTTGATATTTTCTGTGGCGCCGCTTTAGGGACAGCTTTCTACTACGGATCGAACATTTTGACCCGTTAACACTTACTCGATTTATTCTGATATCGGCCCAAGATCCACAAATTTGATTTCTGATCGATTATTAGCGTAGTGCCATAACAATGTTTTCCTTTACAGTTGTGTGCCTTTTTAAACCTTTTTTTCGGCCTGTAAAACATGTTTTGAGAAACACTGCAGTGTTTCTCAAACATTATATTATTTCGTAATATTACGTATTTTCCCTTTCTAATAAAAAAGTTCGACAGTCTTTCTCGTCATTTAGTTTTTCAATATTCCAAAGTTCTTTTCAAGTTACTTCGTGAAATTTCAGGTATATGATAGTTCTTCGTACATGGAAACGGTGTGCCTGCGCAGATATTGAAATGGACGCCTGACGTACGAAAATTTTGCAAGGTTTATCAAATTTTAAATGAACACTTCTCAAGCACATTCTGACATTGTGCTTGCGGTTTTGAGATCAAGTGGATTATTGCATGTTTTGCCATGCCGAAAGCTTTGTTGTTATCTAAAAGCGAGAGGTACTGGCGTCTTTGCCCAGGTGTTCCACTGTGGGCCCTAGCTAGCACCCGTCCTGTTAGTAAGGTGCATCATGCAAAATTTATTTGCTAGTGATTTCCCGTTGGCAACTTACGAGTATTACGTGATTCTCTTGCTGAAGCGAATGAATTTTGTTACAGTATTCATACCAACTTTCGGACCAACTCTGAGGGGATTTGTCCAAAAGGGGTTACTCCAAGTTAGTACTCTAATTTCTGAAAAAGATCAAAAAGTGGAAGCTGAGATGGATTTCCCAAAATATTTGATCGTATGTGGCGTGCTTCGTAGGTCGCAAAACAGTTGCATCGGTTCAAAATTTACGCTTGCTTCTTCAAGCAAATCGTGGGTGATTGTGGCGAAGCTTTTAATTTTTGGCTCGGTCAGCTTGTTATCTAGCGTATGGTTTGCTGTTTTCCCTTTCCTTATCGATGTTCATAGCTCTTCCAAACGTTAAATTTTCTAGCGCTTTACCTTATTGCTCATTAACATGGGGACTTAACAACCTTATCCTTGTCTTACTCTATGAGTATTGCTTGCTACAGATGGGTGGGATTTAGGGGGAAACATAAAGTCCAAGCAGGTAATATCCTCGAGTACCGTTGGTGTAAAAGTCTTACCTATATAAATCATATGAATCAAAATGGCTTAAATTGACATGGTTCTAAACTTCCTGGGTTTGGTAAGATATCTTGGAAGGGTAAGAACTGTGGTTTAAAAGTTGGAGAAACAGGAAGTACAATTATCAACAAGACGGTTATGAGCAAAAGTCACTGGCTATATTTAGGACTTGTCTTGTGATGCATTTACTACATCATCCAACGACATCTAATTTTTTAATCAGGTAAGGCTCTTTGTTCAATTCTGTTTAGAAATCAGCCATTATAGCGTCTGTTTTTAATTCTTATTGCAAAGTACTTCCTCCCCCGATAAAATCTCACTCCAAGGACTTACTCCTATGGTTATTCTGCGGATACTTTTGTGATTGGCTCTCGTAAATCCTCAATCCTATGTTACAATCTGCCGAGTGATCCATTCGCTTGACTGGCCTTAATGGCGCGTATGTGACAGTAGGGTCGAGGTACTCACGAAGAGTGTGCCCAGTCAGATAATCAGATCATCAACCGCACAGAAGACCGCAAATCTGAGCTGCATATGTAGGGTTAGACACAAACTAGTAAAATATTATTAGGATCCTTTGGTTCCCTGTCCTCCTCCTCGTCCTTCCCCCCCCCCCTCCTGAAAGATGGTAAGCTTAGACAAATGAAAACCTACGTAAAAGTCGGTTTTTCCGTGCACGTTTCATTTATTGGCCCGTAAAGACTGAGACGGATTATCTGACGCAATCGCGCAATTTAAGCTTACGAATTTGGAGCTATTTTATAGTCAGGTAGTTTTTTTGTAGATAATTAGGTTTTTCATCCTCTTCCATGATTACCAGCCCGCGACCCTTTGTGAGCTATATGCGCGGAGAGGACGTAAATGGTTACAACCTGACTGCTTCCGGCTTTACCAAACCAACGGTGGTTTCCGACAAAGAGGGCCTACGTATGAAGGTTCCTCCGCAATCATTCTCCCTTCGCGACGTTGTTGAATTTTCAGGTATGTTCCATTGCTCGGGGCATGGTTGTATTGAATATCTTTTCGTAAAACGAATCTTACGTCCACTTCACAGATCGAAACATTCTCATCGATGTAATCGATGTTGCACTTCAGTCCGACATGAAAATGCCACTCGGTCAGTTTGTGGACCTGTTTCTGGCGCGCCCCCGCGAGCGAATCCTAAACGTGCTCAGTTTTGAGTACTCACAAACAAAGTGGGCTGCTACCTAGACCGCTCTCTTATTCCTTCCCAAGTTTAGACTCGCCAGTATGGTTTGTCCCCCACATGTTGTGAAGGAATTGAGTCTTGTTGACAATTGCTGGCCCGAGGATGATGATGGCCAACGAGACGACTCCTTCTGTGACACCGACTGTATCTCCAGTTCACGTCCAAATGTACAAAAGTACTGTCTTATGAGTATGGGGGACTCCTACACGGATTTTCACATTGACTTTGGCGGATCTTCCGTTTGGTATCATATTCTATGGGTAAGTGTCTGCTTGTTTTCATTAAGTTGACTGTTGCCGATAATTCTTCCAAGGGCGAAAAAATATTCTATGTTGCGCCACCGACACGAGAAAATCTGGAGGCATACTGGCGCTGGAATGCAATGGCTGAAAATCGTTACGCCTACTTTCCGGACCTCTTACCGCTTTGTGGTGAGTTGTCCTCCCTTGTGCGGGTTACTATTCAACTGCGAGTTCTGCTTATTTTATCTTCCCAGTCATTGTATGTGTTTATAATTGTTTGATCCGCGTTTTCCCAGCCAAGTCTTTTTAGCCTTTCAATCGCCTCAGAAATAAATGACTAAGTTTGCGGCTGTCTAAGCTCAGTCCGAAGGTTTATATAAATATTTGAGCCGGAAGCCTTCATATTCTGCGGGATAAGTGCATAATATTCATAACTTACCTACAGGCAGTCGGCCTTATGCAGTTTCCCGTGTCGCGACAGCGTAAGCTTTTGGCTGACCCTAGCCACTACAACGCTCAGTCCTGCTCCCAACTAGCTGTCAGTTGAGAAGATATTGCATTCTGTACACAATGCTTGGGGAAAAGGGAGGATCAATCTGGCAGTCGAACGAGGGCACACTTCCGCCGCCACCAGAGCATGCGTCCCGGGTGAGAGTGGGATGGTCTTCATAGCGCCTTGAAAGCGGACATCTCTTAAGTCGGCTTTAAAGTTGATCGGTTAATTTGGAGAACTGGAATGGCACAAGTGCGCACTGGAGGCGTAGCCTTGCAACCGTGGCCTGGAATTGGGCCGCTACACATGGTTTAACATACAAGCAGTACGGGTACCAACTAAAAGCTCAGACGTTTCGCCGCATTGGGACGTAGCTGCGAGGGATTTGGCTCGTCAGTGGCTACCCAGCGCTCCCCGTCTGATTTCTGGTAGTTTATTAGAAACCTATTTTAAGCCTGGCGATTAAATTGCACAACCAGCGAATACATTATGGGGCAGCCATTAACGCGGTATTGGTTACTCAGACCAACCACAGGCTTAACGACTCGCCCGTAACGACAGTTGATTTTGCCATTAGTTTGAATATCTTCTATGACTCCCGATATGTAATAGACTTTTTGCTCAATATTCTGAACTTGTAATTTCTATCCCTTTTCTAAAGGCTCTGGCTTTGCGGATGACTTGTTGAGAATGACCAATAATTTCACCTCATTTGATTTTTATTTGCTCTTGCCATCATAGAGAGCCCGATATTAGTCACCGATCCCCTAGTGATATTAATTTTTTTGATTTCCGCCTCCAGTGCGTGAACCTGAAGCCCAGTATCTAGAATTTTTAGTTTCATTTCACTCCTCTAACCGACTGATCCGAGCCGTTCCGACCTTAAGTTCAAATTCATTATTATCAGTACGTTCTGTCGCAAGTTCGTCAATGCTTTTAGCAATCCAAATTAGCACAAAGGGGTGACAACGCTCACACCACTAAAAGTACAATTAACGCATACAGGAGCTACTTCCATCCGAAATCGTGTGCGCGTGGTATGTCTGTATAGCCGCAACATTGCAATGTCCTGCAGCACCGCTGGCTGTGACCCTGCAACTCGAAACCCTCTGAAATGCCAAGCAGGGCTCCGTTCTTTTAAAGTGTTTGCTATGCTCGCCCCCTAACTCTGCCCCTTCTATGGGTCACGCAGTAGATGCACTGAACCAAAGAGGAAGCCGAATTAGGGCATGGTGCTGCGAACCCATAACAAATGCCACTCACGGGGGATTTGTCGTTGCGCGCCTAGGCGCAGGATCACGTTGAGCCAGCCACCTGCGCCCGATCCCGCATCCGATCTTGACACTGTTATGACCTCGAGCCCAGGTGGGTGAAGGAAGAGAGAATGCGGACAGCGCAGCGCAAGTCTGCTATCACTATGGTCTGATTTGCGCGCAGATCACTTTCACTGCACGCACCTGGCGTCAGCAATGACGGTTTAACTGTTACTGAGCGCGCCACTTCGCCATTCATTACCATTGTTTTATTACCACAAACAATTACCTCCTGGGACTGGATTGTTCGCTAAGGTCAAATGCAGGCTTGAGTAAATCCTTTGTGAACTGTCCCATAGAAACGGATGAAAATGTTCCGGGTGGCCGCCCAATGCCTCAGGTTGCACGCCTGCACATGAAAGCCGGTGAGACTATCCTTCTGCCAGCAGGTTGGATCCACGCCGTCTACACACCTTGTGATAGTCTCGTATTTGGCGGCAACTTTCTCACACAGTTAGCCATTCCACTGCAGTTGAGGTAAGCTTACTGCTTCGTACCCTCCCACCCCCTTTTATATCTGACGTACTTATCTGTGTGGGGTATGCTTTGATCAAAGACAGTAGTGCTACTATGATAAGGGAGCGCCGCCAATCACGTTACGGGTCATACTTGTCCCGATGATGCCTTGGGGCTCACTCTCGAGCTCTGCCAGCACCCGATGACGGCTAATAAGCCGGAAATGGCCATTCTAGTTACCATTGTTGGTGATTTTATTCTTTTTAGTAAGAACACTCTTCGTTATGCCATACGTCTGTCAGTTAAAGTGGCCATTCAGTCGCTGCGTCTACTCTGGGCTTGCTTTTGCCACTGGAGCACCCGGAAAACAAGGGATGTGAATGCGGCTATTACGGTGCAGAAATAACAATCACGTACAACTTATGCTAGTTGCCGACATGGGTTTTGTACTGTGCGAATGTCTGTAGTTGGACTCCTTAAATTGGCAGGGCTTTTGGGTCAGACTTGAGGATATCTAAATATGTCTGTGGATTGGGAGTCAAATGTCCGTTCTGCCACTGTGCCTTATATCATTTCCAGTCGGCTTTAATCTGTCCTGACTCAATGGGAACAAGGTCGGTTACGCTGCGCATCCCCTCCTCGAAGCAATACAAAATCTGGCCCCATTTGCGCATGTCATAGTATTTTTAACGTCGTGGCCTAGAACGTTGCGTATCTTCTAGAGGTATTCTGCCAACTTTTACCGATGCCCACTTCAGCATTCAAATCACTATAGTGGTCGGGGTCTGAAAGAACCGGGGGAAAAGTGACCACCATGGTTTCTTTTTCCTTCTTCTTCTTCATCTTCATCTTCTTCTTCTTCTTCTTCTTCTTCTTCTTCTGCTGCTGCTGCTGCTGCTTACTGCGACTTTGACAGTATCCTACGCAGATGAACATCCGAATGTGCGAACTCTGGTTCGGTAGTGAAGGCAAAAGATCGTGTGGCGTTGCGTAGGTATAGAAGCTAAGTACTTTCCGGTAGTTTTCTGTAAGCGTGCCAGAAGGTGACCTTTTTCGAAGGGCATGATTATTCCCGTGTTTGAATCTCTTCCCAATGGCAGGGAACCAACCAACGCCTACAGCTCAAAACCAAATTTCATGTCAGTTTCTGTGCTTGATATCTTTTCCAGCCGCCATAACTCAGTTATCTAACCGCAAAATGCTGAGTACTAGAGAAAAAATGAAGCCGAGGCTGCTTAGCCGTCTTCAACCTAACTCACTTCACATCCAACCGTAAGACCAATGACCTCCCGTACTTACGGTTAAGTGCAAACGACAGACATTTGAGTTTTAGACACCAGCAGCCCTGTTTGTGAAATTCTTTAGGTCCTTTCTATCGAAAACCGGCCATCTAAAAACCACTGAGTAGTCCAGGTAAGAATAGCTGTTTTGGCCTTTTTTCAGTAAAAGAGGTTAAAGCATCACTATTTACATTGCCGGCTTACGCATCACTGTGGTTACCCGCTTAATGCCAGATCCGTTGATCTGCGGTCTCTGCAAAGATTGAACCAGCATTCGCTTTCTATAAAAGCATTTCCGATCAGTCTGTTGGCTTGCGGTTTTGTTATCCCTTAAATAACTGTAGACTATCAGTCGGAATTGAATGCATCCTTCGTCACGCACGGGCTAACAAGTGAAACTGGAACAATTCCAGTCAAATAGAGCCATTTTTAATAAAGCTTTTAAGACTTACTTTGCTCTGACTACGCAATAACCTGGTGTAAAGAAATTTTGCAGGCAAGAGTAAGCATTTGAGCAAACTACCTATTCAAGGCATCAACGATCGTTGTCGGGGCTTAAGGTCGACACAGTTACCCACGCCACCAAATTAA
The DNA here is from genome assembly GCA_017591395.1 of Schistocephalus solidus. Classification (NCBI taxonomy): domain Eukaryota; kingdom Metazoa; phylum Platyhelminthes; class Cestoda; order Diphyllobothriidea; family Diphyllobothriidae; genus Schistocephalus; species Schistocephalus solidus. The sequence continues at coordinate 90,098 of WEDG01001716.1, forward strand.
TGGGGGCAAACAGCGCAGTCATGCCACGGTAATTCAGGAATGGCAATTATTCTCCAGTTTCCTATTTGCACTTAACGTTCGGTTTTTTTTACTTCGCACGATCAATCACGGACCCTATCATTCAGTAGGTGTCCGATGGCTGGTGTATTGGAGAAGACCCACACAAAAATTCATTCGACCTCCTTTAGCAGGCATTAGCACTAGATGTACTCACATTAGCATAGCTGGCGGCTATTGAATTTTCTAAGCATAAGGGGGAGGAACCGACAAAACGCTCTGGCGTTGAGGGCAATGCACCACCCGATATGCTCGACTAGACACCATCTGTACTCCTCCAGGATGACAGTGCTCAACCTCGTTTCGCTGGACACGACAGAACCCAGGCGACTGCCTGTGTCTGGGTTTGAACACCTTCAACCTATGGCACCTCTAAAAAGGGAGTGTCATCAGCTGTCCATCTTCTATCTATGACGGGGCTACCACCAAGCTCCCATACGTTGAGATATGTGTCGAAAATCTGGCATCAATGTGAATGCAGAAATGGGAACAGTTTTTTGCCTTCCTGTGAGGAAGACTCCGGACATTATGCAATTTTCACCAAGATCCACAAATAGTCATATTGAAGTACTTAAAAAACTGTTCGATCAGTTTCCGGAAGCTTAGAAACGAGGAAGTATTCTTTGCAACTTCGAAGGCTCCATTACTGTTCGCCACTTTGATCGCAAAGAAAACCGAGAGATCCTGGGTAACCACCTTGGACGTATCTCTTCTTAACCTTGTTGAAAAGTGATTCCGCCCGCGTCTTGCCAAAGGTCGTGATACTATCGTTTAGGAAACAGGATACGGATTTAAAAGATTGCTCAACCATTTGCATAGCCTTTGTCGTCCGGGGCAGACTGGCAGTCGGCATTGTGTTTGTCAGTTTAACAACGACACTATCAGCGTGGTTAGTGAAAATCGTCGTTCACATTTTGTGCCAAGTGCACATCGTGGAAACCTGCTTCCTTGAAAGCCTTCGATTTGCCGAAGTAACTTGAGCAAGGTCATTTACTTGCTACTAGTCCCCGGCAATGCCGGTGGTAGACTGCCGTCATCTACTTCCCATTATAGAAGTAAAATTAACCACAAACTGTTCAAGCTGTGGCTACTGCAGTCCGTCACGGGGCTCCCTTCAGGCAGGATTTAAGACTGAAATCTCAGGATAGAAACCCTCATTTACGTATTCTGCTTCCTGAGCAGAATACTGGCCCCTTGGTTTTGTCAATAAGCGCCGACTTAGATGCCCCATTGCGGAATTTGACTTCGTGTCCATCCTCATTGTATCTACCTAAAAACCATCACGGAGACACAGGTATAGTGGGGTTTCAGTTTTTTTCAGTTCAGTTTATTTAGGCGAAATAAAGGCATGTACCTTGTGCCTCGCGTCAGAATTTGTTAACTTTCGATTGACCGTTAATTTTTATGCATCTGTGAACTATTTTCCTGTTATTTTGCTACACGGAGGTAGTCCGGTGGAAGGCGTATTTTACTCAGGAGAATGGTTCTCCACATGCGCAAAGTATGTCTCAGCAGTACTAGCAAACAAACAACGCGTTGAGCGCACACCGATCGGTTCGAGATGTTCGGTTAACCATGGCCCCGAATCCTGTAGTTCATGCCTTCATGCCGCAATCTTCGCCTTTTTCCAGTTTGTTGGTAGGCCCGATAGTTTTACGTAAGATGAATAACTTACTTGATAATTGCGCACACCGTGTTTGTTTGTTTGTCTTTTCGCCAGTGTTTACAAGATGGAGCAGGAACAGGGTACCGCTGAGCGTTTCCTCTTTCCCTTCTTTGAAAAACTCCACTGGTACGCGAGTGATGTAATTCTCGGTCATCTCAAGAGTGAGTTTTCCCATTTTTCTCTAGCATACTTTCTTCCCCCCGTTCGCATTTTCAACTCTTCTTCCCATCTCGTCCAATGGGAACGTCCTTCCTCTGTTCTTCTCGCGTATGCGTCAAACCTCAACATTTTTATGATCCGCAGAGACCTTGTGTTTATCTCATTTGTTGGTTATTACCGCGTATCCCTATGAACTCATTGCGGTGGTCAAATCGTGTTAAGTGGTTAATTTTAATGAAATGCGTAATTTCCACTACCAAGTTTTCTTTTCTGGTAGCATATGCGAGGCCAATGGCATTAGTGGCGCGCTTAGCACGCAATCGCTCTGGTGGTTTAAAGGCTGCTTACTAAGAGGGAAGAAAGGTTTTGGCATTTTAGGTCCGTGTGCAAACATTTTAAGTGTCCAGGGACACTGGCGTCCGACAGTTACCTTTCCAGTCATATTCGCTAGTTCTGCGGCAGGTAGCCCCTCTGACGCAAGTTGCAACCGGATTTCCAGCATCCTCTTCATAGACAGTCTGTTGGGCACATATTTTAGGGCGTAACCGTTATCATTGCTCATCTTAAGGAATATTTGCGTGGCTCATCTGTCAAGTTACCATTTCATGAATCCCTGTCAATAGGGAGGCAATTCTGGACTGCATACTGGTTAGACTCTTTCCCGTCGGAGGTAGATCTGGATTTTGCCAGAGCCGTTTGCTTGAATCGGAGGTAGATCGGAGGTAGATCGGAAATAGATCGGAGGTAGATCTGGATTTTGCCAGAGCCGTTTGCTTGGAGAGTTCGATGGAAACATGCGCTCATTCTTGGTTCAGACCCTTATCCACACACGATGTCATAAACTTCTGCCACGCAATGCGGGAGAACTATTCACTTTGCTTTCATCTGTGAGTGTTAATGACAGCCACCAAGTGAACGAATTTCTTGGATCAGAATAATAATCAGTCCCTCTGCCAGGCACCGTATCTGGCTTGTTCGGTTTAGTAAACTGCGTTATGCCAGGGACCATTGGTTGAAGACAAACAGCGAGAGAGAGAGAGAGAGAGCGTGATGCATTTATTCTTTGTTCGGCGGGTGGTACCATAATTATGAGCCCCGATGTCCATGCTTTGACCAGGAAAAATACTCAAATTGCTTTCATCTGTTAATATCAACAATGGCCACTAAGCGAATAACGTTTTTGCATTCGTTGATGAACGCTCACCGATTGCTAACGGAACTCATTCGTTCCGCTCTGACTTGAGGCTCACCCTCGAACCTCGCCAGCAGCCGCACAGCGGCTAGCAATAGAAGAGGCAGATTAATATGGCCGGCAAAGACAAGGGAGACTGGAATGGACATTTCTGGCTCATTAGCCGTCATCAGGTAGTCATACTCAATTTAAACTGGTGCACCACCCAAGGCTCGATTCCGCGACCTTTTGATCAGACATCTACCGCTCTAACCATTGACCGCGGGCTCGTCTTGCCGGTTTAGATCGGGAATATTAACTGCATTATTTGAGGAACGCTCACTGATCGCTAACGGAACTCGTCGCGTTCTGTCATGGGGCTCAATCTCGAGCTCCGCCGGCAGCCGCACGGCGGCTAGTAGTAGTTAGTATTGTTCATCTGCCCATACTACTAATTGTCGCTCTACGGCTGCCGGCGGGGCTCGCGAGTGAGCTATAAGGCAGAAATGAACGAGTGAGCTCCGTCAGCGATCGGTGAGATCTCGTAAACGTAGTTAAAACCAAGTAGCCTGCGTCCCGGTGACGGTTCAACACCACAGAAGGGTTAGACTGGCCCACGTCACGCGCTTATCCTGCTTCGCTGAGTCCATGGGAACCTATAACTACCGTCGCACATGCGTGTCCGGGGCACGCTTAGGTGTACAGTGAGCGACCGATCTTATGCAAATTTAACTGAATTTTTTTAATGAGTTTTCCATCAGGAAAGGTTAGTTAAGTGGGGTTGAAAAATCGATCGGCCTGCGGCATAATCCCACAATAGTAAGGGGTATGCTAGGATGCTGGCCTTTTCGACTGCCTGTAGAACCTAAACTCGGTAGAAAATGACTACGTAACTCGTGTGCATTTTACTATTGGTTTTCGCTGCACTTATATATTCAACTATGTCTTGGATGAAACATCTGGGAGTCAGGCTGCGATGGCTTCGTCTGGCGCTCTCACACATGTGATATGTGAGCCGTTCAATCCCCTGTTGTGTGAAATCCTGGTGCTTGTGTTTGTGGGGCAGGTCGCGTACGTAGAACGCGTAGACGAAGTCATCAGCAACTGCGCCTACTCCCGCATCAAACAACTGACCGGCTCGGACGGTGGCCTGATTGTGGGGGAGGGAGAGTGAGGTCGACGGCTCAGTGCATTTTCCTCACTATGAAAAATCTGACTGGCTTTAAACTATCATGGTGCGCTAAAAGCCGTGGCTGGGATATTTACCAACTGACGGGATAACTTGGACCGCGTGTTTAGCTCAGTGTGTGTTTTTGCGGAATTGCTGACTGGTTGAGATTTAGGCCGCTATGGCTCCTTAGTGTAGCCTCTATGGCGATCCCATTCCGTGGGATCCTAGTCAGGTATCGCGGCACGCTAAGGGGCGGCTCTAGCCGCGCCAGCCACCTGCGCCCTCTCCCGCCTCCGGTCTTCTTGACTCAGGTTCAGGTGGGGGGCGGGAGAGTGCTGTAGCTGCAGCGCAAGTCTATTATCACTTAAAACTAATCCACGGCAAGTAACCTACCCTGCACCACACTTCTGTGGAGCATACGGTAAACATCGTCGAAACCGACGGTCGAACTGTCAGATGAAATATGCACAAAAATATCCTTTCTTTATTCATTATCCAGGTAATATCCTTAATGTCGTAGAGTTTATATAAGTTTCCATACCGGGAAAGCATACAGCTTGTGGACTGGAATCCCTAAACACAAACACAAGGGTAAACCGAGATAAAAAAATATTCCGCAATCGAAAAAAACTTTTTTAAACATAAATATACCCTTACTTTGCGTACAAAATTTTAATGAGACTGAGTTTATATCAAATAATTACAAGGTAGAATGCTTTTGCTTACATTTTTGGCTCAAAATACATTTAAATTTGTAAGTACAATGAAAACCAATAGAAAAAATGCATACTACTCAAGTAGTCATTTTTAGACGTAGATCTTCATGCCGCGTCAGCCACTGCGTCTTATCCCATCACCAGCTGGTTGGCATGTTCGGACATTCGACAAAGGCTAGGACGGTTTGGGGGTAGGGGAGAAAAAGTGCGGTCGACACTTGGAAAGCCATCCTCACGGTGAATCAGCGCACTCATAAACGTATACATAAATCTGACACGCTTGAAACCACCAGGACGCGCTAAGTATCGTGCCTTTGAAGGTTGTCAACTGATGGGTTAACTTGGTTGTCATAAATGTTTTTTTTAGCGCCAGGACGTTGTAATGTCAATGTAGGACTCATACACCTTGCTGGGTGTCCCATCCGGGTTCTCTTGCTGCGCAACCTCAGCATTGTCTTGATTGCTTCATTCTTGGAATCGGAGCCACATGGCACTTAAATACTGTAGAAATGCGAAAACCCACTCCGTTGAGAGGGTTGGTTTCTTTTGATTCGAAAAGCTGGAAAAGTGCTCGATGTTTTCATGCAGGTGTCTGAACTTTGCTCAGTTTCAAACTCCAAATTCGTTAGGGGAATGTTGCAGATCGATAAGCTGGCATCATTTTCGAGTTTAGTAGACGTTTAAGGGTAAGAATGACTTGTTTGGCCGCCTAAACAGGCCATACAAGTCATCCTTACCCGTTTGAGATCTGTTCTGTGTATGTCGCCATCTAGACCCAATAGTCCATAACCTCTTCTCGGGACTAATTCTTTCGTAATTTTCTCAGACTTAGCCAAATGAATTATCATCTCTGGATGTGGCCGAAGTTTTAGGGCAAACAGACGTAGGCTATTTTATTACTTAGACCTCACTTTAAAGCCGAGAATCCTTGCGGCTCTCCCGATCACTATGATATCCGCCTGTTGCAACCTTCTCCCTCCATTCAGTTTGTAAATTGACGTCTGATTTATCCGTTCAAAAATCCTCTTTTTCGTACTTTTCCGACATGGAGACCTCATGCCTGGTCCGTTGGGCACACTGATAAGAGGTGGTTGCTTCGGCCTACGCGAGCATTTGCTGTGAGAAAACCAAGCCTTCGTCATCTCTATTTTTCCGAATCTATGCCGGCTAAATTGCCTCTGCTTAGTTGTTGCAAGGCCTCTGTGTGTGTATGCAGGCCGGCGCCACATCTGTTCCCTCCCTCCTGCCTGCAATGCACGTGGCCTCGTCACGGCATACCTGTAAATTTTCGTCTTCACATCTTTCTGTCGTTGTCATGTCCATATGCACGCCTATGACTCATTTTCTCCGGTGTGTGTGTGGGACCCCTAAACGGGCCGCGTGGCAGATGCGATGGACCAACACCGGGGCCAAATCAGAGTGCGGCAGGCGTTATTATTCTAGGATGCGTTCTCATAACAAATGCCGAACAGGGGGGGTGCGCGTACCCAAAATGGGCACGCGTAGGTGCAGGCTCATGCCGCACCCCGCTCTCCCACTCTGTGGGAGATGCTTCATCTGCGCCCGACCCCGCCTCCGGTCTTCTTGACTGTTTCTTGACACCGGGCACAGGCGAGTAAGGCAAAAGAGAATGTGGTAGATGCAGTACAAGTCTACTATCACGTAAAGCTAATTTGCGCACAAGTCACCGTCCTTGCACCACCCTTCTGTGGAGCATACGGTGGACATCGTCGGACTACGACGGTCAAACTAATGCGTGTGGTATTCAACCGAGCGCAGCAGTGGGGTGGGTGATTATCAGACGTGCGCCGGCCTTCCTCTGTTGTGTGTCCGCTGCATGTCAGGACTCATCACTAACATGCCGCGGCTGTAACGCCAGTCGGCAGTCCTGTTCTGCAGCCCCGACAGTGGTACTGCTACTGCTAGCCTATTAGTGCAAGCGTTAACACGCAACCGTAAGTGCTGTTTAACTCCGCGAACGGCTGGTGATCGTAAGTCCTGGAGCCTGGCGTTTCTGAGTACCAGACGTAGACTGGAAAAACCAGTCATAACTAGCAGCAGCTGTTTGCTACTTGTGGTCGCCTACGGCAACGTGCGACTGACTGCTATCTGCATTGAGACAATAGCACGCCAATGATAAGTGTAGATGGGAGCAAGCATCCTGTAAGCCTATGCCCCCCTTAGCGTGGCCTTAATGGCACTTTCACGCATGTGAGATATGAGCTACCCTTCGTGAAATCCTGGTACATGTAGTGGGGGACAAGGTCCCGTGGTCTGTGCCTCCCCCAGAGACTAGATCAGAGCAAGAAGGCGTTATTGGGGATTGCTTATCGCATTTTCGCTTGTACCAGTTACTGGGACTGCACGTCACACATGGAGGAGTAGGGAGGAGGCGCCTAGTGGCGCGCTTAGGTCTTCGCATGCTCGTTCCGCCCTGGCCACCGGCGCCCTCTCTTGCCTTCTATCTTCTTGAATTGGTCATGTCATCGGCCCTATTTGGGAGACCATGATGGATTGCGCTAGATGCCACACAAGTCTGCATCCACCCTGGTATGGGCACATAGTAGAGCTCGTCAGAAACGACGGACGGTGCCCCCCTCCCCTTGGGTACAACGGATTAACTGTCACCACAGTGCCTCTCATCATCCTTCCGCCAACTCTTCTGTCATATTTTTGGTTATTTTGACTCTCACTAGTCCAAAGCCAGTAATGTTATCTCATAATGTGTTCTTTTGACTGCTTATCTTGCAGATGACTTACTCACCGACCGGAAACCACTGGCGTATCAACTTAGGGGCGCTTATTCTCTCCTGAAATACCTTCGTAGATGGTACGCACGACACAGAAATGTAAGAATGCTTTATTCCTTTGACACTTTCGGGAAAATGGTCTGTCTTTTAATAGAAACACCCTCAGGGTAAATACAAAAATAGTCCTCAATAACTCCGACACTGGTCCCACTATTTCCCTATTCAAAATAAATGAATGTCAGTTAAATAGAGCCAAAATATACGTATTGAAAGTCATGTCATGTTCGTCAGAAATAACGGCTTTTGTACATCAATTGCTTCGGAAATCTTGATTGGATAGTTAGCTTTCTGTATCAGAATTGGTGGATTCTATGTGGTGCAGTCGATCGGATGGACAACTTGCCACAACTGTGATTCCGCTCTCTGCTCCAGTCGGGGCCTTGTAACTGAGGTGGTTAGAGCGTTGGCTGGGGTCAAGCCTCGCCCGGGTTCGAATTCCCCACCTAAACGGCTACATTTTTTTCGCATTAAGAAGGTTAAACGCAAGTTGTATACTGCATATTCATGCGAAAAACTCGTCGCATCGCCTTAAAAAACCTCTTACATAGATATCCTCCAATAATTAATGTAATATGCAGTATATCAACGGTGAAAGCAAGCGTTTGTAAAGTTCGACAAAGAGTGCTTTAATATGGTCTTCGGGATGTTCGTGTGACCAAAATTGGAATTTGCCATACACGCCTGGAGACCGTGGTCTGTCAAAGACCACAACACCCTTGAGAAGGTTCAAAGACGTGCAACCAAGCTTGTTCAAGGTCAAAGCTCTCTGCCTTACGAGACACGATTGTCCAATCTTGATCTGTTTCCTCTGGACTATAGGCAGCTACGTGGCAACCTAATACAAGCCTTCCACATGCTTCGGGGTCAGGATTGTTGCCTTGCATCTGGCGACTTCTTTGAGCTGGCCATTACCACTACTCTGCGAGGACATCCTATTAAAGTACGTGTGACAGGTGCAAGACTCGACACAAGAAGGTTCTTCTTCTCCAACAGAGTGATTAAGGCCTGGAATGCTCTGCCTGTGGACATCTTCATGTCCCCATCCGTTGACACTTTTAAGCGGAAATTTGACCAGTGCAGCCATGAGTGCCACCACGACATCAGAACCTAAATCATTTCCGGAAACCTATTTCCATCCACAATTTTCGCGTCATATAACATACTACTCTCTATATTTTTGAGTAATATTATTTTGTAATTGTTTGTCCGATGCCCTGTAGTGTGATGGGGAGATAACCCTTTGTCCAACGTCCATTATATGTCGGCCTTTTTTAATTTGCAGTGTCATTGACATCAATAGGCAGCTCAAAGGCTTCGCCTATATTTCCCTTAATAAAAGTGAACTGAACTGAATTGAAAAATTGCCTGGGGTTTAGCACCGATGTTGAAAACCATTTGCGGGGATTTGTGTGGAACTTTTTCGTCGACTATTACGCTATTTATTTAGAGTTCTCAGGTAGGCATTTTGTAGAAGTACATGTAAACGTTGATTAGTCACATATCGGGAGGGGCAGCCATCTCCGGCGTTCTCTGCCTATTGCTAGAAGGGATTATTTTTGGTTATCAAAATTTTTAAAGACAATTTTTAAGCTTTTACTCATGCTGTGAGATTGCGTTTTTGATCATACAAATCTGGGGAAAACATAGGCCTACAGTTATTTCACTATTTTTTTAATGTTTCCTATTTAGTTAATTAGTTTTGTGTGATGTTTTTTGGTAATTTTTTTCCTGTTTTTTTGCCGTTTTGGCCTCATTCTATGCGTATAATTACGCTGCAAAGTTTTCATTTGACAACAGAATATTAATCCAAGAAATAAAGCGGCATTGCTTCCGTTTCTTAATCATGCATTACTCTAAAACAGTACGAGTGCATTTTTTATAGTTTTACAAAAAATTAACCCATTCTATGTTGTATGTGAAACAAACAGAATTTATAAGAGCAAGGTAAAGTAACTGCTCGGTTCGCGGCGATTGCAGCCACGAACAGGCAACCAATTACCAGGCCGAAGTCGGCAAATTTATAATTGCAGAGAGGAGGGACGACAGAAAATATGGGTAGATTGATACATTCTGTTTCGGGCTTATTCTGACTTCCTTCAGTCAATCATAACCCCGACTACCAGCTGGAACTGGCAACACAAACATGCGCTCGAGTACGGGGCCGACAGTCCACACACTGGGTCTGACAGATGGGTCATAAGCACTTCATCGACTACCAGCTGGAACTGGCAACACAAACATGCGCTCGAGTACGGGGCCGACAGTCCACACACTGGGTCTGACAGATGGGTCATAAGCACTTCATCGAACCGAAGTTCGTCAGTGCCGACAGCTTCCCTTCTCTTCAACTGCATGTTGAGAAGTCTTTTAAAATATGACAAAGCTTTTAAAAGAGCACAAACCAGGCAGTCTTGTGATTTCTTATCTTCAAAGAAAGGTCACACTCACAACGAAAGTCTGTGTTGAATACGCCCTTCGTCAATTGGAAAACCTCTAAAAGTTTGGAGCATTTTTTCACCCAATATGAATTTAAACCAACCTTGTTACTAGTCATTCTTTTGACTCCAAAATACCTTTTTGAGTTCTTGTCCGTAGTAACCTCTAGCTCTTTGATTTGCCCATTTCCCCTTCCCCGTTCTATTTTTTTATAATTTTTTCCCCAACTTATCTTTCCCATATTATCTTTTAAGTTACTAATTCTATTGATTAACCTGTACAACACTAACTGTGACCTTATTGTTTTGCGTTGATTTTTCTGTACGAATTGGAATTAACTGTATTCCCTCACTCGTTATTTATTCTATACAGTGACAGAATGCAGCTGATGAGCAGTCGCGCAATTTGTTGGTTCCAATACCTCTTAAAGTAATTATTTACAACAGCGGTCTACCGGTGTGTATAACGCCGATACGTGTGTATGCTCTTCATCTTTTACTGAATTAATGCTCGAAAAAGGCAAAATTTTGCTCGCTTAGACACCTCCATGACAAATTCTGCTAACTATTCTGCCGCAAAAGAAAAACTATCTTATATCGAAACTCCATTTTATGAATTACCCCTATCTGATGATAGGTTCTAGCATGAATCCGAAAGGTCAGGCCAATAAAGTTCTCGTTACAGCGATTTCGTCTACCTCTTGTCAATTACTTCCTGAGACTCAAAACTGCCTTTTATATTGGAATTTTTTTGTTATTTTCACTTACTTTTAGGCTTCATTTTGCGATTCTACGTGCTCCATAGAGTTTTTATATGCATCCTAGAATATTGCTCGCACTGATAAAGCTGTGCATGTTCCGTCTGTCAATTAAGTGACAATGCGACCGTCGATTTCGACGAGGTTAACCGTATGCTCCACACCAGGTGGTGCAGGGACGGTGACTTGCGCATTAATTAGTTTTAAGTGATAGTAGACTTGCGCTGCGGCTACCGCACTCTCTCCTCCTCCCCCACCTGAGCCCGGTGTGAAGCCAGAGTCAAGAAGACCGGAGGTGGGAGAGGACGCAGGTGGCTGGCGCGGCCGGAGCCGCCCCTGGGTGTACCACCACACCTGGCTCGGATCCCACGGAGTGGGAGTGCCATAAAGGCCACATTAAGAAGGAGCCATTGCAGCCTGACTCTCAGTCCGCCAGTCAGCCACTCCACTCAAAACACACATTGTGCTGACCACGTGGTCCGAGTTATCCCGTCAGTTGGCAACCTTCCAAGCCACGGCTTTTAGCGCACCGTGATAGTTTCAAGCGTGTCAGATTGTTTATAGTAAGGAAATGCGCTGAGCTGTCGACCTCACTTTCTCCCCCACCCCCACAATCAGACCACCATCCGAGCCGGGCAGTTGTCTCATGTGGGAGTGGGCGCATTGGCTGACTGGTCGGCGTACTTGTCTTCGTGCGCCACAGCACGACCTGGCCCCCATAACTGCCACACCAGGATTCACTTACTCAGGGGATATGTAGGAGCCATCGCCATCTGACTCCCAGTCCACTGGTCAGCCACTCGACACACACAACACATACACTGGGCTGACGTCGTGGTCTGGTGTAAGCGTCAGATTGGCAGCCTTCCAAGCCACGGTTTCTAGGAAATCGTGATTTTATCAGGTATATTATGATGATTGTGAGGGTGTTGTCTATGTATTAGTGTAGATGTTGTGCGCTGATGTGGCTTAGCCTCCGGTGGTTTACCGCAGGTTGTCGTGGAGGCGCATGTGTCCTAATAGGCACATGCGGTGTGAATGTGCGGGAGCAGTGAGGGCAGTGGAGGCGGGCGCGTCGACTGTATGTCAGAGCCCCAGGCACGGGTTCACCAGCCTCCGTGCAATGGATTCGCAGGTGACCGACCAGGCCGATGCGTGAAGTGAATGTGCGGTCGCATTGAGGACAGTTTAGGAGAGAGTCCCCATCGCTGATGGTGGTGGTGGTGGTGGTGGTAGTGAACCCGAAGGCGTTGTTGGAGGTAACAGGCGATGAGTATTGGGATGTGGTCTCTATGATGGTGGGAGTAATGGAATTGATGCCAGGAGTGAGGTTGGGGAGTGTGAAGAAGGGTTGGTAGAATTTGACGTAGAAGTTGGAATTGTCAGATTGTTGGTGCATTGCGTCCGAAGATGTCCAACCAGGCCGATTCGCGCGCGGAAGATGCGTTGACAGCGCGGGCATGTTGGCAGGGGCCCTGGCATTGGCGGTGATGGTCCGGGGCGCTGGTGACTTTCGTGCCGCTCTTTTGGCCTTGGCGGCGGCGATCCGGTTGGCCTCATAGATTGCTGAACCAGTCTTCACGGATCTTCTTCATTCCGCTCTATCCTGGGCAAGGTCCTCACAGGTCGCCGGGTTGATTTGCAGTTGCTTCCGCGATTTCTTCAAAGTGTCCTTGTAGCGTCGTTTTTGATCTCCCTGTCGGCGAGCACCCGTAGCGACATCTCCGTAGAAAAGTCGTTTGGGAAGTCACTCGTCGTCCATTTCTCACCAGGTAGCCGCTCCATCGCAGTTGCACTTGCCTCACCATGGCATGGATGCTTAGGATTCCGGTCCGCTCCATGACTTCCGTGTCCGGTTACTGCACCTAATATGTCTCCGCAGAGTAACAAATCCTCCTCCTCCTCCTCCTCCTCCTCTCTTTGCACTCACCTCCCCCTCATCGATCGCACTTTCTTTCTAGTTTCTATTCCTTTGTCCTAGTTCCTTCTTCCGTTCTCCATCCTAATTTGTTTTACATCCTGTCTTTCACAACCATAATTACATTCGTGTATCAATTCTTCTTCCGTATTTGCTGCCCTCGCCACCTCACTTCGCCGGTCTCTGTTTTTTTTCAGAAACCAAAGAATGAACGAGCACTATACCTGCCGCCGCGTTATTACCTCCAGTACGCCTGTCCAACTCTCATCAGCAAACTGGAGGAGGTATTGCGCGCATTTGCGAACCGCATGAGACCTGCTGAGCGTCAGCAGACTGACTGTTGTCATGGGGCCGGCGACTGCCAGTGTACGACCTCCCCTGACTCATCCTTACCATCTACCAGCTCCCCATCGTATGTTGTTCCCGTATTCTTACTGTTTATCTGTACTCATATGCAATCCCACACGTGTATAAATGCATGTGAATTTTCACGATCCCAATACATGTTTGAGTCTGTGGAGAGTAGATGAAGTGCAAGCAGTTCCATTAGCTTTGAGCCGTCTGAGAACTCTTGTTCAAAGTCAGGTAAGCACGTCATGCTCACTGTTGTGGTTAGGATCTTGCTCTATCCCAGTCTGTCCGACGCCAGATCGCTACTGGCGACAACGAACACTGTGTCATAGGGAACGTGCTACATATGGGAGTTCGACTGTCGTAGTCTGACGATGTCCGCCCTATGCGCCGCAGCATAGTGGTGCACGGACGGTGACTTACGCGTGGCTTAGTTTTAAGGGATATTAGACTTGCGCTGCACCTACCGAACTCTCTCCTCCATTACTCGCCTGTGGCCGGTGTCAAGGCAGAGTCAAGAAGGCCGAAAGCTGGGTAGGGCTCAGGCGGCTGGTGCGGCCAGAGATGCCCTCGAACATGCCACCACGCTTGAATCAGATCCCACCGAGTGAGGGAGCCATGAGTGGCTGGTTTAGCATGTGCCTGCACCTGCGCGTGCCCATGTTCGGCATTTGTTATCAGAGCTCAACCCAACTAACGCCTGACGCACCCTGATTTGGCCCCCCGTGTTGGTCCATCGCATCTACCACGCGGCCCGTTTAGGGGCACATATGCCACATATAATACATAGATAGCACGCTAAGGGTGCAAAATACCAGACGCATACAGCTGTTTCACGGTTGTTACCAATCATCAGTGCGCCATAGACCGTATGAAGTGAGGTTTACACATAAGTCAAGAAAGCGAATCACGTTCATTGTTGTGGTTAGGGTCTTGCTCGACCCCATTTTGTCCACCCGCCAGCTTACTACTGATGACGACGAACTTTCTGTCATAGGCAACATGCTACACCCTTGTTCTCTCATCATGTAAATCGTACAATCAGGAGCTAGGTTCTCAATTTATATATGCATATCGCTAGGGCTTTAGGGTTGCCCGGGGAGTGGTAGTCTTTTTGGTGTATTGACGGTCACACCAACTGGCACTGAAACACACCTTCAGTTTTCTTGGTGTAATCCTACCAGCTAAACATCCTTCGACTGCCTCGGTAATTCGTAGGTCAAACACGAAGTATGATGGGGGAGGGGTCTAGCGCGTTAATTTGATTATAGCTCAGGACTTTCTCAGCGTCTATCACAAGCCCAACTTGCGCCAAAATTGTATCGCAATGAAAAAGTAAAAATCACAGGACATTGGCATGGCCTCAGTCTCTATCTACTGATGCCATAATAGAGGTGATGCCCTTTATCCCCCCATATCTGAGCCAGTCTTCACACACATTCGCTGGCATCCTATGCTTTTATATGCCAGTCGAAACACTTGTCGAGGCCGCATCGCTGCTCCCAGAACTGCGTCCTAACGTCACGAATGAGGACTGAGGGTGCCGACGGAACGAGATAAGAATGAAGCCCTTGTACAGCTGATTAATTGTTTCGAATGTCAGTCCATGCCTCCCCTGCTGTCCTATACATTCTTCTTTTCAGATCGTCTTTCTCTCTCTATCTCTCTCTCTCGGTCACTTATGCTCTATCGAGTTTGACTTGGTGGTCGTTGACCTACGATCCAACATTCTTCATTGCCTTTAGTAACTGGCCGAGCAGTTATGGCTGATCTCCTAGTTTCATCCTCTGGTGGGCGACCTTGGCCACCAGCCGCTTTCTTTTCGATGTCAGCCTCGTTTGGCCAGAATTTGTCGTGGCGGGCGCCGCACTGGGATTCTGCTAAACCACCGATGGTCGATATAAGATTCCTTATCAATATACTAATTATGGATGGAGGTTGAACTATTGACGACTCGGTTGGACGAGTTGGATGATGGCAAAATAGGCGTTGCATAAATCAGTACAACTCATTAACGAGGTGGTTGGTCGACAGGTAATGCAAAATAGGATAGGCGACAAGCCGACTGCAAGGAAGTCCCTGCCTTATGGAGGTGGTGCCCACACATTACTCCGATCCGCGTGTCAATCACAACTACCTGCGTATTCCCAGTGTTGAGGATCGTGCCCGGGCCAACTGATAAAGTTATCGAACACTGGATATCAGAGATGTACCGACAAGGACAGCGACCACTGAGAAAACGGCTGTTTAAAACTTCTTTGGACATTTTCTGCTTCTCAGCAATAAATCCGCTAACCTGGCTTAAATCCTTGGGAATGAAGCTCTTTAGGCCCTGGCTAACGGACCACAACTGTTAAGATCTTGCCTCGAGCCTCGATGGTCGCCGTCCAACAACTCGATCGAATCGCCAAAGTAGAACTCAACAGCAAGGGCGGAAGAGTAGAAGTCTATTGATGCCTTATTACAACATATTGAAGGCAAAAAGAACGTACAGGTATTTGCAAGGTTGGACTGCAATCGGACCAATCCGATAGTGTCCTTGAGGTATTAGCATCTCGACTGGCCTTGCGACTTATACGAATGATTGAGTAGAAAACTAATCCCTGTCGGCAACTTGCGCGATATCACCATGCACACGGCCTATGGGTGGATCGATAGTGCAGCGTGGGAAGAGTCGTCAGGGCGGTGTTTGAACGAATATTTTAAGACTGCTCCTCTAACACTTCCCCTCTTTGAGCTGAATCGTACGATTTGAGCCGCAGGTTCACCTGGAATGGAACCATTTGCGTTCTTCTTCGACCCGATCGTCTAAGTAGTTGAGGGGATCGGCTTGCCACTGGAACTGGGGCTTCTGACCTTGCTTTTTGCAGGTGGAATGTGTCCAGTAGTAATTCCAGTGATAGTTTGTAGACTTGGATTTGGCGCGTCAGTGCATTCGGTGTGATTGGCGTGGCGCACCCAAATGTCTGATGCCACCCGAATCTCGTAGACTCCGTTACCGGACTTTCGGTAAACACGTTCAAGCGTCCACTTTTCCTGATTGTTCCTGTAATCCTTTGCCAGCACTGTCTGACCCAGATGGAATAACCTTTGCGTTGCCCCATGGCGTCGGTTGAATTGCCTTTCCATCGGCGTCGGGTGGACTGTTTCATCCTCAACACTAACAGGTGACAGCGGACGAATGACGTCGAATGGCGTTTGAAGCTTTCTCTGCGTCACAGCTTCTGCAGGAGAGACACCGTGCGGAACGTTCGGGTTGGGGTTGCCCAATAGTACGGCAGGAATGTTTCGAGAACCTTTTGACTTGTAGAGAGCCCGCTTGAACGTGTCGACGAATTGTTCAACCTGTCCATTGGACTGCGGGTGATACAGTGGCCAATGCCTGACTGATTGCAAAATCGGGCAAAGACGGCTGATGTGAACTGCCCTCCATTATCGGTCACCAATGTTTCGGGACAACCAGATCTGCTGAAGAGTCGCCGAAGAGTGTTCATTGTGCCTCCGGTTGTCGTGCGTTCCATGTGAAAGACTTCCGGCCATTTGCTGTATGCTTAGATGGCGATAAGGAAGTTCTGTCCATTGATCGGTCCAGCGTAATCGATGTGCACCCTGGACCACGGGGCTTGTGGGACAGGCCATGCATTGAGTGTGGTTTTCGTTGGTGCCTTGGATGCGAAGGTGCATTTGGCGCATGAGCGGGTCAGATATTCCATTTTTGGTCCATGTGGGGTCATTACACATAACTGCAAGCGAGAGCCTTCATGCGGCTAATGCCCGGATGTCCCACGTGAAAATGCCTCAGGACCGTTGGTTGCAGTTTCTGTGGAACAAAGACACGTTCATAGAACAGGATACAGTCATTAACAGTGGCCAGAATATATCGTCGTTGGTAGAACTGCTGCAGTTCTCCAAAAAGGGTTGTGGGCCACTGAGTGCGATGGTACTTAATGACTTGTCTCAACAGTTGATCCTGTTGTGTTTCGTTTCGGACCTCCTCAAAAGTGACAGGTAATGCGCGTATGGAATCCACAAACAGACTTAACCTCTCACTCAACGGTGATGGACATGATGACTGTGTCCCCAGTTTCCTAGGCCGCGAGTTGATTAAGCGTGAGAGTACGTCTGCTTGGCTCACGTTTGTGATAGACTGGTACTGGATATCTAAGTCGTAGCCCAGCAACATGGTCGCCCAGTGCTGAAGACGGTTTGCCGAGTAATCAGGAATGCCTTTTTTTCGAGCCGAAAACTGCAAGAAGAGGCTTATGGTACGTTAGAAGGATGAAATGGTGACCATAAAGCATCTTGTGGAACTTCTTCACGGCGAAGATAATGGCCAAGACCTCCTTCTCGCTCTGTCCGTAGTTGTGTTCCGCAGACGTAAGCTACCTTTCTGCATGACAGATAGCCTTTCTGTGTTGTCGGGGAGAACGTGTAAAATTACGGCGCTAATTCCATAGTTGGAAGCGTCCGCTGCGATGACAATCTTCAGCTCGGGTTGAAGCTTGTGAGCAGTAAATTGAAGCTCAACATTGTTTTCACTTCTTCAAAGGCCTGTTGACATTCTCGCGACCAGATCCATTTGACATCTTTCTTGTGTAGTTCATCCGATGACGAAGGTGGTGTATATCCGGAAGAAATGAGCCGTAGTGACTCATGAGACCCAAGCAAAGCGCGTAGGGAGTGTATGTCCTTTGATTGAGGCATCTGCTTGATGTTATCTGGATCTGGATGACGACCGTCTCGGTCGATTATGAAACCGATTTACTTCACAAAAGGCATGAAAAAATTGCACTTATCCAGACGCAGACGGAAGTTATAGTCCGGTGTCCGACTAAGTACAGTATCCAGGCGTTGCAACAATTCATCTGGATTTGAAACAGTGAACTGGAACCGTGGTGAGTGTTAATAGTCGGAAGCCCCGGGATTTTTCGGCTACCTCGATTTGGAGGTATGCATCAGATAGATCAAGATTGACGAAAAAATTTCCACCACTTAGCTTAGCAAAAAGATCTTCCGATAGCGGTAGGGAATGCTGATGTGTGTCCAGGGCGGCATTGAGACCGATAGAGAAAGCAGCACAGATTCGATCTTTGCCGGTAGCCCTCTTGATGGCCACAATAGGCGCAGCCCATGCAGAGTTAGTAACTGGTTGAAGCACACCAACTCGCTGAAGGCGTTCAAGTTCTTAGTCGACTACTGTAAGCGTGGCATAAGGTACTGGTCGTTTCGGTCGAAACACAGGTTTTGCATTCAGTTGAAGATGTAGAATGACCTTTATCTTGGTGCAGCAACCAAAACCGTCTTGGAAAACTGAAGTAAATTTCTCCTGTGGACTAAACATCAGCTTTGAAGCCAGCTGATTCGATTTGACGGGACTCAGCCAAGATGACTGCATACTTTTGCGAACACGATTAAGTGAAAATTCCAGGGGATCGAGTTTCTCGATCCAGTCGAGGCCAAGTAAGTTAAGGCTCGGGCTGTTGGTGAGGTAGCATTTTCCCTTGAATTGAATGTCATGAAAATAAACGTCACATTCAAGCTCTTTCGTGAGCCGGAGAGATCCTTCAGAAACATTTAATGTCATCTTCTTCGATGTGATACCCGGAAGCTGTCCAATCATGTGCCAAGTACGCTTGGAGATGAGTATAATGTCTCAGGTCGTATCTAGCTGGAGGCTTACTGGCTTGCCATTGATAATAACCGCAACGTGCTCTCTCCGGGTCTCAAATTCAGTCTTGAAAGTGGCCAGAACTGAGTGCGACTTTGAGCCAGAGTGGACTGAAGAGCATTTGTGAAGCCTCATTCTCTTATGACATACCTTTGATTTGGAGGGTTGGCCTGCTGGACGGATATCTTTCTTGTGCCTTCGCATATGGCATTTCTGACAAACGTGCTTCTTGAATGGACAGAAGCGAGCGAAATGCCAATCACCGCATTGCCAACCTGCTGTTTGTGGTATTTTTTTGGGGTTGAGTCTTGGGACTTGTGTATTGACATCGACTTTGTGTGGGCGATAGCATGAACGCTGGTGGCGGCAAGTGAGGAACTGGGTTGTTCCACAATGACAGAATCATGTTGAAGATTCTTGAGCCGCTGACATTCGGCAGTCAATGTTTGTAGGGTGGATTCATGGTCTTGTTCAATTTTGCTGAGCAAACGGGTTCCGATTTCAGCATCGCAGGGTGACTGAAGAGTGCACACGAAGATGAGGCATTTAAATTGATCGTCTGTCATCGTTCGCGCCTTGAACTTTTCAGACTCGTGGTTGGCAATACTGGCGAGTGTCAGAAAATCGTATGTATATTTCACCAGTTTGACGCACTGGTATCGAATATTGAACAGTGATGACTTCTCCCCGAAGATCTCTGAAAGTTGTTTAACGGTTTCATAGAATGTGAAATCACGAGGGTACTTCGGCAGAAGCGTCTCAGTGTACCGCCCGTGCTTTTTGGTGCCCAGTTTTCGTTAAAATAGGCGCACCTTCCATGCATCATGGGCTTTGGTAAATTCAACGCGAAAAATATCTTCTCAACACTTAAACTGGGCACGGAAATTAACACCGGAATCGGCATCCTAAATAAATCCAGTGTCGCAAGCAGCAACTGCGTCCGCTGACATGGACTGTTTCACAGAGAATTCTGGATCGGGAAAATGCAAACTGAATTGTTGCATCGTGGATTCCATCATCTTCAATTGGGCTGCCTCGAACTGAGCCTGTTGTTGCTGCAGGATAGACATTAATTGCTCCTCGGAAATAGACATAATGAATTCTGCATCGCGAATTGTTATGATCTTGCTTCAAGCCTTGATATTTGCCTTCCAACAACTCGATTGAATCCCAAACTGAGAAATCAACAGCAAGGACGGAAGAGTGGAAGACTTATTACAACATATTTAAGACAAAAAATAACGTATGTGTATTTACAAGATTGGGCTGCAATTGGACCAATCCGATAGTGTCCTTCAGGGGTTAGCATTTCAACTGGCCTTCTGGTGCACCTCTATCCCACTTAAATCGCTAAGTTGTCGCTGGAGCGCTGTCTACTATGTAATTGAGGATTGATGCGGAAGTCATTGTTGCGTTAGCTTATAAGGGACTGGCAAGCGTTGATTCGTTTTTACCGGTGAAAATTCGCCAGATGTTAACCGATGTCAGTCGGAGGTACAAAATCCTCGATTTTGGCTGCTTGAGGAAGAGACGGACTTCAATGCGGTAATATTTTTCAGACCTTTGGAGCTACATGCCTCCGCTCTAGTCTACGTCTACGATGCACCTGAAATCCCAAACTCTTTTTCCGGCCAAACATAACCCTTGGGGCTCTGAACACTAACGGACACATCAGTAGTATATCTGAGAAACTTTTTAAACTGACAATGGCTGCGCGCCAATGACTGTCATAGTATCATTTTATCTCTCTTTTTTTATTTGCAGCTCAACTTTCGTTAGGTCAGCCCGTAGTCATCTATTTGGAGGGATGAAGTACGAAGGATTAATTAACTTTCTAAAAAGTTTGTGGAGTTGTGTTTTTGCCTGATTAAGTAAGCAGAAAAGGGTATCTGTAAGTCCAAAGATTTCGTCTTGGTTCTGAGTTTTACGGTTAAGTTGGTGATCGCATTAGCATCTATGCACCGCTCGGACAAATACCGTAGAAAATCTTATTAAATCTGTGTGCTAAACCAGCGGATGCATGCTACGCTAACATGGTAATCTCGATTTACTTGGCGAATCTATCTCTACTTAAATCGAATGCACACTCTGCAAAAATGCTGTACCCAAACTTGTAAGGACATGTTTTACGTGGCTATCTCGGTTGTAATCGGTGGCATCTAGGTCAACTTGGCATACCTCACCACTGTTGCATTATGGGTGTAAAAAATTAGAGTGATGTAGATGCGGAGCAGGTCCCTCCCACTCCCTAATGGAATTCACACGCAATGCTGGTCGTGTTCGCCGGATGAAATACTGGTACTAATTTGTCACAGCTCCAAGCGCGGTCGGTTTTTATCGTGAGGTATTCTATATCACTATCGGCTCATTTGGCGACGAACGTGGCGACTTCCAGTTGCAGGAGATCTCCCAAATTTTTACCTCTCCTGGCTTCAGTCGGAGGCAGCAAAAGCCAGCTGCATAAAAATTCCCTCGGCAACATAACTTATTAAAATTTTCACTGTTCCGTCTCAGACCAACCAACTGGCCACACCAAGCTTCGTGGTTCCCATGTCCGACAACCTCATTTCCCCGCGCTTCCCGACTTCATTTTCTTGATAGGGACCATGGGTTTACATATGTGGAGTATTTTGCGTTGGCTCGTGATCCGATCATGGATCATGTTGTGGTTCCTTACTCCGATCATCTACTGTGAAAGCCCTCTTGATCTTATGGTGTAGTCGTCTCTTCATCCATTTATAAACGTTTGTGGTGATTTTCGTCCGCTGTCATCCAGCATAACCACTCATTATCGGTTATTTTAAGCTGTCAACAACGTCCTTCTTGTATTTTGTGTCTCTTTTTTATTAGCAGTCCCAGCAAAAGGAAAATACCACTAGAGACTCCTTGTAACAAAAAGTCCGGCAGCGCGTCTCCTGGTTCACAGGCCATCTCCGAGGCCGATGCTGCGCTAGAGGCGGTGCCAGAACTAAAGAACAGCCGCCTTGTTGGCGACCATTGTGAGCATTTGTCAGCCTTCCTTTCTTATCATGTGCACTCCTGCTTGTCTTTACAGTACTCGGTTTTTTGTCCCTGACAGACGTCTATACACTCTCGGGTTCTGATGAAGAAGGCACAAGCAACTTGACCGTTACTCGCCGTCGCCGCCGTTCTCGTCTCGGAGGGCCTACTTCCAAAACGTCCCTGTTTGACGCGGACGACCCGGATCCCACCTGGCGCCCCAGTGGTACGTTCAAACATTCTGATTTATTTGCCCATTCATGCAAAGAGAGAAGGTAGATTGATCTACCCCGTCTCCGTGCCCAGGACACGAATTCTGAGTCCCGAGGGGAGGTGGAAGGGGGGGGGTTGCGTCTTTCGCGTGGTAAACACAGAGACCTTTAAAATTAATGATTTTAAATTGTGCGACCAATATAACCTGCTCAACAAGAGCAAGTAAATGAGTAAAGGCACATGGAGGTGGTCTGAGCCGGCAACCAATCCTTACCTTCACCTCGTAAAAGAGGGTTGGTTGAGAACACTATATGAAGTCTCACTGCTGGGAAAGTTTGTGTAGCAGCTTGTTTTAGGCGTCTTTTTCAGTTCACTAGCCGTATTTTCTTGAAAGGGCACTTTAAAGGAATAGAGTTTTCTTTTCCACAGTAACCTTGGCAGGTTTCACCGGTCTTGCGACAAGATGCTTTGTAATAAACCGATCAGGGTATCCGTTCTCGCGAAGTAGGTTCTGGATCTTCCCAAGCTCCTCCTCGATACTCTCTGCTGAGCAAATTTTTCTAGCCCTTTGCGCTAAGCAATGGACTAGATTGCGTTTCTGTTGGAGAGATACGAAACTGCCAAAGTTCGTATATTGCCCAGACCAGGTTTTCTTTCGATAAACGCTCATTTTGATGCTGCCGTCAGGTCTTCTGCTTAGAAGGACGTCTAAGGAAGGGAGTGAACCTGCTCTTTCCATCTCCAATGTGAATTTGATCGACGGATGTGCTTGGTTTACAGTTTTTAAGAGTTCTTCTACATTTATTTCTTCTGTGACAATTGCAAAGATGTCATTGATGTATCGGCCGTAGTGTTTTAGCTTATCGATCTATCCGCTTAGCTGAAGTTTCTCCAGCTTGCCCATAAAGACATCGGCTAGGAGAGGTCCAAGTGGCGAGCCCATAGCATCGCCGTCTATTTTCTCAGTATAGCTGGTTGTCAAAAAATGAACTGCACATTTAACGTGCATCTTAGTAATAATTCTTTCAGTGCATATGTCGGTATTTCTGTTTCTTGCTCACTGGTCAGTAGGAATCCCCAGAGATAATCGACTGTCTCAGTGACAGGGACGTTTATAAAAAGTGATGATAAATCCAAAGATAGCATCTTCGTGTCGTTTAAGTTAAGGTCTTTGACGTCTTCAATACATTTGAAGGTATCTCGGTAGCTACGTGGTGCTAGCTGACGTTGTACAGGCTTTAATTTCTCTGCTAACCACTTTGCTATGGCATGATAAGAAGAGTTTTGCATGTCTAAAATCGGACGAAGTGGCAAGCCTTCTTTGTGGATCTTCGGTAGACCATAGAGTCGAGGGATGCGTGTACCTACTGGTCTGAGGCGTTCGAGGTCACGGTCGCTTAGAAAACCACTTGCATGGAGTCTTTTAAGCAGTCAGTCAATTGTGACTCTTCTTCATCGGCGCAATCCTTTTCTTTATGTACTTCCCTGAATTTCTTTTGGTCGGAGAGTATGGAGTGTATCTTCGTTACATAGTCTGATCTGTTCATTATAACGATGCCTGTTCCTTTATCCGGTCTTGTTATCAGAATGTCTTGGTTCGCTTGAAGCTGTTTTAACTTCTCTACGTGTGCTTTTGTTAGCGATCCCCGAATTTGCGATCTCTTGTTCAAGTACTGATAACTAGAATTAACCAGCGTTGGTTTAAAGTGTTGAACACTCTCTGCGGATACGGGCTTTAGGTCGTAAGTTTGTTTCCTGAGATTCTCGAATTGGGTTTCTAACTCTAATTGACTAAGCTTTCGACGAGGAAAGCGGAATTTTGGACCTAAGGATAATGCTTCGAGCAACGTTTTATCGAGTGGCATAGAGGAATGGTTGTGGACGTACCGATCGGGATCTTTTGGAAAACGTGATTGTGGCTTTATTTCTTGCACCCTTTGAAGAAGTGACAATTTTTTTAGGTCTCCACTTTTTTCTTTCTATGGTTTGAGTATAGTTGATAAAGTCTTGTCTTTCGTCTTCAGAACGGCAGCGCGTTGACACACGTGACGCTCTAGTTCTTCCATCTTTATTCGAGTGCTTTCCAGTTGGTTCTCAGCATATCTCCTCAAGGTTTCCGTGGTGATAACTGTATGACTACGCCTGGGCGCTCTCCAGTAGTCAGGGATGAGGGATCAGTAAATTTACCTTTGTGACTTTTTGTCGGGTTTACTTGTAGTAGATGTGCTGCCCTACGCCCGATGTTACATTGCTCACTTTTGCCGAATGTGGAAGGGGTTTCTGTTTTGCACGGTTTCGAGCTCATTTTTGTGTTTAAATGCCACTACCGACTTGCTGGTGGCATTTTTGTTAGCCTTTAAGCCATATTTTCTGGGCCCATGAGTTTGGACTTTTTCAAAATGAGAAGACGACTCAAACTAGCCTCGACTGCTTACGCAACGTAATGCCTCCCTGCCTATTGAACCGGGGGAGGGGGTGAGAAAATTAAGTTTAATTAAAGGACCGCCGTGTGTGGATATGACATTTTGATTGTCGTTACCCACGAAGTCTGCCGTGTTTCGCTTGAAGTGTTGGGCACGGGTATGGTGGCTTGCGCGTAATTGCACAGCATCTACCGCACTCTCTTCCTTGACCCTCCTGTGCCCGGTGTCGTTAGAGAGTCCAAAAGCTAGTCAGTGGAATCAGGCGCCGGTGGTTAGCGCGGCGTGAGTCTGCACCTAGACTCGCTACCAAATCCCCCATGAGTAACGTTGTTTTATAGGTGCACCTCCCGCATAACGCACGCCGTACCCTGATCTAGCCTGTGTGTTGATTCAGCACGTCCTTGCACGTTGCCAGTTGTAGGGACACACGCTAGATAATTTCGTCTGGATTAATCCGCTGCTCTAGGACAGTTTCCGAGATGTAGCCACCATGCTTAGCTGCGACTTGAGAGTTGGCCGAACACGCAGCAGCAGAGGGGGAAAATGACGCGAAGCTCCCACTTCGTGGCTCCTTCAACAGGATTCGGTCCAGTTTGACGAGGCCGAAATTCTTCTGAGAGATGAAAATCACGTGAGCCTCGAGCTGTTTGACCGACCGTCAGTCTAGTAACAAGTACAATGATCTCGCTCCTCCGTATTCACTGCTGAAACTTGATCTGGGCTGAATAATTGCAACGCAGGGAGCCGCAGACGAACACTGTTTCCGGCGCTAATGTTAGTGATCCAGTTGACGGAATAATCATTTCGTGAACATCCAGCACGGGTGGTGGAATGACTGCGGTGAAAGATTCAAGCCATTATCGCACCAACTGCAGAAGAGGGTAGATGTCAGTTTTGACTGCGTCCGATGAACACGGCCAGCCTTTGTGCCTGAACTACCCGTATCTGATGATGTATTCGAGCATGAATCCGAAACGTCAGGTGAGAAAAGTTTCTGTTCCAGCGATCGCATCTGGTTTTTCTCGAATCGGAAGTATCCGCCAGGGAGGACCATCATAGTATTGCTTGCAAGTGAGAATAGCCGGACAATATAACTGCCCGCCTCTCCTCCCATTTATCTTCCGCGTTTACCTTCTCTTTCATCTTTATTCTTCTATTCTTTGCCGCGTTTTAATTTATTCTTATTTGCAATAGCTAGACTATCACGTGATACTGAGCGCAGGGCTTAGGAGAAAACCTACCCCCATTGAAACGAACCAAAAACATTAAACACGATCTCCAATGTCGTGGGTTAGCGGGTTTATTTACCTTAACAACAGTAGCCAACAGGTCTTTCATCTGCATACCTCACCGACTTGGACGTTATTTTCCTACATGTGAATGTTATTGTTAAACGCTGTTTGAATGGTAGATTTTTCCCTTCTTAACTGATAGTGTCCCCGATGAAGCGCTCGAAACGGAAAGCTGCCTCCTCCGCTACCTCGAATCGTTCCTCTTCTGGACTCCCACATTTTGCTTCAGACAGTCTCGTCGCCAACAGGGTATGCAGATTATCACATTCTAAACTTCCTTCCGAGACTCTCTTTGCTCACCGATCCCTGTTTATCAACTGCAACCTTGACTATTAATCGCAGATACTCCTTCCCCAAAACCGTACAAGTTACCCTTCCCCCCCAACACACTACTTTGATTAGTTTTATTCAATTTTTCTTTATAGTTCATTGGTGTTCCCAAGGCGTCTGAAACGGCAGCTAAGAAGCAAAGGACCGGTAAGTCTATGAGCTCGAATTGGTGCTTTCTAGGTTTTTTGATGATCCATTGTAATGCCTCTAAGTCAGTTTTGATAAGCCTCAAAACCGCTCAAACTAACCCGTTTTGGAAGAAGATATATATATATATATATATATATATATATATGATAGTGTGTGGCTCACCGATCTGCTAAAGGAACATTTATGTTCCGTTGTGCCCTGGAACATTATTAACATATGCTACACGTCGCTATGCGACTGCCTGTGAGTACTCTAGTCTTAGTTCCAGGGCACAACGGAACATAAATGTTCCTTTAGCAGATCGGTGAGCCACACAGTATCATCATATTCCCGATCGCAACCGACAAAGCAACGAGCCCGTGGCTCAATGGTAGAGCGTTCGACTCAAATACCAAAGGTCGCGGGTTCGAATCCCAGGTGTTCCACACTTGGGATTGGGTATGACTGGCTGATGACGGCTAATAAGCCAGAAATGGCCATTCCGGTCTCCCTTGTCTTTGTCGGCCATGTGATTCTGTCTATATATTTAACCGCCGTGCGGTTGCTGATGGGGCTCGACAGTGAGCCTCAAGGCAGAGCGGGATGAGAGAGTTCCCTTAGCGCTCGCTGAGCGCCTACTTACCATACTTCTTTTTCCAGTCTGTTTGTAATTGAATAATTTTGCGCAGCATCTACCCCAACACCATTTTGAACATCCTCTACGTCTCAATGGCAAAACAGCATGACGGTGACTGATTTTGGCGCGGGCGCTATGACTAATACTGTTAAATTCGCGTTGCCGCGTATCACACATGCCGGTCCCATGCCCCACCGCAACCACTCCGCAGTGTTCGTTTTTGGGTTTCACACAATTAAGAGCACCAAAATGATCAAATTAGGAAGGACGTTATGCAGTTTAATTCTTCGTCCAGATTATGGCCAAGTCATCGCGTCATTTGGTTGTCGTCTATGCCACAACCATTAGCGTGTTCCTCTGTTCATAGTCGGAAGATTAAGTATTAGCTCCGCTATTAACCGGTCGCGCTCGCTTTCACCTCTTCCATACCGACGGCCAATCTGGATCAAACTGATTAGATGTAAAATTGGACTCGACGACTGATGTGGCGTGAAACCTCCGCTCAACGTGTGCAACACACAAGCGTAAATATGCAGAATGTGTTGTTGATCTTGAAAGGCATTAGTGGACTGCGTCGCGCGATGGTGTGACGGCTGGTGTTCGTGTTCGAGTAGGCCTCTACGATTTGCGCGGATGGGTGTTACCCAGGGCTCCCCAACTGTGCCATGCATTCTTAGATGTCCGGCCAAGTCGGCCTGTCGTCACTGCACCTGTCAATATCCCCTCGAGTAAGTAAGGCATATTCGACAGTAATGTAGTGCACGATGTCGCAGTCTAATGGTAGTGAAGTGCAGGATGCATGGACTCGGATTCCGCAAATGTCACATCGTACACGCTGCACGCATAACATCCCACGGAAACTGCATGGGAAGGTGAGTTAGCATAGTCTGGTATTTTTTTCAACAGGACTCCGTTATCTTTGGATAACAGAGGAGATTGGAGTTTGAGTTGGAATCGCATATTTGCTTCCCCCCGTGGGTATGAGAAGAGTAACTCCGCCGCGTATTTCAGTTGGCTTGTGCTAAATTCCAGGAAGAGTGCATACTTCCACTTCACAGCCTAGCCACTACGGCACTAGACCTTCTCATGGTGCTGTGGTCTGGCAGAAAATCACTCCTCTCTGTGCCACTGATCCGCAGCAGGTGAGTCACAACGGTGAGCCAAAAATAGCCATCTCTTCCGGTCGTCCAAAAGCCTGCTATCTCTACGTTAGTTGTCTTAAACTCTTGGAGGGATGTTATCCTGCATTCGAAAGGGAACGTCTCCTTCCATTTTCATCGGCACGCCAGTTCGCTGTTTCTACATAATATCGAATCACAACTGAAACCTGCTGAGTTAATAGGTGATGCTCGTAATGTTTTAGCGCCGTTCTAGCTCATGACCCTTTTGTTGGTAACTCGTCTACCAAATCGGGGCTTCATCATCTCGGAAGGCGTTACCGTCAGATTGTCCAATACTGCTTATTCGCAGACCCGAAAGCCTGCTTGTCTCAGAACTGGCCTGCGCTTGATTAGCCGCCACCAATAAACGTGATGGGTAGCTCGTTGACCGCTTTCATCTTTCCGGTGCAGCGTCAGAGGGCAATCGCGTTAAAATTCCTAGTGATTGCATCGAGGCAATCGGGAGAAAAGTATTGAGGCGCACACTTGTGCTGACTTTTAATTCCCTTTTCGAGATTATTCACCCCACGTGCTCTTCTTGGTTTTTCTTGAAGGGGTTTTAAGGTGGTCTGACACGAAAGACTCGCAGTTTCGCTGAACATTAGGTGACGGCATTATCAAACCTCGCACAGCTTTGTGTTACTTGCCCATAGCCTTCTCTGTGGCCGCTTTGTTGGTCATACAACGTTGTGAATTTTGTACCGAGTTTCATTTCTGAAAAAAAAGTCCTGAGGCGTACAAACCAGTATGCGAAATACATGTAAAACGTGAAGGGGACATACTAATTACATTACCACGTTTTAACAAATTTTAATGGGGCTTCTCGTGTGCTACGAACGATTAACTGCCTTAAACTAAACAGAAAATGTGCAAGGTGATGATTTATAGCTTCCTCAACCCCCAAGATTAACGTAGCATATCGTGAATATTAGCCTTAGGCCCCGTACTTGATTTCCTGACTTAACAAGTGACGTGTTGCGTCCCTTCAAATACACCGGCGTATTCGCTCGAAAGCAATTCAAGCACCTCATTTTGCTACTTCAATGTCAGTTATCAGCATGTTCTACGCTGACTTTGAGTTTCTACTTATGCTACATTTAATCAGCATTATTAGCATAGCATGAAAACGAGAGGAGGCTGGTGAATTTTGATAAGCTTTCTTAAGCATTGAAATGTCATCTTCCACATTCAGTAGTCTAAGGTTGGTCCTCTTTCCTTACCTTTTGTAACTGGAGGGTTGTCTCGACCATGGGCTGTATTTCGACCTTTGTACCAGTTGGCTTACATGATGTAATTTTTGTGTGTACAAATGAAAGACTTGTCTTGCAGTCCCTCTGTTTGTCACACCAATTTCTAAAACATTTCTACTGCCATTATTTCGGTAGTCAGTATGTTTTTTGGTTGTGCATTTATTCTTTGCGTACGACCTTCCAGTTGCTTGATTAGCTTCCAGTTTACATCAATCATCTATCACCTGTTCTCTCACTTTTCAGGAACCTCCAAAGGTCGAGGGACCGCACGAGAACGATTGGCCAGGAAACTGGGATTATAAAGTGTGATCATCGGCCACCACTATCCCAGGGCATTTGACGGGCTTCTACTGCGTATTTCACTGACCTAATGGACATTGCCAATCGCCTTTTGAAGTACTGCCTTGTATTGTATTAATTCTTAAAAGCACGAATGCACACATGCTATATATGAACCGTTCATCTTCTCTACTCCCTCTCATTTTTGTGCACTCCCGCAATCACAGGCCCTCGCTTAGCACATATAATAGGCACCAATATTGTTCTTTTAATTTTGCTTTACTCCTCTTTATATCCTAGGTCTCATTGTTGTAGGGGCCCTTTTTAAGCACCTGTCGTTTCAGCCCCCTTGCTTCTTTGTTTACTGCAGCTCATGCAACTTTTTTTAATTTTTTTCTAATCTCAACGAATATAGGTTTAATTTTTCTTTGAGTGTTTTCATCTCCAAATTTATGGTTTTTGAGAGTAGAAAAGTTCACTTAGCTTAATTTAAGTCGCCCTAAAAATGAATTACTCGTACGCGGTCTAGACCGCTGAACTATATGTGAAAGAACACCGCCGATAATCATACCGAAGGAGACGGATCGTTGGGTAGGCTCTTTTTGGTACTGGCTTCTGGGTCTTTTCTATGACCTTTTGGAACACTTTACTAGATGTTTTATGTAAAACCTAAAACATTAAAAATTTAAGTGAATCTGAAGTTTGCTTGTCAGTTCACCTATCTAACTGTTGCCGTCTAGATGGTTGTGGTGGAAATATCATAAAGAGAGTGTACTATTAACCACATCGGAGCAAAACAAGTCAAGTAGTTTATGCGCTGAAAGTTTTATGCGATTAGCGAGCTCACGACCGTGCTTTACGTTATGTCACTTTGGATGCTTCCGAAAATGGCTCCGTTGAGATCCCGCCGTGCAGACCCAGCACCTTCTGCATAAATCTTCTCGAACAACAGAACTTGGTAATGATGTCTAAGATTGCATCACGATTGCCTTTCATTAACGACCTTTGTCCGGTCCGCAAGGGTGGCGTAGAGTTCGGTTTAATTTTATTGCACCTTCCTCATATTTGGCAACCATACGATGGGTTCATATGTATTTTCTGGAAGTAACTATAAGCGTAGGCATAAGAGTTTGCATGTTCAACAATATGCAGGCTTCAGATCACAACTCTGAGAAGAGAGTGGTTTGACGAGCTTTTAATGAGAAAAATGTGCGTAGAAGGACATTGCCGATCAATGCAGGGGGGAGAAGGGACTGGCCATTTCTGGATTATAAGTCGTTATCAGCTATTCCTACCCAGCCCACTCGAGGCTCGAACCTGCGACCTGTTCATCAGCAGTCCAATGTTCTAACCATTGAGCCTCGGACCCGTTATCTTGCCGGTTCCAACCGGAATATTAACATTGGTGGATGGGCTGAAGTCTCTCCAAGCAGTTATCATAGGCCATATCTACAATCAAGAGTCCGCCATAGTGCATTGCCTCGAGAGCTCCTCCGGCTGCGGCCAATCGGTGAGGAAAATAATATCGATTGGCGTCACGGCATTAGACAGTGACCTGCAGCAGTTGGTCTCAGACGAGTAAAAAGCAAGCGGGAAGTGCTGGGTTGATGCATGTTTCAGTGACTGTCGCAGTTTTTTCCGTCTTGATTACATTTATATAACTTGAATGTAAAAACATCCCAAAAGTTTGTTAGGACATGTCCTTGTAGTTAACTATACCGAGAATAGAATGCAATGTGATCGAACGCAAGGATCCTTAATAGGACCACGTAGCTAGGGCGGTTAGTTCTGACTGAAAAAATACACCTTGCCCTTGAGGTAGTGACTCAAAATCCCCACAGAGCTCGCCTATTTTTTCCGGCAGAGTCAAATAATTAATTATAATCGATAAAAGCGCCTGTTAACCGAGAGGCAAGTTTATTTATGAGTTATGGATAGTTGTTTCTAGTGTTAAACTTGGACTGGGTATTTTACCGGAGCTTAGCCTGGGCACTTTCTGCACTTTGCTGAACTACCTGAACGGACAGTTAAGGACTACAAGAGCAGAGGCCTGAAAGGTATGATGCGATTTCATAAACTGGAGGGCATTTGTTCCTGATAAAGTTCGATGTGAATGGCAAAATTTCTGCATACAACCAAAGGTAATACTGTGGTATTTTAATTACCCGGTACCTAATTACCTAACAGGTTCTAGATGAAGATTCATTTTATAGTAGCTAAGGCGACGGTCCGATCGGCAATCTGCACTATGCATTGCCGGTATCACTGACACCTCACACGCCTCGAAGAGTATGTGGTTCACGAGGAAATATTCTGTAACCGTACACACCTCAACCTATTTTTTATTTAAAATTGTGTCTTTTTACGTTTATTTGTTTGTCTGAACTATGTTTATAAGGTCATTTCTACACTACGCTACGACCTTTTTGAAGGCACGTAAACTGAAACATTTACCGAATAATTTCCATGAAGCCAGCTGTTGCACTTTTCGGTCAATATGTCGGACATGTGATTTCACCGTGCTCAAGGCTTCACGCTTTTATCAACAAAAACCTGCGCAGCGGAAAAAACACCGCTGCGGTTGTCAACTCGCCTTGAAGCGTCAACCGAACAACAAACTGTCAATTCCAGGCTTTCTTTCAACAAATTGTCGTTCGATCTACAACAAAACTCATTAAATGGAGTGAATTTTGTTGAAAAAAGAACATAGTAAGACTCAAGTGATTTGTCTTCAAGATACATGGTTAAACAGTGACATTGACGCACAGCTAATTAGCCCCCCGTCTTTCTGTTGCTTTCGAGCAGCTCGAAAATCTTCTTCCTCCAGTAGAGGCGGTTAAGTGGCTATTTTGGCCAATAAGGATTGGTGTTTTACTTTAAGTCCTAATTTTCCTACTCTGAGTATTTAAAGACGTTATCGCTGTCACGTGTAAGCCCCGATTTTTAAATACATTTAAGGGCATTATATTTGTTAGTATCTATATTCCCGCTCTACCTGTGAAAATGCATTATAACGTTTCTTTGACGTTCATTCAGAAAAAATCTTGCTTTATTATGCGGCGATAATATTATTGTCTTATGTGGTGATTTTAATCGTGTGAATTTACGTCCGTTTACGTTGTTAGGCTTTGAAGACCTTGTTTCCTTTAATACTCGCGCTGATGGCCCTCTTGATCACTTTTTGACTAACCAATCCAAGTTCTTCCTTCTTAAGAACAGAGCTCCATTATCTGGTTCCGATCACTCTGTATTATTAGGCCTTCCAAAAATTTACTCCGCTTCTACACGTGCGCTGCTACTCAAACCCGAAAGGAAAGTTAAGGTTCGCGACACATCCCCGGAAAACATTTTTCTTCTCCAGACTTGCATATCGTACACTATTCTCGTCTTCCTCAGTCAATCCAATGTTGAGTCGTGTTCCAGCTTCCTAACAACATTTTTAAGAGAAATTTTTAATATTTGTTGTCCTCTTGATAAAGTTTTGGTCCGACCTGACAGAATTTCTTCCCCTTATCTAAAATCTTTAAGACGCAAAAAGTACTTCTTTACAAGCTAGGTTTCCAAGGCCGTCTAAAGGAGGTTACCATCTTAATAAAAAGGGAGATTTGCAGACTAAATGATTTATTTGTTAGTCAGCTTTTTGCCTCTCCGTCCAAACCTTCTTTCGGCTTTCCTCTGCTGATCTTTGGAGGAATCGTAAGCGTCTCACTGGCCAATGTGGTAAACTGGCACATGTTGATGCTGATTTAGACGATCTAAACAAACAATTTATCCATACTTCTACTGACTCCAATACCCCCACAAACAACCTTTCGTTAGTAACAAGCGTTTTTTCTCCCGTGTCAGTGGCAACAGTGGAGAAACTTCGGAAAAATGTCCGTGGTTCAACTGCTGCTGGGCCGGATGAAGTCTCACCATTTGTTTTAAAATACTGCTGCTCTCAGATTGCCTTTATTTTGACACACCTTATAAGCATTTCCTTCACAGAGTCAAAGATTCCTGACATTTAGCGTTCAGTAAGAATCACTCCCATCCCTAAAAATTCCGCTAATTTTGGTCCTTAATCTTTCCGTCCAATAGCTTGCTCTTCCGCTTTACTGAAGCTGCCTGAACGAGTCGCTCTCGATACAATTAAGCCTTTTTCCTCCAATTTCTCTGACCCATTACAATTTGCCTATAAGGCCCAGCGTAGTACGCTAGATGCCGTTGCCCTTGTAGTACATTCGGCTCTACGAGATTTAGATAAGGGCTGCGTGCGTACGCATGCGCATTTCTTGACTACTCCTCTGCCTTCAAAAACATCCCACGCCATCTCCTTCTTAATAAAACATCCGCGTCTGGCTCTCCCGGCTGGGTTGTCTCTTGGTTTGAAGATTATTTTTCTTCCCGCACTCAATTCGTACAATCCGGCAAGCGGAAGTCTACTGTCCTTCCAAACAACTGCGGTGTTCTTCAAGGTGCTATCTTATCCCTTCACACTGATTATTTGAGGTCACCAAATGACTATCTGTACATCAAATATTCCGACGACATGGTTGTTGCTCATCCTCTTAAAAAATCAGACACATCTTCAGTGTCTGAAGGATGGCCTCGACCATGTTGCAGCCTGGTCGTCAGATAATGGCCTTCAACTGAACCATGAGAAGTCTGTCGAACGTGTTTTTCACCTGCGACCATCCCCTAGTTCTCAATTCTCAGCCGTCCTTCCCAACGAGGTATCCTCTTTTCGGTACCTTGGCGTTACTCTGACATCGAATCTTTCATTCTCCCAACATATCGATGCTCCTTTTACAAAATCCGTTAATTTATATATTATATTCGACGTTTACGTTCCTATCACACACCTCAGGCCCATATCTGACGATTTATAGAGGCATGTGTTCTTCCCCTCATCCTTTATTGCTCTCCCGTGATTTTTCCAGCCATGCTTAAAAAGGATTTTTGATTTTAAAACGTATTCTCCGAATGCTCTCTTCTGCTGCTGGTGTTTTTATACTGTTTTAGTGGATTTGATAGCAAAACGGCACTTTACGACAGTCAAACAATTCGCTGGGCGAATCCTTGATGATGAAACCCATCTCCTCCACTCTGAGCTGATTGCTGTGAAGTTTTCCCGTCCAATGCGCCGAGGCTTTCGTCATATAGCCTGCCATACAACAACATACCAGCGCTCCGTTTTGCCATTTCTGGCACGCTACCTTACGTGTGAAGTAAAAAAGCTCAGACTGGAACTGTCTCCCCGCTAGATGTCCATTTTTGACTATTTGATTCTTGCATATTACGTTTACTTATCCTATTATCTTAGTGAATGGAGCCATTTATATGTTTACTGAAAATTTTGAATGATACTTCAAAATAAAGCGTATTCCTCTCTCTTTCTCTCTCTCTCACACATCCATCTGCTCCCAGTTTTCAAGGTGGCAGGGTTTGATGGTGAGATGTCATCCTGTGCCGATCTGGTGAAAAAGGTCATCGCTGTTTCAGATCCCAATCCTGTAGAGGTCTTTTCAAACCACAGTTTAGGTCATAAGACAATCTCAGCCACTACGACCTTCAAGCCCAGTCCCCGATGGAAAGAACTGAGAAGGCGCTAAAGAGAGAATTTTATTCTGTACAGAATGAATGAAGTATTGAGCATAGCAAGTGGCAGCCGGACGAGAAGCACGGACCCGGTGCCTCCAGAGCAGGCGTCCTGAGTGACAGCGGGGCAGTCGCCAGAGTGGCTTGAGCGAGGACATATCTGAGTCGGCCTCAACACTGACTGGCAAGTTTGAATGACTCTCATTGGCCGAGAACCAGATCACCAATAGTACGCGCGAGAGGCTCAGGGTTCCAGCAGGCACTATGAGTAGGATCACTGCAACCAAATGCGTAGACTGTACCGACTTGGGCAGGTAAGGTACCAAAGACAGTCGGGTTGTATGCTTTCTGAGTAGACAATGAGAGCGCGCATCTCAACGTAAAATTTGCAATTCACGTCGTCGGAGCAGGTTATTGGGAGGGGGGAGGAAGGCCAAAGGGCGGGGGAGAATTTGGTACTTTTCGCTTAGGTAAACATGGGGCGAAGGCTGACGGGAGTGAGATGGGAGGGCACAGGAGGAGATGAAAGCGAAATACATGGACAGATATTGCACGGCGGCGGATTTGTCAAATTGAGCCTCCATGTTCCCCTTCTAGTAGCCCATAGAAACCTTGCAACCCTAATGCAAGACTCTGGCTCGGTTTCGTTGTAGAAAATCTTTATTAGTTAAAAAATAAAGGCCATCTGTCTGTCCCAGTTTAGTAGAAATACGAGTGGTTGAAACTTGTTCTCAACAGTTGGAAGACTAACTGCGTGGGGGCGGTGGCGGCGACAAGGGTGGACCGCGACCCTGCGATTTCGGTGGAACTGGCGGTAACCAGTCCTCTTGACTGGAGGACAGTGCGTAGTGACTGACTCGTGGAGGTAGTGGTGGCGTCACACTGGGGTCCACTGATGCTGCCAAACTGAGTGAGGTGCGCTGAGACTGGCGTCCACCGGAGACGGGAGGTGGCGGCGCCGGCGGTGGTAAAAGGCATTCTCTATTGCTCCGCGGGGGCAGCTCAGGGGATCGGTCACTATGGACAACCGACGGTGGTACCAAATCGACGTCGCAGAAGAAGTCGGTAAGTGCTGGAGCCCGCCAAAACCTGGGAACAAAAAAAGGAGTAGATGTAAGGATGCCAGATGACGAGGGAAGTTTAGGTGTTTTTTGGTGTAGGTCAATGATCACGGCGTCGAAATGTCATATCGCAGATGAAAAAATTAACCTTGTATCAGTGGAAAATGATCACTGTGGTGTCGTGGGGAATGACGGTGAGGCGAGTGTCAGTTCGCAAAAATTCGCTCAAAAATTTCGAATGGAGACGTCTGTATTCATTTAGCAGTAAGGATGGACTTAAGATAAAGAGAAGTGCCAAGGTACTTTCACAGCAGGAGATGGTAAAGCCAGTCTTTAGCGAATTAACGCTTTCCCGATCGATTACGGGACGCGCTCGCCACGTACTGGCTTGGGACTCACGCTCGAGCCCCGCCATCAACCGCACAACGGCAAATGCTACAAGCGGATTAACATAGTCGACAAAACCAGCAAGACAGCGAGCCCGTAATGCAGTGGGTTAGAGCTTTGGACAGGTTGCGGGTTCGAACCTCGGGTGATGAAAGCTAATAAGCCAGAAATGGCCATCCCAGTCTCCCTTTTCTTAGTCAGCAATGTTCAAACGCAGTCTCATTTCCATTCATTAAAACAGCCGTGGCAGGCAGTGCAGACCGAAGTTCTTTGGCAAAAATGGAACCCGAAAATAAAAATCCAGAGTTTTCCAAAGCCGATCAACAGAGAACAAAGCCACAAATCGTCGCCTACGTAGCAGTAGCAGCAAACTGAATAGGCGCCTCCCCAGTCACCTGTCTCAATTCTACGAGTAAGAAGATTTCTGCTCAAGATGTGTACACGCCGCCCCTCCGATATCTTACATCGTACAGTCTAGCATATTCTATAGAAAGGATTCATCAGAATTCTCATCTAATACTGATCTAAGATGAAATCTATTCTCCGTTTAGGTGCCCACTTGCGAGAAGGAAGTAGCACGAGTTCAAAACACTTACTTAAGAGAATCCTTCAGTTGCCTAGTCTTCTGGTATAGAAACCAACGAAAACTACATTAAGCGCATTAAGCTACGGGCCTTAGGCGGCTTTTTTCACAAAAAAAGATGTTAGACGCGAACAGACCAAGTTTATTGGCCTGACGTTTCGGATTTTCACTGGAACCCATCACTAAGAACTAAATACGGGTAAAAACCCGTATCTGCGACCGTCCCTGATGAAAAGTTAAAGCAAGCATCCGAAGCGTCAGAACAATAAACTTCTTGTTCCAGAGATCGCGACTTCTAAAATATTTAGCGTTGTGTTGTTTTTCAGGGCAAATGCACATTATACAGTTTTGAAACCTTAAGAACAAGATCAAACGCAGGTTGTACGGCAAGATACATAGTTAGCACTGAAGCTTCCTGGAGCCAAACTACTTACTGCCTCCTACAAAATATGGATAGGACATTACTTATCAGGTATAAATGGATGAATCTAGGAATCGAAAATCGAGCAGAAACACATAATATTTCAGTCCTTGTCCACGAAGTTTGCTGCTAAGGTCACGCGTTGGTGAGATCTGTCAATGAGGCATCAACGATTGTCGGAACATCCTCGCCCAGGAAAGGACACACCCTATCGGTGATTAGCAATCAACAAGGCCTGAAACATACGCCAAACTGCTCTATCCATAGTCAAAATTTCAAGCGTCACAGTTGTCAAGGTTGATCTGTCCATTTTAAAGCCGAGTTTTGCGACACATACCTCTCTCTCGCTAGTTTTATCCTCTGCGTTCCAAAGACAAATAAAATTCATGCCAGCTGACCAAGCCACTCAGGCGGGCCACTAACTGCGCACGAAGTAGGCTTCAAAGAAACTTGTATTTCACACGTTTCATTAGTCACCAGTCCGAGCATTCCTTGATCTCCAGATAGCTTCCTCGTTAACAGACGAGCCACCGCACATATGAGTAGTGGGTGGGGGTGAAATGACCTTCAGAAAAGGCTACCTAAGACATAAATAGGCTCTAGGGTCTGAAGGATAGACGGAAGCAAGGCGTCCAGTGGCGTTCGTGGCTTAAGACTAAGTTCGGCAACGATCCAGAAAATCACCTACCAAGTAAAATTGTAAAGAACGATAACGGCGTTCGAACATACTGGGGAAGGAGGGGGGGTGTTGAAGGCACTGCATTTTACGCGGGTCGGCTAGACAGGTGGATGGAGAGATGCACGTTGGAATATGAGGACAATACGAGAAAAAACCGTTCAAGCCAACCACTATTCTGTAGGTCACAACCTAATGCAGATTACAGAGGGCTTTGTTCAAAATTGCTTACAGTCAGTGGCACGCAGTCAACAGAACTGGACCCGAAACTGAGCCTACAATGCCAGCTAACCCACAGTTGCGGCATTCGCGGCTCAAGCGTTGAGCACAGTGAATGAATGGATGAGCGAATGGCGTACCCGCTTCAAGATACGACCTACTTCTCCTAATTGACACTTGGGCAGTTTAGTTCCTTCCTATCGCCCCGCCCCCCTCCCTCCCCCCCCCCGGGTGGGAAGGGCACATGTTCCAACTGTTCGACATCAAGACAACCTGCAGCCACTCGTAGATTTTCAGCCGAAATAAAGACAACAGCAACGGACCTGCCGTACCCTCGGACATGGGGGTCAATCTGGCCTGTAACTGTGTGAAGTCAACGGTGTCAGGTGGAGCGCCGCTGGAGGAGGATGAGACCTGCCGAGAGGGTCGCGGTGGCCTCGGTGGCGGCTGGCCGGTAGGCGACTGTGAGCGCTGCTCGCAAACTGTTGGAGCTGAAGAGGTGAGGGCCTGTCGGTCGAGGAGTATCTGATGCTGCTGAGGCTGGCTGAGTCCTCCTCGGTCCAGAGTTGAGCCAGCATAATCCGGTTGGCCTGCAACTCCAAACACAAGAACACGTTTACAAAGACTGCTGAAAGAAAGGTAAAATAACAACAATCCTGGGAGAGAGCCCCCGACAGAAATGAGGAAGTAGCTGTATCGCGTCCCGACAGTTCTATCGTTGTATGCGATGAGGTCCACCTAGGTGGCGAAGGGAGGATGACCTACGCGTGAATTAGGTCATAGTGAGAGTATACTAGCACTGAATGTACCATAAGCGTTCCGCTATGTCCCACCTGGGTCTGGTTTCATAACCAAGTCAATGTGATCGGAGGCAGGGAGAGGGCGCAGATGGCTGGCGCGGCCAGAGCCATTCCTAAGCGTGTCATCGCGCATGGCTTGGGTTCCACGGAGTGCGAGTCCAGGAGGCAAGATTAAGAAGGAACCATTGCAACCTGACTATCAGTCCGTCAGTCAATCCCACTCCACAAAAACATAACTTGGAAGGTTGTGTGGTCCAAGTTAGCCCGTCATATGGCAACCTTCAAACTGCTGCCTTCCAGCCTTGCAAAGTTTTTCAGGTTCCGCAATTACTTTGTCAGAGCCATCGATTTCGTTGTCTGTGCCCGGCACCTGACACAAGTGAACGGAGTTAGCTGGCTCTGGGACTTCATAAAAAGCAGTATACGCTCATTATAGTATAAATGTGTAGTCGTGCTTCTGTAATGACCTTTAAATAAGCCGATCGTTGACCGTGCTAGTGTCCTTTTAAATGACTCAGTGTTAAGAGATGACATTCAAACAAAAGACAGCGATTTTAACTTACGCTTAGAGCCCAAAATCAAAACCTCAAAGGGAACTTCAAAAAAAATAGAAACTAAACAGTGCTCGTGTTCCTAAAAGTTAATTTTAGGTTTAAAGATCCCCAGCGATAAAAATGAAACGATACGTGCGATACTTGATGGAGGCACAGAAGACGGAATATGCTGCCTAAAAAGGTCAAATTCAAAACGGTTCAACTCATAAAGTCAAGAGGGTATCTGATCCGCAGATTGAAAAAGGAAGCTTAGAGTTTCGTATTTATTCTATTTCACCCTAAAGACCGGTTGGTCCAACCCGCGTACCACATTGGTCACTGGCCTAACTACACAAGTTCCTGTTCAGTGAGAGTGCAAAACAGTTGTTTCACGGACTCACCGGTTAGGAAGATCCTGTCCGCATTGTCAAAGACTTCCTGCGACCCAAGCGATGAGGAGGGATAGACAGCAGGCAGGTAGTCAGGCTGGTCGCGGCACATTTTCAGACGGTCAGGGTAGGGCAGTCGGTGTGGAGGCAGCGGGGGTGAATCACCACCATCACCACCGCTGCTTACTTCGCTGGCTGCCCGATCAGGCTTGGGGGAAATCGCCGCCGCAGTGAGGTCAGTGGGCGAGGTTCTAATGTACTGACGGGTGGTCCGAGTAAAGAGTTTCGGTGGTATGGGCGGGGGCAGGATCAGAGAGGATTGTGGCGGTAGCGGCGTGACACCGGAGGCGCTAGGGTCCCTAGTTGAAGCCCTAGTGCCTCCCACTGAGCCACCGACGGTCACGTCATGTGGCGGGGGTGTAGAGAAGGTGGGATCCCGACTCACTGGACGGGAATGTTGACCGCTGTCTCGGAGGGGTGAGTGGAAACTGTGCCGATGCGAGGGTAGGGTGGTGCTGGAGGCCTCTACAGCGTTGTTTTCGCAGTTGCCTTGACAAACGAATGGAAGGAAAATGACCATGGGGGGAAGGCACAATCCGAAGAAAATGTGTAAGTGAGAAAAAAGGTAGGACTGATACAACCGAGAATTCAGTGGTCGCAAATTATTCGTTGAAGTAGTGTCAGTATCTACTTTGTGGGTAGCTTGCAGCCCCAAAACATTTTCAACGCGTTTCCTTAAAATAATGTTGGGCATGATTATCACGACGGCTTACGACGGAGGTATTACACCACACTCGTCAATGTATCCAATATGATCCATAGTTGGCTTGGCTGGAATATCTAGCATACGCGGGAGAAGAGAGAGGTGGACTCATACAAACCCGCAAATTCGACAGTAATATATGAATGTGCGGAAGTCACTGAGTATACCGGATGGGGATGGTGTGAAGATGACCGGTGTTCCGGTGTGTTTGTGTGGAATGTAGGGGATAATAGTTATGGGTAAGATCACACAGGTAGTATTTGGTCGCTCTATCTATCTCGTATAGGTGGTGAATGCTCCTGTGACCGCCTCTAACTGGTACCCAACTCTCACCTGTGGCTTCTCAAAGCTGGTACTTCTCAGCGGCCAAACCCCGGGCAACCGCCACGACCGGCGGGCTAAACCAGGTGAGGGTATCCGGTGTTGTGCGTGTCTTCACACCCGGTAAGTCTGCTCCATTCCCCCTCTACCCTCATACTTCTACTCCTCCTCCTCCTCCTCTAGCCCTTCTTTTTCCTTTACACTTACTTCTCCCCTTCTCCCTCTTTCCCCGCCCTTCCCTTCTCCCTCACGGTCGAAAAAGTCCTACGGCGAGAGCGATATGCAATCAAGTAGGCGGCCCAGGCGAATGGGTTGTTCTCTTACTAACCCAAATTGTAACCCATAATAGAGTTCGGTAGCCACCTGGGATGACTCAGCAGCACTATATAGGGAGAGCACTGCTTACCCCCTCGCGGGGGAGGGGGTTAGAAAATATGCCCTAAACAAATGTTGGGTCTCACAACAGCTGCAGCAGACCGTGGTTAGCAGACTGCAATTACATGCGATCGAAAAACTCCGAACAATATCAAGAAAAAACTCCTCTCCTACCCCCCCTCGCCTCCCACCGTACCCTCCGGACTGCTTGAGTGAGCTTGCTAACTCTAGCAGCCTGGAATGCTTGATACCTTTTAGACAATCCCAGGAGCAACCGACCGGAACGGAGGACGGCGCAAGTCGCTCAAGGACTGGCGCGCTACAAGGTGGACATTGCTGCTCTCAGGGAGACCCGATTCTCTGAACAGGGTCAGCTAGAAGAGGTGGGTGCCGGCTACACCTTCTTCGGGAGCGGCCGGTCAAAGGCAGACCGACGCGACGATGGTGTGGCCTTTGCCATTCGGAACGACATTGTGGGACGTCTGCCCTCTTTGCCGCAGGGTATCAATGATCACCTGATGAGCCTCCGCCTGCCTCTTTGGGGAGACAAGTTCGCCAGCATCCTCAGCGCCTACGCTCCCCCAATGACGAGCTCTGATGCGGCGAAGTACAAATTATACGATGACCTGCACGCCCTGTTGGCGACTGTGCCGAAGGCGGAAAATTTAATTGTCCTTGGTGACTTTAACGCCCGCGTCGGGAAAGACCGTGCCTCGTGGAGACGAGTGCTGAGTTCCCACGGTCTCGGTAGCTGTAACGATAATGGACTCCTTCTTCTGCGAACGTGTGTGGAACACCGTCTCCTGCTGACCAACACATTTTTTCCGCCTCCCGACGCGGGAGAAGGCCAGCTCACATTTTTGATTTCAGCAACCAAATAATTCAGAAACTGGAGGACCTGCATGCTCCAGATAATAACGCCACCGTGACTACACGATGATGTCAACTGCAGAAGGTCATCTAGTCCACCGCCGTCGAAGTCCTCGGACACGCACGCCGCCAACACCAGGACTTGTTTGACGAAACTGACGCCGACATAGCAACCTAATCACGGAGAAGAATGGGCTACACATGGACCTTCGGACTAACGTCACCAAAGCAGCTTTTTTCGGATGCCGGCGTCTTGTACAGCAGCGGCTGCAGAAGAAGCAGGACGCCTGGATGGTCCGAAAGGTTAAGAAAATTCTAGAGTAGTAGAACCGCAATGAAATGAAAACTTTTTAAAAACCATCAAGGCAATCTACGGCACCTGCATCAATGGAACCGCATCGCTGCTCAGCTCTGACGGCACAACACCGCTGACAGAGAAATCCCAAAATTCTGAAACAACTAGGCCGAGCACTTCAAAAGTGTCCTTACGTGCTCATCAGTCATTTCCGGTGCTTCTATTGACGGGCTCTCTCAAGTGGACACGAACAATGACCTAGATCTGCCATCTTCCCTACCAGAAACCATCCGGACTGTACCACAGATTTCCAGCGCGAAAGCAGGCCCCGGCTGATGGCGGAACTCACAACATTCTTCCAGGAAATTTGGCGCCAAGGACAAGTTCCTCATTAGTTCCCAGACATAACCATCGTCCATCTCTACAAGCGGAAGCAAACCGCCAACTCTGTGATAATCAGAGGCATATCGATGCTCAACGTCACCGGAAAGATCTTCGCCCGTATCCTTCTTAATCGTCTAAACGGTCACCTAGAGCAGGGCCTGCTCCCGCAAAGCCAATGTGGCTTCCACCGACACCGCGGAACAACCAACCTGATCTTCGCCAACCGGCAGCAACAAGAGAAGCGCTAGGAGATGCGAATTCACCTAAACACTACCTTGGTGGATCTGACGAAAGCCTTTGACATGGTGAATCGCGACGGACTGTGGAAAGTCATGCAGAAATTCGGCTGTCATAAGCGGTTCACGCACATGGTGCATCCGCTTCATGACGGGATGACGGCGCGCGTCACTGACAACGGGACGGTATCCAAAGCATTCGCAGTGACCCACGGAGTGAAGCAGGGCTGCGTACTCGTCCCCATCCTTTTCAGTCACATGTTCTCTGCTATGCTGATGAACGCCTACCGTGATGAGCAGCCCGGGATCCGCATCGCCGACAGAACTGACGAGCATCTTGCAGGCGTATGCAGGCTTCAACGCGCGTATCTACTCCTACAGTCCATGACTTGCTCTTCACGGACGACTCTTTTCTTAACACCGTGACGGAGGAGGACATGCAAATGAGCATGAACCTCTTCAACGCAGGCTGCGCCAATTTTGGATCAACAATCAGTACAGGTAAAACGGTTGTCATGCACCAACCGCCGCCCAGCGCGGGATGCAATGCTCCTCGAACTAACGTCAACGGTGCTCAACTCAAAAACGTGGAAACCTTTTCTTATCTCGGAAGAACGCTATTACGGAACACGAGAATCAACAAGAAGTCAGGCCTTCAGCTGGCTGCAGGCCTCCGTCTGGAATCGCCACGGTATTCACCTGAATACCGCACTGAAGATGTAAAAGGCCGTCGTCTTGATGAAACTCCTTTACGTAGCGGAGACCTGAACCGTCTTCTCTAACAAAACCAGAAAACTGAATCACTTCCACCTCAGCTGCCTCCGCAGAATACTGAAGATGCGATGACAAGACAGGATCCCGGACACGGAAGTCCTGGAGCAGACTGCAATTCTCAGCATCCACGCCATGCTGAGGCAAGTGCAACTGCGATGGAGCGGCTCCTGGTGAGAATGGACGACGA
The DNA here is from genome assembly GCA_017591395.1 of Schistocephalus solidus. Lineage (NCBI taxonomy): Eukaryota > Metazoa > Platyhelminthes > Cestoda > Diphyllobothriidea > Diphyllobothriidae > Schistocephalus > Schistocephalus solidus. Next base: position 134,545 of record WEDG01001716.1, read on the forward strand.
GCGACTACCAAAACGACTTTTCTACGGAGATGTCATTACGGGTGCTCACCGACAGGGAGGTCAAAAACGACGCTACAAGGATACTTTGAAGAAATCTCTGAAAAACTGCAAACCAACCCGGCGACCTGGGAGGACCTCACCCAGGATAGACTGGCATGGAGAAGATCCGTGAAGACTGGTTCAGAAATCTATGAGGCCAGCCGGATCACCGCCGCCAAGGCCAAAAGAGCGGCACGAAAGTCACCAGCACCCCGGACCAACACCGTCGATGCCCAGGCTCTGCCAACATGCCCGCGCTGTCAACGCATCTTCCGCGCGCGAATCGGTCTGGTACGACATCTTCGAACTCAATGCAACAACAATCCCACAACATAAACCTCTGCCAAACCTGCCTCAGACCCCACGACGACGACCACCCCAACCACTGATAACAACAGCATCGATGCCCCGCCACCCACGTTTACCGACACCATCCTCCTTCCTGCAACCCCTGGGCATATCACGGCGAGGAACACCACTTGCCCGACTCCCACCACCTCAGTAGCAACCCCCGACTCCTCCCCACCTGCTACCTCAACCACCACCACCGTCCCCAGTACCAGCAATGGGGACTCGGTACTAACCTGTTCTCATTGTGATCGCATATTCACTCCACACATCCACCTGGTCGGTCACTTGCGAATCCATCGCACAAATTGACGAACTAGTGCCTGGGGCACAAACACACAACAGAGACAGCCATCTCCAATGCCCTCATTGCCCACACCCATTCACTTATCACAAAGGCCTGATCGGTCACATTCACATCCACGAAAGCGGAATCCACCGCGATGCCATCACATCTTGCAAACCCTCAACGGTGCTCATATTCCTCCGATGCGTTCTACTAAGAGTACCAACAGCAGATCCCGCACCGACTCAGATGTCCTCATTGTCACCACACATGCACGTCACGCATCCGCCTGATCGGTCACTTTCGAATCCATCACTGAGACCGGTGAAGTACCAACGTACACCCGCCACACTCAACTCAACTGACCGCACTGCCCACGTACATGGGCCTGTGAGGTCACATGCCTCTCCATGAAAACCTGCGGTAGAACACCGCCGGCTATACCACAAAACTACATCTCTGCCCATTAGTCTCAGTAACGCACATGATCACACGCAATACCACAAAAAAACATGCTTTCAGTCTGCATAGATGATTGAGAGGCACGCATGAGCCTCGGCTTCTCCATGTAGCTCTTATGCTGCATGTGCGATCTGAGCTTGAGAATATAACGGGGATATCAGCGCCGTGGATTGGAGGGTTGGCAACTGGAAATTACACTCAGACCTCGTAGTCAGTCCAATATGTGTTGTGTTTAGTGGCCGACTGGTGGTCTGAAAGTCAGGCTGCGATGGATCCTTCTTAACGTGACCTCTGGCTATCTCACACATGTGAGCCATTCAACCCCCTGTTGTGTGAAATCCTGGTGCTTGTGTTTGGGGGCCCGGTCATGTACGTAGTACGCATAGACGATGTCACCAGCAGCTGTGCCCACTTCCGCATCAGAGGACTGACCAGCTCGGACGTTGGTCTGATTGTAGGGGTGGGGGAGAGAATGAGGTCAACAGCTCAGCGCATTTTCCACACTATAAACCATCAGACGCGCTTGAAACTATCACGGTGCACTAAAAGCCATGGCTTGGAAGGTTGCCAACTGACAGGATTAACACGGAGCGCGTGGTCAGAACAGTGTGTGTTTTTTGTGTAGTAGCTAACTGGCGGACTGAGATGCAGGCTGCAATGGCTCCTTCTTAATTTGGTCTTTATGGCACTCCCACTCCGTGGGATCCGAGCCAGGTGTGGTGGCACACTCAGGGGAGGCTACGGTCGCGCCAGCCACCTGCGTCCTCTCCCACCTGCGGTCGTATTGACCCTATCATGACACTGGGCTCAGATGGGGAAGGAGAGAGCGCGGTAGCTGTAGCGCAAGCCTACTATCACTAAGAACTAATCAACGCGGAGGTCACCGTCCCTGCACTACCCTTTCGTGGAGCATACGGTGGACATAGTCGGACTACGACGATCGAACTATCATGTGCGTGTGGTAAGTGCAGATGGGTTAGACCGACACTTCATTCGTACCTTTACGTGCATCTTTAATGGCCTTAGCTTGGTCTTGTAATTCAGATGGATCGAATTCAAATCGACCCAACCATAAGCGAATTTATCTGAAAGTTACCGCTACGACCTCTGCAGCAGCGACTGTCCTAGTAGCACGCAGCAGGCCAACTTAAATCACTGCGTCTCACTTGAAACTCTTGCAATCTATTTGTTATTTCCGGCATATCACGTTTTTCAGTCAAAGTCAATTCACTTTATGCCTCCCACAAGTTGCGGCTCATGCAGTCATGGCCAAATTGTCTGCACCACGTTCCATCATCCGTGATGGACGTGGGAGTCATTAATTGTGGTAGGCGTACAATGACATAACAACTGCATCAGATAAAAATTGCGGCACTTGGGGAAACATCGTCCCGATATGTTGCTGTGACTAAGGAGGGATTCTCTAATGTGAGAGGTCAAACAAATAAAACAATCGTTTCAGCGATGAGGTGCCATGCTTTTCGCATCTCTCATTTCCACTTCTATCGACAAGATTTGGTACTATCAACAGACGATCGGAGGACCCACCTCGTCGGTTAAGACTGCCACCGCGGCCACGACGAGAAAAGTGTCCAAAAGAGGTAGCAATAGTTGAGGGCTCAGTCGTTGCTGTCGACTGAATCGCATCTACCGAGGAAGCAGAGGCGGTGACGGCAACGAGCTGCTTGAATTCCTTTGAATCGGTAACCATGTTGATGTAGATCGGCGCAGCGTTGAGGAGCGCAGCCACGCGGACCTCTGTGGCGGAGAGGGGGCGACTCTGAACAGAGAGAGAGAGCGAGAGAGAGAGAGCACACATGATTAACGAAGTCAAGCACAGTAACCGACATGGAACTATACATATACGTCCCCTGAGCGATGTATTTTCTGATACCTGGACGGCGTACCTTCACCATCGTGACAGGAACCCCGCAATGATAGCTTCGACCTGTACGGGATATTGCATGTGACCGCAGGTGAGCAACGGAAAGCCTGCTTTGAATACCTTCTGCTAAGTAGGCATTCGCAAACACAGCTTTGAACCTCGAGTCCGGTTTGTAACTAACAATTTAGTCGATGGATGTAAATCAAGGTGGTTCTTTTATGAACTTCGGTGCACTGATAAGCAGGCTTGTCATAAATCACTGGAAGCGCGGAAAATGTGCTAAGATTTTTGAAACACAGCATCTGAAGGGAATGATTGCGGATGACAATCAGGCGTACATACAGACGAGGTAACGTTAGCCGAACTAAAAAGCACTAGCTATTAATAAACAGACTAAGGAATTTTGATTAGAAAAGGAGTGGTGTGACTATGCATAAGGGAATGGTCACTGTTAGGCTCGAAGAAATCAGAGGTTGTGGTCTGAGCCACCGGCAGATTACCGCTTAGGACCGCTGACTGCGGAAATTGAAGCGTACTGCTGTAGCAGGTAATAGCAAGTATGTCTGTTAGGCATATCCTTGAAAACACATTTCATAGGCGGCAGCGTTGGTCACATTCGGACAATTCGGGATATAATAGGAGGCAGTTACCAAACAGCATGGAAAACGTGAGTCTTCTGTGCGTGTGCAATCGGAGTAAAAGGAGGCTTGTTTTGTGCCACAAAAGTGGATGATAAACGGAGGACTTAAGAAGTCCACATAATCGAAGTAGCATTACAAGTTTTCAATACATGATGATCAGAAACGATTAGTATGAAAAAAGTTGTAGATAATACTAGAAAGCTCAGAATTAGACAGGAAACCGCCAAACATCGTAAGTGACACGGCGAAATTTTTTATTGCTCTAAGTCATGATAATTACCTAACAAACGGCGAACTAGTAAAACCATAGGATAATCAGGTAATTTAAATATAGAAACGCAATTCGGCTTCCAAGTAAATTTGCCACAATTTTCGCTCTAATATCAATACCATTTCAATGAATTTGCTTCACTGTATGTTTGAATTTTACTAGCTCTGTTCTCTTCGTGACCCCTAAATGACACTAGTAGACTACAAATATCACGCGGTTAGTCTACTAAAATTGGGGGAATGCAGCTGAGGTATTCATATTAATTTCCAGCACGAATCCGAAGATATAGCATTTTTCCGACAAAAATTCACGAGATTACCGTTGACAAACTGGAGTAGCCGTATGTCAGAAAGCGTTTCAATAATAAAACCCAAAGGTAACACCAGTAATCGGCCCATAGGCGCATTGTGTTGCCAAATCTTGGTTTCAAAAGCACACTAATGGCAAACAACATTAAATATATACGGGTTCGTTTTAGAAAGTCCGAAGAAGCAAAAATTATGGTAAGTAGGCGCTCACTGATCGGTTATAGGACACCCTCGTCTCGTGTGCCTTGAGGCTCACTCTCAAGCCCTACCAGCAGCCGCACAGAGGCTAATAATATAGGCTAAATAACATGACCGACAGAGACAAGAGGACTGGAATGGCCATTTCTGACCATTAACCGTCATCAGCCACCCATGCCCAACCCTAGGCGCTGCGGCGTCCGAGGCTCAAACTCGCGACCTGCTCGTTAGAAGTCCAACGCTCTGACCAAGACCAAAGAAACATACCCAGAGAGAGAAATAATTGCAAACTAGTGTCGTTAGAAAGATCAATTTCAATTAGACCCCCAGCCTGCGGGTCACGCCAGTTTTCAGCCGGTCGGAATAACTCCCCCAACCAACCAACGTAATCAAGTTGGCCTTGCGGTAAATTCTAGGAAGAATAAATATGCCCATGTCCTAAAGCTAACGCTAACCTTGAACTTACCCATAATCCTAACTCAACCCTATCTAGGTCATGAAACCGGGAGCAGGCGGGGGAGGAGGAGAAAGTGCAGTAGATGCTAAACAAGTCTACTCTCACTATAATTTAATTCACGCGCAATTCACCGTCCCGGCACCCTCAGCTTTGGTGCACACGGAGGACCTCGTCGAAACTGACGGTCAGACTGTCACACACAACGTTTGCTATTGCCGGTAGCAAGCTGGCGGGTGAACTGAATAGGAAATAGCAAAATTCCAACAAAAAGATTAGGGTGTTGTACTTGCAAGACTTTGTATACCTTGCTTCATTCTGACGATCGGAAATGGCCATGACGCAGCAGTCGGCGTTTGGTTTGTCAGCACCTTCATGCGCCATCTAAGCCTAACCGAGGTAAAGCAAATACTGAGTGGACAGATGGGCTAAATGCTGGGGTAACAGGGGGGTGGGGGTTGAGTGCGGCTGAAGAGGACTGCTAATCGTTGGATGGATGCAGACCACAAGCAATGGTGTTCTTTAGGAGCCCGAAGCACGAATCTGTCAATAACTAAGGCGATTGCAGTCTACGCAGCCAGAACGTTAAGCTGCATTAAAAGAAATTAACACAAAACGATGGCAGATGTGTAAATTGGCCCAGGTGAAGAATCCCACGAGACCAATAGCACAGAATAATTCAGTTTGGTCATCCAGCCGCGGACAGGAAATTTGGATAGCCGCCACAATTGTATTGCAACCAACTTAACGGCTACCCAACTCCATTGGAGGCCGAAGGAGAAACGGCCAAGAGCATAATCTGACAAATGCCTGTGTTAACGTCTCGACAACCTAACAATTTCGCCGAGGGTGCAGGGTCATCTGTGCAGAGGGAAAAAATTACCCAGGGTAGTCCGACTTGCTGCATATCCGGAGAGCGCACGACACCTAGGCAGAAATTTTCAGATCACTTACCACAACAAAGCTGGAGTCCGTTATGTCAAAAGCACCCCGACGCGAGTCGTTGATGGTGCCGCCGCCGCCTCCTGAGCTGCCTGCGGATTGCTCCCTAGGCTGAATGGCAAGAGACTGTTGGAACATTAGGTCCTCAAATGCCGCCTCGTCAGGGACGCCAGCTAAGCCAAGGGGATCCAGATTTTCGAGGAGCTCCTATAAAGAACAAAAAGAGAGTGCTCGCCCAACGATTTGTTTCTTGTCGTCAAAAGCCATCCACAGGGGGGTGGGTTGAAACAAACGACTGCATTAAAATAAAAGTAATGCCCCTTGCCAAAACAGTGAGTATGGGAAGTGAAAGTGTTGAGAGCCGCACCTCCACCCCATTCACCAATTTTCTTAAAAATGGAACGAACCTGACAAGCATGCCCTCACACCGGCTCTTCAGAAATGAAGACCGAATATAGGAGACGAAGGAGGGGGGGGGGGGGGTTAACCCGACCCAACGAAGAGACTGTAGCCCTTTTCTAAACATATCACAGTCACGCTCCGGACACGTTAGATCCCTTCATTCACTTTATAATTTATCAAAATATTTGCTGCGGACTCATAGCTGGAGTTCATATATCGGGAAAGAACATAGAGAACGGGGGAAGCCAACTTACAATTGCGTCGAGCAGCCGCAGAAGCATCGAATAAATGTGCCTGAGCACCTATTTGTCTAGCTGGGAGCATGACGGAATTCCTTCCACATAAGATGCATGAATCATTGTATTAGGGGCATAAAATAAGTCCTCTGCGAAGGAAATACGTCTGGGTCACCGGGTCGCCAAAAATCCCACCACAAATGTGGAAAAAAAATCGGTCACTTCGCAGACGCGCTTGAGAAATAAAACAAGCATATAGTTTGGACCGATAGGCAATTGCGTCAGGGTTCCGTTGCTGTATACGATCATCTTGTTAAGATTTGATACGGTCTCATGTATCCTTCCCTGCGAGTTCGACTACTGCACATAACTGGATATACGAGAAAGTACCTAAATAGGAGAATTACATTCTGCAGGCCAATGGGTTGACAGTACTAACTTCTCTCGCTAGGTATGTTCAGTCGATAATATTCCTGCTATGTTGGTCAAGTAGCGATCAGGAGACACAATCGCAGTGGACAGAGTGATTGTTTTGCTTTGTTTAGTTTCCGAGGAAATTAATGCGAGGGGTAAATCCTTCGGAACAGACATTCTCAGGCTCAGTTCGAAACTTGACATTAATATTTGAGCTGAAATCCATCAGCTACCAGGGTATAAGCGCGTAATATTCAAAAATTACCAATAGGAAGCCACTAGCATACAACTAGGTAATTATTTACCACGCTAAAAGCCCAGACACGCGCGTTTCTCCAATCTTGTGCCGCTGCCTGACGCAGCTGCGAGAGGTTCGGCTCATCAGCGCTCCGTACGTTTATTTTTTTGGAAGTTAAGCAAGACAGGATGAAACTGGAGTTCATATACCAAGAAACAAACAGGGAACGCTGAGGGACCCACGGATGAGCCAAAACACACGCAGCTACATCAGAAGGTGGTATAAGATCGGCAAAACACGTGTCTGGACTTTTAACTAGTACCTGTGCGGTACCTGTATGGTAAACCATTACGTAGTAATTGTTATATTAAACTCCTTCCTAACACCCTCGACGATTTCGCAACTACAAGCTTTAAGTAGCAACGCGGCCATTATTATTTGTTTTTTTGACATCAACGGAGTCCTTCACATTGAACTTATTATACACGGCATCACAGTGAACCAAAATTACTAGTGCTCAAGCAGTCGTGAGAGGGAATGAGAAAAAAACGACCCAAAGTGTGGCGATCTAGGTTTGGTTGCTTTGTCATGACAACGCGCCTACCCACACAGTGTTCAAATTTAACCATTTTTGGCGGAAAAAGGTATGGCAACAGTTGCTTACCATTCTCTTTACACTCCCTGCCTTGCCACCTGCGACTTCTTATACCCATTAACGAATAAACACCTACATGAAAAGAGTTCTCAGAACATAGAAGGTTTAAAAAATCGATGGAGGCACTTAACAGTGTTAGTTCAGAAGAATAAAAAAGATGAAAACCCCACTGGGACAGGTGCATATCACCTAATGAGCAGTATTTTGAAGGGGATTAAAATCTTTTAAGATGTTATTTTAAATTTTAAAAACTAAATAAACAATCGTCGTTTTTGAGAACCCCTCGTGATTATTGACGCATGAGTATGTGGGCTCTAGAAATTCTCCGTCTTACTTAGGTGGGCAGACGCCACCAACACGCCCGACACTGTTCTATGAAGTGCGGCAGTAATCTATGATACCTAGTGGATCAGAGGAAAAAGTGAAGCGGATTAACTTTTGTGAACAGCAAAGTCCCGTCAAAGTGCTTACTTACTATTTGGTACGGCTGCGATCATGCCTGATCTAGTCGGCCTCAATTATGCCCCGAACTGTATCTCTCCACGCGTGACGATCCGCGGCAGCAGATCTGGACCGTTCAACCCCTTCCCTTGGCCAACGACGGAGACCGAATAACGAAGATCCAACAACCACTTCCATGGCTTGACAAACTGTGTCGAGCCGGGCTTTGAGTTGACCGACTCCTCGACGCCTCCAAGTGGGTAACGTGACCGGACCGATATCTGTAACGCTGAGTTTGTGAGATAAGCGACAAAGAACGAGCATGAACCACCTCAGTCGTCTTTCTTTGATGGCCTTGGATATCCTTGCGATCTCGTCACAGCGAGTGCAGGCTGCCTCATTGGAGACTAAGTCGGGGTACTTCACTCGGAGGATCGTCCTTAAGCAGTAGTCAAATGCCTCCAGTTTTCGCTCATCTTCCACGCGCCCACACCACTGTCAACAGATCTTCACGGCACAGATTGGCCTATTTGGACATCTGCAGATCCACCATAAAGATAACCCATGCATATGAAATCACACACAATAATTTTTTGAACATTAAGCATACTGTGTGTATTTGCTACCCAGACTGGTCACGGCTGCGGCACTTTAGAGTGAAGGGCTCTCCTGTGAAAAGGTCCATGTGCTTCTGTTTTAAATACGATTCTACCAGTAACGACGTAGACTCATGAATTAAATATGACTAGACTAGAGCCTTTTAGTTCTGAGTCCTAAGAATGCCAGCACTAAATTTAGTTCGAGCCAGCCTCCCTGCCCCCCACCCCTTATTTCTAAAAATCATAGGGATGGCAAATTACCTGAATGAGCGGATCAGACTGAAGATTGAATGGAGTGTTCTGGAAGGACAGATAGTGTTCGACGAGATCAGCAATCTGCTGACACTTGAAAAAATTTATTAGCAAGTTGGAGGACTCTGGAGGGGTGGTGTGGCGTTCCTTCGACATCCCGACATCACCAACACCACCACCACTAACATCAGGTCCCTGCTGTGCATCCGATGAGGAAAACGGCATATTATCCACTTCGACGGGCTCGGGTGACTTCAGGGGATTCACATAATTGGGTATCTTGTGTTCCAGATGGATGAGCTGGGTACGACCACCAACTGCAATGAAGGGCACCGCTGGTGGATCGATGCAGTGGATGCGTCGCTGATAGTCTGTCATGTAGGCGTCCACGTCCTCCAGGGAATCGAGATCAGATGCAAGCAGGCGCTGCAGTAGCGTACGGTGGTGCGCCTTTGATTTCGCCATGAGCACCTACGAGTATGCAGCAAAGGAAAATATGAAGCGCTTTTTCTCTGGTACAGGCGCACAGAGTAGGATTTATTGGTTCCAACAAATCTGATGACGGCTCATTAACTGCAAACCGTCGCTGCGTAACATGGATAACGAATAAAAGCACACAACAGTTTGAATTTGCACAGAAAATCAGTAGATACCGGCCAAGCCATTGTTTACTGCAGAGAACAATCAATGAAACTGCTACGTTAAAAGGCGAATATAGAAAATAAGGAGGGGAAGAGCCGGTGACTAAATCTATGCATGGAAATTACCAGGACGATTGTCGATTGATAACATAATCCAGTTGTTTGCACAGGTCGGGTTTCTCCCGCCATATATAGGCTGCTTTCCAAGTGGCGCAAGGTCCGAGTGTCATTCGTTCCCAAATTTTTCCTTTCCAATATACGAAAGGAAAAATTGACGGGATGTTAACACAGGACATCGGGGTGAGAAAATCGAGGTAGGAAGATTACCAGGGCAATTGTAGATTGAGCAGATGATCCGGTCAATTGCATAGGTCAGGTTTCTCCCACCGTATATGACGCTTTTAACGTGACATTTTCACTGATGATTCTCCACTGGTATGTATTGATTGTCTGCGCAAATTGCAACTGCTCAGTGCTTCTATTGGTTATCCATGTTGTGCAGAGATGGGCGGCAGTTGGTAAACCGTCAAGAAATTTGTTGATAGCAACAACCCCGAGCTTGATAGGTCATCCACTCAAACTGGGTATGACGGGGGCAAAACTGGACACACGAAAGTTCTCCTTCCCCAAGAGGATCGTCGATCCTTGGAATGATCTGCCTCTGGATGTTGTTATGGCTACTTCCGTTGAGCTTTTTAAGAAAAACCTGGACCAGTTTAGCAGTGCCCACTTTAATACCACCAGATCTTCTTAGTCACGTTCCAGTTGAATCACACTCTTATTATTATAATGCTGCTTTCTATATTTCAGTACCATTCTCATAGCATTTTTATTATCTCAAACTCTTCGCATATGCCTCACTCACGGGAATCTTGTTAACAAACATAACATGTCCTTATACTACTCGTCATATGTTAGTACACGTTTATGTTTACTCTTTTCGATTAGCCAACGACTGCTTATTTTCCGCACGCTAATGTGTAAACCACCTTTTGAATTTTCCTTTTTAGCCATACTATAACCAAGAGAGGGTTTAAAGGCGTTTGCCTATCTTTCCCTTAATAAAATGAACTGAACTGAACAATAAATTCCACAGCGCATGCCTGTTTCAAATGTAAATACTTTGTGGGTCGTGTTCACTGTGACCGTCTTGGTCGCCTAAAGCTTCGAGGGAGGACAGGGCAGAGGCAATGGCGTAAATGAGATGCAGAGAAAGATGCTAGTCAGCAGTTTCGCTGTTCATATTTATATCAGATGAGATGTCATCAATACAGAATTTAAACACTGCAGCCACTTACTGGCACAAGCACCACATAAGTATCCATTTTTACGCACGTTTGAAATGATATTTGCATATTTATTCAAGTTTGACGATGACCTGGCGAGCCAACCTCTAAAATTAACCCAATAAAGTTTTCTACTTTTCCCAAGGAATATATTTGCCCTGAAAACAGAACGTTTGTGCTAACAGAACAGCCCTGAGACATTGAGGCGCCAGTCGATCAAAGATTCTGGGTGGAATCAACCTGTTCATGTCAGTCATAAAGGCATTCGACGAGTCAGCGGGAGATGTTTGGTTCTACGTAACGAAATGGATAACGGGAGAGATGGAGTAAAGACAACAACCAAACACCTTAACAGGGTATAACAACGGCTAACAGCAGCGAACAACTTACATCAAATGTGTTGCGCAGACGATAGACAGGTGCACTCAATACGGCTGCACGCGCCTCCTGGATGCCTTGGAAGTTGTTAAGGGCATCAAAGAGAAGAAGAAGATCGGCGACACGTTGCAGGACAATAACTCGGTCTTCCATGGACTCATGTGACATTATGTTGAGCACAAGCCAGCGTTGAAACTGCAAATAATTAGCGCAGTTAAGAAAATAAGTACTGCTTTCTTGACTGCAGACCAGAGCGGCCTGTGCCCAGCAGCCAGCAATCAAGGCGGAAAAGAATGCTTGCGGGAGACCCCGAAACGTGCAAATGCATAACTGTGCTGCGACATAGCGTTAGCATGGAGTTGTTCTAACTGCATGCATTATTTGGCTTAGAGGGCAATTAATTGATTAACAACCAGTTTCTTTTTTAAAATGTAGAAATTAGCCATTTTAGAGCATGAATGCACCTCTTCAAGAATCTGTTTTAGACAATACAAGGCTTCTATGTGTATAAAAGAAATTGAATTTCTGTTCGTCCGCTCAATGAGAAATTATTGAATTTCAATGATTGTAGAGAGTTAGTGCGAAAAAAAAACATGCATTCCTTCTTCGGTAACAAGCCTTCCGTGACTGCGTAACTAGATGGACGCTGAACCGAAGGTGCACCGACGGCCTCGATTGTTTTCAATGCACTTATGTAGTACAACCTAGAGGACAGAATAGTATAAAGATGTGCTGACAACGAATCATACATTTAAGCATTCACAGCGGAAAAATGCTCCTTCTCCTTCAGAGGTACGACAGTTTGACCGTCGTATCCGATGAGGTACATCGTTTGCTTCACAGCATGGTGGTGCAGGGACGGACGGTGACTTTCGCGTGAATTAGATTATAGTGGTAGTCGACTTGTGCTGCATCTACCGCTCTCTCCCCCTTCCCCACCCAGGGTCCGGTTTCAGTACCAAGTCAAGAGGACCCTTTTTAGGTAAATCGAGAGGAGACGCAACTGTGCACCAGGGGCACAACTACAAACTTTGAGTCGAATAAACGTGTGCGATGCGGGGTAGGTTTATCGCTCATCCAGCAGTCATCGGATATCGTATCGAATCGGTTAGCATTAAGCGGAGGCGCCGATGGAAGTCACACGGAAAGGATATTAAAGGGCGAGGCAAGGATAAGAAAAGCACAAATTAATTCACCTTATTTGAGAACTCCAGGGAGTTTTTGAGGTTAGGCCCATTGCTCTTATCCTTGCCATTCACCTCCCAGAACTCGATTTTGGAGTAGAGCTCCCATTCATGCAGGGTAACCTGTCGAGCCAGCTCTAAGGGGTGGACCTATTGAGGGGCAAGGAAGAGGTCAGGTGACTGCATTGCACTGTTCCAGGCAAGCGTGCAGAATGTAGCGAAATCCAGATGCTTGAACGTGTAGAATTCTATTTATTAGGTCAGCGCATTGCGTAGGTGTTTTTTAAAGGCAAACTAGGATTACAATAACTTGGCAAGAAAACAGGTCATTCCTCGCTGAAAACCGAAATTTTCTTTTATTCAGGCCATTTACTCGTAGACCGAACCTATCGTAAACACGTTTTAGGAGGTAGTGAAATTAATGCAACATAATGGCCGAAATTCCGATGCCTGGGCGTGGAGCATTCAATTAATTAGTTCAGTGCATTGTGTAGACTTTTCTTCACATAAAATACAAGCCAGTTATGTTGTCATGGAAACGTAAGATATCCCTCGCTTAATATCGACATTGGATTGTATTCTCTTGTCGTACACCGAACCATCATCTTGAGAGTTGCTCCGGAGAAAGCACTATTGGGAGTGAGGAACGTTCACGAAACAATCGTTGCGACGATTTTCGAGTCCACAGAACGCAGGTGAGGCAAAAGGCAGCAAACAACCAATTTATTTTTCGAGGCAGAGAAGCCTTCGGTTTACAAAATTTTGATTTCTGAAACTTTGCAGTTATCTGTCCTAAAACGTGCTACTAATTCAGACAGTCAATATTTGCTTTACCCACACATACGACGCCCAGACATGAAGCAACCGACCATGTCTCGGTCAATTCAGTAATATGGTAGAATGATGTGTATGTGACTCATTTTCAACTAATACGTCATTTGAAGTGGAAACTGGAGGACACAGGGAAATCCGTTTTTGTGCATAAACTTATCGGTCTGGCACTGATTCTTCTATTGTTGTCACGATTTTGCTTAATTCAGAGTTCAGGTATTTGGTTATAAGTGAGTTAAAATTTCGTCCTATGGTCTATTAAAATACTTTGCATGCAATTTGCACGGCACTATCTTCGTTGGCAGGACACAGAAATAGGAGGCCCCGCCAAAACAGGTTACAGTTAAGACGCGTTAATAGGTACCCACCATCTGAATTAACAACGAAACAGCGTTAATTGCACGCGAAGCATTTGAATGGTTATAGGACCGCTTTAAAACTCACCCGCAACTGAACCCGGCGTTAAGCAAAAATAATTTAAAAAAGGATAGATGAATCAGTGCCAGTCTGATAAGACACCGCACGTAGCTGATTTTTTACAAACTTTACAGTCTTGCATTCGGGAGATATCCGGCCTAAGGACTTTGTAAGGGCTTATTAGATAATGGTTTTCTGCACACAAAAAGGGCATATTCATTGTACACCTTCGTGTTTAGTTCAACCTAGATATAGGATCTAGCCCGTTCACAACAAATTAAAATAACTTCTTGGCACACTATAAATACGTAGGCGCTTTCTAGAATTGCCTTACTTAGATAATTTTAATAACGAAAAAATGAAGGGACCGTCCTTTCATGCGATGACAAATAGCGATGTCAAAAATAGCAAGGTGTTCATTGTAGGGTCAAGAAGTCTTGAGACCCGCTGGCCGATATCGTCGCCAGAAAGGGCAGATAAACTATGTAGATGAATAAAGGTAAGCTCGTGCGTGCTAGTGTTCAGTACAATCCAGTTCTTTAATCGATAAGCAAACTCTCGACGGATGACATTACGAAAGCGTTTATTTTGGCGATTAACTCCACTCGCAAATCGAACTAAATTCCATTTATCCTGGCCAAGCACATCTGATAAAAGGCAAAAAATAAGACGCCTTTGACCCACAGCACTACTCGGAGTATGTTGTAAAATCTGGTTCAACAGCAAAAGGTTTACTGGTTGGCGGGGGGATAGTTGACGTTTGGATCACCTAAAAGGGTTTTCGTTAAAATTGCACGGGTATATTCTGCCTTATTCATTAATTTCTTTGAACGAAACTGCACTATAGACTTCCACAAATAAAATTTGATCCTGCGGTTTCTGACATTGCCCGTTTTTTCCCAACCCATCAAAATTACTTTCAGTGCCCTCCTGTGGTTCCCCTTTTACTCGAGGTCGTTGACTGCTCTCAATCGGGCGGTTTGGCCGACGCTTTCGGCTAGTGTGTTGGTCCAAACCTCGGTCCTATTCAGTTATGCTGGTCGAAACGTTACGCCCCATACGGCAGCAGACACGCGGTGAACGTCAAAAAAAGACTGAAGAGGAGGATTCGCAGGACAAGCATCACATGCAACCAGGAAAGACGCCGATCCGAGGGTACAGTGGTGACTTGGTGCGTGGACCTCACCTCACCAAGCCCCCACAAATGACAAGACGTGAGGAAGAAGGGTGACAAGGACAAGGTGGCTGACTAGACTGAATGAAAGTTTGTGGGCGTCGCACAAGAAGCAGACTTTGAAAAGGAGTGCGTAGAATTCCACGTAGATGGGAGTCGCTATAAAGGGAACAATGAGAAGCAAAAGCGAACCAGTCTTCAGTTAGGTGGACCAAGTTATCCTGCCACTTGGCAGTCCACCAAGGCAGGACCGTCCGAAATTATTCAGTTAGGACGCATCGCTGGATGCGGGGTGGATTGGCGTTACTCTCGACTCTCTCTCTCTCTCTCTCTCTCATTCTCTCTAATTCTACGCCAACGACTAATTCAATTCAAGGCTGTTTGAGATGGGATCGGGCACGGTGGACGCCGTGGCGTGAGGTCATCTTCTACGCGGGCCACACGCGAGTTGCCAACAGGAAAAATATATAAACTCAAAAACTTACATACAGCTTGCAGTTCAAGATGGAACCGAGGGGAGATTCGAGCGAAAATATTTCTCGCAAACAGGAAGAAATCAGTGAAGTAACGTAGATTTGCACCCGCCCCGCGACTGTTGTTAACTGGACGTGTCAGCTTAGGCCCGAAACGTCTTATGATATTTGAGTTTAAATTGGTAAAGAAAATGTAAGTACAGTATGTGGCATTTTCTCATGAAATCCATGAGATTGTAACTGAATTTTTGAACGTAATCTGTCCTTGACTTCCTGGAAAAAAATGCAATTTCTCATACCTGCATTTACTTGATTTTCCTGAACGAAAACCAAATTTTTCGTTCTCCGAAAAGGTATATTGAAACTTAATTCGTTTTATATTAATGTCCATTTATAGTACAACGCATAGAAACAAATTTTTTTGATCTGGAGCTTTCAATAGCATAGGAAAATTCCTGCATAGCAAAAAACATCCGATTTGGACCTGTTTTCGCTTAAATAAATAGATCTGAAGGTAACGCCTTATAAATGAACAGCTTTCTGCAAATCAATTTAATCCAACGAACAAAAATAATCCCATTGTGCGCCATACTACCGCGTCAAATTTTGACCCCAAAATTTCATGAGTTAGGCAATCTACTGTATGTGCTACCCCAGTTCAAAGCGGTCAAGTTCATTTGTCGAAGGCAACATCAACACAGATAGTAAAGCAAAAGCTGGCAGGAGTTGGATGAACAGTTTGTGGCGAAACTGATGAAAAGAATTGGACGTGAGTAAACATTTTTGGCCGTGCCTTAGATCACCTACTCCTTTGAAATGCAAAAAATGCGAGGCACGCGAATGACTAATGTTTATAAGAACAATCTGTATGGACTTTTCGCAACAGAAAACATCTTACGCGACCTATCCATTCGCCGCTGCCCCATGAGAAAAAGCCGACACGAACAAATCTCCTTGTCCTCTCCTATTATCCGTGTTGTTTCGCATTAAACGAAGAGAGTCAAGATAAGTGAGGGTAGGTGGGAAAGAGTGAGCTCTTTGGAACACAAAGCATACGCTTACAGGAAGATGTATTTCGGTAAAGAACGCAGTACTAAAGTGGGACTAGGGATAATTTCAAGTGTATTGTGAAATGCGGCCACCTTAATTGGAATGTCACCTGACACGGATGCCGACAGCATTCAGTTTGCTAGTGGCATCGAACGTTGACGAAATTCGTAGGACGTATCGTATGTGTTATTAGTGTTGTTGAGCGGTAGACTCTTAGGCTCGATGACCAACTGGTACAAATATAAAGTCATCGCAAGCTGGGCTTGACAAATATGGAAAACAGTCGTCCTCTTCGTTTAAACGATTATGAGATCAATAAAGGCGCAGAAACAAGCAAATACCAAAACTGACACGACGACGAGGGCGCAGTTACCGATAGGGCGTCCGTAAACTGAATTCAAGGACTACATCAGTCTGCATCAGACCAGGCTGACTGACTCCCGGAATATGAAAAACGGAAGGAATATAATTCAATTGACACAATTTTAAAAAGCTCGGAAGCATCGGTGAGATTCGAACTCACGCCAGCAAAGGACATGCTTTAGTACAGCCAACACTAGCTACGAGGCCGCCACCGGGAGCCGTGAGTTTAATCGCAAATGAGACAAGTTACCCACCCAAGCAGTATTTCACAGCAATCAGGCTAGAATCCACCAGGTACAATTAATTAATAAGATATTTTGGCAGATTTACATAATTCAATCGACCAAATTGTGAAAAACTTGGCGATCGCAGTCGAACCCACAAGGCCGCTGATTTTTTTCAATTGTGTCAATTGAATTATTCAAATCTGTCAAAATCCACGGTGAATTAGATTTAAACTTATGCAAGGTATTGACAGAACTAACTTGGATAAAGTGAGTAATGAGGTGCGATTATTATTATTATTAGCTTATTAGAGAAGCCCGTCTACATCCACAACGAAGTTTCAATTTTCAACAAACCGAAGGGGTTATCTGTGACAAAACTGTGGCATCTGCCTGTGGCCTTGAGGGGGCGGTATAACCAGCGAATGCAGGGCCTGCTCTACCATTAACGGCAAGGTCGCTGTGAAGATAGTTACGAGGCTCTTTGCACTCAGCGATCTTCACCAACTCAGGAAGGCCATTGGATAGTTACCAGACAAAATGCCTGACTGAAAAGGGAAATATACGAGGATTTGATCCTAGGTTTGATTATGATCCATTTTTTCGCACACGGGAAAACGACACGGCACACACCTTTGCTCGAGACCGAAATCCCGACCTCATTTGAACCTATGATCCGCATCGGAAGGATTTTGCCGGGTAGGATCCTAGCTCAAAGCATCAGTCTCGTGCTAACTAACTCATTATTCCGAGATGCGGTCACGTTTGTTAAAAAGGTCGCAAACATCGAACGGAAGAGTAAGTGGGAAGTTATTGCTTCATTCGAGGCGCGTATAGAGCGATCGAAGGACTATAGACTATCGACGTTAAGCGTGTGTCGTCTCACTGTAAAATATGACAAACAATATACCAAACGCTATCCTGTAGATGAGTTGGAGGAGGGGGCAGGAGAGAGAGAGGGAGGGAGGGAGGGAGAGAGAGAGAGACGAGAGCAAAATTCACATTGGTGAGGCGAATCTGATCGGAGCGCTGGATCAGGCCCAGGTCCAGACGCTCAGGTGGTTTGAGGACGATGGTGTGAACCACTCGAGGGCGCTCACCACGCAGGCACTTGGTGATTGTCGCCACACTGTCCGCCAGGGCTGGAGTTTCGATGGTCTGTAGAAACTTCAATAGTCGGTTCTTCAGCGCATTGTCGGCGGAGAAGTCGTGCTTGAAGTAAGCGCTGTCTCTGACCCACTTGGTGATGAGACTCAGAACACTGAAGGCGGTGCAAGGTTGAAAAGAGAGATAGAGATAGAGAGTTGGAGGCAAAACTGATCTGCGTCAAGTTCTAGATGGTCGTTTTTAGGGTAGTCGAAGGGCACTACTACCTATTATAAAGAGATTTGCGAATGCTTTATATTGCATTATACGGACCTTTTCAATTATAAAACCCTTTGATTTCTCGCTTATTGAGTGTTATACGCTGGTTCACACGTGGCGAATTCAGTTGAGGCATAACGATTGAATATCTATTTAAGCGCTCTTAATAAAATGCAACAAACATAGAGGTCATTTGCCCTAGATTTGAATCGATGCGGTACAGGAAACGGTTACCCAAATGACGTTCCTCATTTTATTTGAAGGCCCCATTTACAGCGGTGAAGTTTCAAAGAAGGGCTACTGGGAAATGGTTTAAGAGGAGCCTTAATTGGCGACGAGAGGCTAATGTTAGCCAGCATTCTGAAGGAGGGAGACTGTAAGTCATCGATGACTACGTAAATTAACGATTATAACGCGTCCCAAATAGCACAGCAAACACGTAACGTTAAGGATCAGATCAGCAAGAATATAGTACTAAGTGTAGTGATTTTCGACGCGATAAGTTCTATCATAGAAAGGTTACTGAAACAGAAGAAATGCTACTTGCATTATTGGTGGTGGCAGCTAGTCAGTTATCACCTCAGACTGTATGACAGAAGCCCAGAACATAAAAAAAGCTACACAAAAATGGCAAGGTGAGGAAAATTTGTAATATCATTGTTCTTGGGCAGAAAAAAATATCGCTGGAGATAGTTGGAACGTAGACTGACGTCGTTCGAGAAGGATGGATTCGGGAATTTGATTGAGATAGATGGCAGAGTGAATAGCTGGTGCTTGGAAGTAACCTGTGTGGACCTAAGTTTCACCGTTGATGCATCAAACGCTCACGCAAAAGCATAAAAATTGGCGCGTGTGGCGATTTTCCCTCATTTAGGAAAGAGCAAATAAAGCGCTCAAAAGAGAAGGTTAGCTCAACAGCAAACTGTCTCTAAGCAGTCAACTTAAATTTATTGGTCATAACAGCTGAACAAAAGTGGGGACTGCGGAGGGTAAAAGTGGCAGAAAAAGAGTGAAAGTTACCAAAAATTATGTTTTTGCCTTATCCGAGGTCTCGATGCAGTAAATTCAGCAAACGAAACCAAGAAGCTTTAGATGGAGAGAGCTGGCTTGGTCCCATATTAATTCCCCATCAAGTTCTTTATCATAAAGGAGTAGCACATCTAGTTCACTGTGGTTGGGAGACGGGGAGTACAGATATCCTCCAGGCCTCAACAATTTCATGATTACTGTGCCACCCAGTTTTCATATAATGCAAAGGCATGGATAGTTAGTCAGTAAAATTGAAAGGTGCAACGCCATTCGAAATGAGGAAAACCAAGTGTGATAAGTGATGCATGCACACTACACATTCTTCTCAACAAACATCAAACGCCCACAAACTCAATGGTCGGATTTAACGTACCGATACTGTATACGGCGCTTATATGCAGAGTGGAAGCGCAGCTCCATGCGGGGAATGAGGGATGCGACGTCTGAAAAGGATCTGCAGGACTTTATGTTAGCCTGAAGAGCCCCCTCAAAGTCTGGTCGAGGCATGTTGAAACGTTTTATGAGCAAATCCAGCAGGTCATGTGGACTCAGGAAGCGACGATAGGTCTGTGGAGCAGACGATTGAATGTAAAGTGAATGTTAGTAAGATAAAAATAAGTACTACTTAAATAATAGCAGTAAACACAAACGTGTTAAAAATTCTGCACGATTTACCACAGACGGATGTGGGCCGAAAGTCTCGCCACTGTGTCACGGTGCAGAATTGTATCGACGAAACACGTGGGTGGGCTTTTAGCTAATACCTGTGGTGTCACACTATGGTGAATCATACATGTCTGCACCACCGGCTGCCTGTTGGCAACTCATGAGTATTATGCATTTATTCTACTGCAGCTGACGGATATCCACTCAAATGCTTGTGTTCACCGTCTGACTGAACCTATAAAGCTTTATTCCGACAGATTTATTCACACTAACGAGTAATTTCTGAAGGTTAAAAAACGAAATGTGCTGACTTTTATTTCACGATTTTTACGCGAAGGAAACCAACCTGTAGAAAGGTCCGAATAGATTTGCTGTCGTAGTAGGCATGATAGGTCATACGTTCAATCAGTTTGGTTATTGTTGCAGCCTTGATGACGGGAATTTCGGCACTGCTGTCAACTTGAGGGTGTTCGAATTGAATAGTATTCACTGTATCGGGCTGGGTGAAACTATAGTAACAGATGGATTCAAAGGTACAAAATAACGTTCTCAGTAAGAGCATGGAAAAACTGACCTATGAGCAGCCCCGTATTCATTCTCAAAATGAAAAAAAATAATTACGTACGCACCGCTTAGCCGGAGCAAATTCCAGGAAGCGCAAACGTAAAAAGGAAAGGACAGTATCTAGCAGATGGCATATAGGGGGATTGGGGCATTGTGAGCAAAGCCAACCTCAAGAATCCCTAGGTTTATGAAGAGAACCGGATGCGTACTGCCTGGCATTAATCCAAGTACTACAGGCGATTATTTTCGCATGCGAATACCGATCTGATTGCCATCCAAGAACATAGGTCACAATTAATAGATCATCGACCAAGCAGCCGGCCGAATAAGTGAGTTGTCGTGTTGAAGGCGCTGATGGCCTACCACTTGCCAAGCAACCGTTGACTGTGGACGTATCCTTTTTAGATATTGTCCCAAGGATGCGGCTGGTTGACAGCATAAAATAGCTGCGGCCTTAGTCCCCTTACATACCTCTGTCGGGCTAATATATCAGAAACTGCTTTACAGATTGCAAAGGAGCTGGCCAGAAGCGAAGAGGCCAAAAACAATTTGGGAGGTCAGTAGTTTATTTATGCGTCAATTTGCGACCGCAAGGCAGGAAAGGTGCTAAGAATCGACTAATTTAAAGGGCACCTTTTGCTTATGTTCGAAGACAAGATGGTTGGTGCATCTAAATCGGACAAATAAAAAAGTCAGGGAATATTTCCTTCCGAGCCCTCTCAGCAGTACGGTTAGTGACAACTTTTCACTAAGCCTAACCGGAGAGACGGGCGGAAATCGTGTCCTGGGTATAGAAAAATACCAATGACTCATTTTCCGAAGAAGGAGCTCTTAATGGAGAACCTCAGACTCACCAGTAGACCTCCGGATCGGGCAAAACGAGTGGAATTTCCTGCTTCGGAAGTTCGCGGAGGTAACGGCGGAAAAGCCTGCAAAGAAGAAGTATTTTTAAAATAGATCACAAAATAAAGATGAACAAAACACAATACGTATGCTAGGCACGGGCGGTATTGCTGACGGCCATGCTTATTGTATAGCAGCATGAAAAAAGTCTGGCCTACCCGCGGGTATAGTACCTAATAGGGTATTTAAGTAGTTCAATGAAGAAAAAACTAACCGTTTCGTCTGCAGAGCAATCATTGTGCCCAGCCAGTCAGCCTTTGCATCAGCCGTACGAAAGCAGAAAACAACTCGCTTCACGGGGGAGGAGGCGAAGTCCGCAGCAGGGAGGGCATCCACGCTGGTGGCGAAACTAGCATTAGATACTAGGGTGATTGAGGAGCCTGCGTTGCGATGACAGAGGAAATTACTGTTACCAGAGTCCTCTGAGGTAGGGATGGTGGGTAAGATGCCACTGGTTTGATTTTGCGGAGTAGCTGAAACCTTCTCTGAGGTTGCCCCCCCGATAGCAGACAAGGCCTGGGGAACGGGGCGTTTAACAATGTTGACTTCCTTCCAGTACTCCAATTCAATAGGAAGAGGGTTTCTTCAGAGACAGGGGGAGAAAGGTAACGGCGGAGGGTGTCAGGCGGCACAATCATTTTCAAAACTATCAACCTGAGGTCTCCGAAAATTTATTTTCCTGCAGGCGTTCATCATGCTTGGAAAACTTAGTCTCATGCATTTTCCGTTAATGCCAAAACGGAGGTCAAGCCTTTAGGTAAAAGTTGGCCTGGAATAGCTTCGAAGTGCCAATTTTTGTAGTGGATCTAAGAGTTTCCTGTGCAGCTTGCTGAAAAATGCCTCCTCTTTTAGACAATTTAACAAGAATTTGAATCTTAGGTTCTAAAAACCTGAAATTGGATAAGGCGGTCCAATGACGATCACTAAACCAGACATGGCCATATCGACCCCATTGTATGCATATACTACTAGTAGCCATGCGAATGCCTGCGGCACAACGGCAAAAGCACATCCTTTATCATCTGATCGTTTGTTAGCATTGTTTTTATGCATACACTATTACTGTCTGTGCAACTGCGCGTGGAGCTCTGATTCAGCTCAAAGGCACAACGGGACGAATATATCCCGTAATGCTATCGGTGAGCATCCCACTATAATTTATGAGCCCGAACGCAACCAGCAGGACAATGACCCCGCGGCTCAAAGGTTAGGGCGTTGAATTTCTGATCAAATGTCGTGGGTTCGAGCTTCAGGAGCTTCAACACCTAGGATCGGGTATGGCCGGCTGATGACGGCGGGCTGTTGAAACTGAGCCACCACCTGTTCTCCGCCATTCACATGTGAATTTTGTTATATGAACATGGGTTGGCCCATTTTGCTCACTAGATACTGCACGTTATCACTACAAAATGATCATTTATACACGAGGTCAACACCATTTTGAAGGAAAAAAACTCCGGCACACATTTTTGCGAATCATACACAAACGACTTTGCAAAATGCCGACAGATGCAGCTTTCGGTCACTATGAAAAGTTTGTTTTCTTCTCGTATTATCTCTTTTGCGTACCTATTTTTTATCCGCAGTCCAAAGAAGTCTTTTTGCTGAAAATTGTGAAATGATGCTTTCTAAATAAAGCGTACCTATCACCCCCCCCCTCTAATAATAATATAGATATATGATAAGGTGGAACCGACAAAGACTAGGAAGACCGGAATAGCCATTTCTGGCTTATTGGCCGTCATCAACCAGTCATACCCGATCCCGGGTCAGGATCACACGAGATTCGAACCAGCGACCTTTAGTCATTGAGTGTAACACCCTACCATTGAGCCATGTGCCTGTTGTTTGATTGGTTGCGATCAGAAATATGCATTATGATAGTCAGGTGTTCAACGATCTAGCTAAGGAACATGCATGTTCAGATGTGCCCTGGACCGCACTTTAGAGATCTCACAGGCGGTCGCATAGAAACTTGGAGAATATGATGATCCGACTGCCTGCTGGGGCAGATATATATATCATCTTATCAAAATATATCTCAAGTCGCTATGCGACTGCCCGCGAGGGCTCTAAAGTGAGGTCCAGGGCACATTTGAACATGCATGTTCCTTAAACAGATCATAGTCCATATTCCTGATCGCAACCGACAAAACAACGGGCCCGTGGCTCAATGGTAGAGTGTTACACTCAATGACCAGAGGTTGCGGGTTCGAATCTTGGGTGATCCACACCTGGGATTGGGTATGACTGGCTGATGACGGCTAATAAGCCAGAAATGGCCATTCCCGTCTGCCTTGTTATATATATATATATATATAGGAGAAAATACGGACCCCAGGTGTTGAAATGGAAGGAGAAGATAAGGCGATCTCTGGGGTAGAAGTTATACTTGTCTGACGTTTCACACTCATACTCGAGCGCATCATCGGAGATAGAGCATAGGGGGAACTACATGGTTTAAAAAGGGTCTTTCGTGCTCACTTGCGATAGGTCTAGCCACCTCGTTTCTCATTGGTCCTCCCCTCGTGCATCAATGGTGCTTGACGGCCTCATAGGGCACTGGTAGGTCAATGCTGCGGTTGATAGAGTTGGCGTCTGACTGCCAAGCTTCGATGACTTCCCTCCCCAGTCTGTTTTCGGCTCGGCCGAGCACTAACAGCGTACACTGTTGTGTACACTGTTAAGGTAAACCCGTACAATCAACCCTGTTACAAAATTGCTATCACCTCCTATATATACTGTGAGACGCGGTACGATACTCACCTCCGACGATGGAAGCTTGTATGCTTTTGAAACGTCAGGACAATACACCTATAGTCCCTGCGATCGTTTTCTTCTCATTTATGTCCGGCGACACGCATCTTCGCTTCTTTCAGCAATATATACTGAAGTATTTGCAAACCTGCAGATTTTTTTATTATTATTTTACTTGAGAAACCAACGTCCTTTTCTCGCGGCTAATCGTTGCATAATCAAGCATGATTAAGTACAGGAGCAGTAAAAGCATGCATGAGATTACACTGTAAAGTGCCCATCGCAAGGGAGGCAGAGGCTACCCACCACAGTTGTCAAGCACTTCCATGCCGAGGTCAATGAGATGGAAGTGGAAAAGGGGGATGCACTTCTTGAGGGAGATGCCACCGACAGCAATAGCCGCCATCGAGGCAGCCGCCGAGTTAGCCAGCCCTCCTGGACCGGAAGAAACAGAGGTTGAAGCTGAAACGGTGGCTGCTGCAGCCGCCGCAGCCGCCAGCGCAACTGTACCCAGACCGCGACGAGGCTGCGGGTGACGCTTAAACAGGAGAAGGCAGTCGGTAAATAGGTAACCGGTCCTGTCGGCCAGTTCGTTGCGCGAATGCTGGCGCAGTTGAACCATGCCCGCTAAAATGGAGGCAATACATTCAGCAGTAAATACTGCTGTGTACTCATAAGTTTCTTGGTATGTCTACCAATACACACATAAAGCACGCACTAACAACTAATATTTCTAAGAACGCCCTACAAGAGAAAACGCTGGAGATGCGTTAGATCAACAGGAGTGCTAGATGAGGGCTTGCCATGCGTTAATGGAGATGTACACCCAAACGAATGCCAGATACAGGGAATGTTATGGCACAGTTAGGTGCGGGCTCGCGTAACACCAGCCACCTGCGCTCCGTATGCGCATCAGATGACTGACCGGCTTGGAGTGCATCAATCGACCCTGCGGACTGAATCCCCACGACACTCAGCGCATATTCCTCACTATAAAAAAAACTAACGCCTTAAATGCCATGGCTACAGAGGCTGCAAATTGACGGGTGACTCGATCCGCTCAGGACGAACTCAGGCTGCACTGTCTCCAGAATGTGACCTAACAATTGGAAGCTGAGCCACCCCTTTCCTGTTTACGCAAAAATCTTGTTCAGCAAACAGGAGCCAGGCGCGTGTAGCACGCGTAGTCAGGTTATTTAGCCTTGTCATCAACTGCGTCCGATCTAGCCAGCGGTCTTCTTGACCTTGTTCCATCACCGAACTCAGGTGGGCGAGGGGTGGGGCTAGGGTAGATGCTACGCAAATTTACAATCACCAGAAACTAATTCACGTGCAACTCACCGTCCCTGCGATCACCCTGTTGCAGAGCACGTAGTGGACAGCGACGAAATCTTTGGTTGAACCGTCAATATCATTCTGTCGAGATCGCCTTACTTTCTCATTGCATCTCAACACCAGGAGATTAGCATTTTCGCCTAGATATTTGTAATCGGTGAGCACCACACTAGCAAAACTCATATTCCGATCAGAAACGACAGAACAACGAGTCCATGACTCAATGGTAGTGTTTCGCTCAATGAGCAAAGATCCCGGGTTCGAATCCCAGGTGATTCATGCCATGGACTGGATACGACTGCCTAATAAGCCAGAAATGGTCATTCTGCTCTCGCTCATCTTCGGCGATACCCCAGTGTCCATGCATGCTAATAGTCGCCACGCAACTGCCTTCGAGGGGTTTAGAGAGAGCTACCTTAACACACAGTCATCAGACACTTTGACGCCCAGTCGGTCAAAACGGGAACGATAAAAGTAAAAACGCACCACACAAAAGATGTGCACTGCCGCTCGTACGGAATCCTCGTTTGACAATAAAAACAACTTAAAGACGCTGAATCGGGAGGCAAGTTTACCAGGGGCGATAGGCTAAAGCACGACGATCGATCTATCACACTAAGTCAGGGAACCAGTGTGAGTTTTCATGGTGCTGTTAACAGCAATACAGCTGTCAGGCTCAATCGAAAGAAGGCGGTGCTCGCGGATACGCAGAATACGACTTGTTAGGCGCAACTCTAGACTTTTGTCAAAAATTTCGCCGTGTGCGATGACCTTGCCATTACGGGGGATTAGAATGTTCGAGGGGGGGAGGGATGTGCGGTCAAAAGGGTGTGAAGTGCTGGGGAAGGATCCTAACTTACACATTATAAAGTCACTAGCAGAGATGTGACAATCAGCCGTCTCGTTGGACGATCTGGCAGCCTGAATCACTTCTTCTAATTTGGCACGCGCATCAGGGGGCAGGCGAGAGGCGGGTTGGAGAGTCAGTGGGGTTTCTAGTAGGCTGCTCAGGCGGGGCAGATGCATAGAAGTCCATTCCTCAACACCGGGGTTTGAAAGGTTCTGCATGACCGACTTGCGGGTCTTGTAGAGCATAGAAGACACCTCACGAAGGATTGCCTGCTCTTGCACGTTGGCGCATGAAAATGTGCACAATGCCTACAGCAAATAAGAGACACATCATGAGGAAAAAAGCAGATAACTTGACTGACATGAAACAGGCTACACGATTTTAGAACTCGGGAGCTCAAGGCTGACAAAACAGACCTAGATTGAACAAGGCGAATATCGACCTAAAACTGACACCCCAATACGAAGCTCATGCTAAACTCAAAAACACATGCTTACTCATGAAAAAGGATTATGTTTTTCATATAATCAAGACCAACAGGGCAACGCCCTTTTGCATTAACTTCAAACTAAGATCCGTTTTTTCCGTTTTTTACTCTGTTTCTGTCCACGCGTGGTCGTTCGGCAGATAGTGGGATGCACCGTGGGCGGTTTTAGAATGTCAGTTATCATAGCCGTTTCGCCTGGCTCACTTAGTGTACCTGCCTAACAGACCTCTTGCGTCCATCAAGGTAAACACATACTTTTTGTACACAGCCAAGCCAATTGTATGGACAACCCAAGTCCGATAAGTTCTCGCCTTACAATTGACTCATTTCCATGCACTTTGCTATGTCCCCGTATCTTCTACATACTACATAAGTAAAACTCCGTCTCAGGATCGTGAAAACCCATTGTCCCCTCTATCCCCTCCCTCGCCACACTAGCTTTCTAAACCTTATCAAAGCTTTCTGACACCATGAACCAAAACAAGCTATGGAGAACTGTAATTACATCTTAATGTTTCAAGAGGTTCAGGCTGACAGTCATGCACATTCGCAGGGCGCCAAAGGAAACGGATCTGTCCTATAACAAGTGAGGCTGTGTACTTGTGTTAAGCTTTCTCAGTCTCTTATGCTCTGCGGTACTGGATGCCTATTGATATAAACTACGGAAACGACGGGAAACTACCCAACAGCATCCGAATGTACGCCATCCCGAATGCACAGAACACTCCGACTGTGCAGCGACTTCTGCAAACTTCCGCCTCTGCATATACCCCGACCTCGAGTTGACCAGAAAAATTGAGCACTTTTTGTAAAAAAACAAACAAACAGTGCAATACATGGAAACTTCAAGCGGTTGGAGTTAAGTATAAGAAACCTTCATAAAATGAGACCCAGGGACACCTATTTTACAGGGGCGGTGGAAATAGAGGTTTTGCATGGGGCGAATAAAAATCTTAACAATCATTTTTCTAGAAGAAGAATAAAAAAGGAGAGGTAGGAATTGCTCCTATGACCCCATGGCAGGAAAAGGAACCATCCTTGAGGCCGGTGGCTTCGCGCAAGTCCGGGAAAATTAGGATTAGTGTTAGGGTTAAGGGAAGGTTAGCGGTGACTTTGGGGTTGTGATTCGGGTTAGCTTTTGTGTTCGGACACGAGCATTCCTACCCTTCCTGTAATTAAGCGCAAATTCACCCGTATTACAGGATGACGTTCCTATTCCCGTATCCTAGCGGTTCCTGAGCACAATCGAATCATACACCGGAGCGGTAAGCCAACTAAAAATGAATCGCACTATAAGTGCGACACCAATTTCAAGGGCAATGAAAAGCACCTCCTGAGGTCTGAAGCACACGCTATTCCAGAACTTTCGGACAGGCAATAAACTATTCGACATGCACGGTAACGATGGGCGAAATAACACTATCTGGGTCTACCTTATACCATCTCACTTTGCATGTGCCCCCACTTAGGCAGTGCATTGGCCTATTCGGTCACATGAACACCAAAACATCACACGCGACTCATGCTCGGATCACGCGATACAATTTTATAGACGGAACGCGTAGGCAAACGTGTGCACAGCTTACTAGAGAACCGCATTTTGGCGATGTCTGGTCCCGTAGTGACAAACTGGCACATGCAGTAGATGACTTCACTCAGGGATGTCATGATAAAAAATTTGAGTGGGTAGTCCAGCATACAGTTGCTGTTGTTATTTGTGTTCGTTGAATGCATTTTTTTTTATCTAAGAATGCCTTCTTTAAAGAAGGATTTATTTCACGTATGTTTTCTGGAAGGAAAACAGATCAGGTTTGAACTAAATCAAACGTTTCCGCGTAGACGAGTAATTTTCTAGGCCATTTAATATCCTAGATCCAAACTTGGTGTTTGTGTAAGTTGCGTTATAAAGGAGCATTAATATAAGCTAGTAAACTTTCAAATAAATTCCTCCAGAAACCAGAAAATTAGATCTTACGTCAAGGAAAATCAGGGTGAAGGCAGGTACAAGAAATCACATTGTTTTCAAGAAACACGGGGTGAGCTAAGCCTTTAAAAGTAAGTTTTGCGGATTTGTGACGTGTTGTATTATGAAAGGCAGTAATAAACTTGGTTGACAGCATTCTGTTTTATCACAGCTAAAATTTGAATGGGTAAACAAATATATTCTGAGTAGGCGCAACATGCTGCCAATTTTCTGTCAAACCATGCGATTACGATGTCAAAGTAATTCCTGTCGCAGGGTGATTTCGAGCGCATAAGGGCTGCCGTCTGAGTCGGATAATTTTTCAACATTAGGCAGGTCGCACTCTAGGGAATTATTAAGATAGAATCAGGCGAGGTGAAGGGCAGAACGACGGCTTTAGTCTTCGTTCACCAAAAAGATACCATTATGTGTCCCCTAAGACTATACACTAGGAACACTTGTCAATGTGTACTCTGCGCAGGACTAGAAAAATATGAACGAATTAGACCTCCATAGCAAAAATGTTTATGCCAGAACCGTTTTTAAGTAGGAAACTAATTCGATAGCTATCTATTTGTTTAAGAGTAAATAGATCAGAAACGTTCATTTGGGAAAAGTGATTTCTGTGACTAGGTTTGATTTTTTGAAAAGTCTGCGAAGTCTGCCCCCGGTGTCATAAGAACGAAGAATTTTCACCGAGAACAAATTATGTCGATAGTAAGTTCCATGTAGTGTACACGCCTGGTGGTTTGAATGGCCATAAAATTCGGAGTGCAGGGTGTTCATCAACATCGTCCGGGATGCCTTCGGTTACAATGACATTTAGTGACGTCGAATGGATACCGCAATGTTGCAGGATAATGCTCCCATTTGCTACTCAAAGGAGGCATGAACCTGATTTAGCTTACAACTATAATCCAATCCTTTAGACCACAGCCTGCCTCTTCACATGCGACCTAGGATGCACCTTCATTCCTGCCATTTGTCCGAATCTCAATACAATTGAAAATCCCCTTGCATTAATCAAAGGAAATAAGGATACGGTAAGAAAGCACTTTTCAGTGCAGTAAAAGTTGGACTTGGTGCTCAATAATGTTATATACCCGTTCACCAAAGATAACTTGGCATTTTTTTGTCAACCCAAATAAAGGCAGCTTTACACGAGGAAGGACATTCAAAAAAGGACTAGTGCGTTGTATTTGCTATCGTTGTATTACACTTTCGTTCTCTGCTGTCAGTTACATAGGGTCTCACTTAATTGACCTATCATACTTTTTTTTCGTTTTTATGGTTTTCGAAAAATGAAGTAGTTCTTGGCTAATAAACAATAATTGAAAAACCTAATTTTGTTTTTTTTTTAGATAACGGTCGTTTCATTAGCGAAAGAGGATGGGAGAACGGGAGGCAGGGTAGGCCGTTTGTGCGTCACAATGGTTTTTTGCAAAGTTTATGAACTCTACTGACAGAGAGCTTTAACGCCACGCCAGACAATGCGGTGACTTTCGTCGGCAGAAAAGATCAGACAGTCAACTGGATATAATAACTCAGTCCTACTTCAGACTGCAATGGTCTGGATGGCACTGCCGTTCGTTTAAGATCGGAGACCCCACAGTGAAGCTTGGTACATGTTGAAGTTAGGGATCACGTCAAGTGTGACAAGCCCAGACGGGTTACTTAGTGTAGTGGGTCCCTGCAAGCACACCCATCTCCAGTCGTCTTGACTTTGTCTAGACATCGGAAAACAGTATGGGAGGAGAATGTAGTGTCTGCGCTTGTGTGGAGTGACCGACTGAGGGTCAGGCTGCAATCGCTCCTTCTCAACGTGATCTCTATGGCATTTTCACAAATGTGAGAACCGGGCCACTCACCCCCTTTAGAGCGACATGCTGGTGGTTGTGCTTTAGGGTACCAGGTAGTATATGCGGCACGCGCAGACGGGCTGTTTTCAGCCCCGTCAGCTACTGTGCCCGTGAGCCGCATCAGATAACTGACCCAATCGGACAGTGGACTAGTGCCTTTGGGTTTGGAAAAGAGAGTGAAGCCGGCTGTTTCAGCTCAGATTTCTCATTACAAACAATTTGAAGGTGCAATAAAAGCCATAGCTTGAAAGGCTGCCAACTGAAAGGATAACTCGGCTCTCATTGTCAGGTCCGTGTAAATATTTCCTCGAGCCTAATAAATCACGTTTTTTTCGCGTTTGTGGTAAGCAAAGAGGGGTTACGTACATCAAGAAGATCAGCCAAGTAGAGAAGCTGGTAGGCTGGCATGAGCAGAAGACGAGGAAGAAAGTAGCGGAAGGCGATCACCATCTGGCTGCAGGTTTTCGAACCTCCACCAAACGGTGCAGAATAGCGTTGCTCAAGGAGCAGAGCGCGAGACGCGACCGAAGAGGCAGCTGAGGAGTAGGAGGACGCAGGAGTGGGCGGGGAGAGAGAAGAGGAGGGAGCAGTTGGAAGTACTGGAGGGGATCCGTCATGCACAGAGGAAGAAGCGGAAGAGGCGGAGGAGATTGTGGAAGAGGCTGCGGCTGTGACCATGGGGGCAGCGGTGGTGGTGGCGCATGAGAAGGTAGGAATCGCGCTAGCCGTAGTTGCCGGCGGTGGAGACGGCGAAGCACTTACATGCCATACTGAGGACTCGCAAAGATGTAATTGAGGGCTCAGACGACTCGGATGGCCGACCATGCGTTGAGAAGAATGCTTTCGCAGTCCTCTCTGCCGTTGCTGCGACTGATGCTGACGAAGAGGTCGTGAAAGTAGAGTCTCACTTAAAGGTACTGGGATACAAGCAGTCATTGTGTCAGAGGGCCGCGATGGCGCAGAACTTTCCCCACTAGAAGCGCAACTGTTTGACGAGTGTTGCTGCTCAGAATCGCTCCTGAGGTAATCGTTGATAGAACGACAAAGGCTGCAGACATGGGGATCAACGAAACGGAGCTCCATTTCTGGAGCTCGTCGGAGTGAAACCTAAGGGCGTCAAAAACGCCTACGATTAGAAGTGGGCGGATGTCATAAAAAAAATAAAGCGTATGATTCTGCTTGTGCACCAGGTAAACTAATATAGAGGTAATTTAAGGGAAAGGGTAAGCGTCTTCAAAATCAACAAGCCAAATTCACAGGTGTACGACGTTGATATGGGATGGCGTCATAGAAATGTCTTGATCTTTGTAAGTTATTGGCAAAGTGCCTAGGAAATCGCTGATAACCCAGGAGTGGTACCTGCTCCAGGATTGTTCTGATCATGTGCCCTTGGAAACGATGCAACGCAAAAATTGCACTTGGGGTTTCGGAAAGAATTGAGATCCACTGATTGCAGTCCTCACTGAAAAAGCTGTCCGCGTAGTAAGCGAAGCCCTGAAAGAGGTCCTCCTCCGCCGGCTCCTGAAAGGTACGAGGAAAAATTAATGCCTGCTCCTTTGGTGCAAAGCAGTAGGTATTCATATAAAATGCGGATAGAACAGATACCTGCAGACAGTACTTTAGCATGTGTGAAGTATTATCGAAGGCGTCATCAGCCGCTTCGGAAAGGATGCTCATGTCAGTAAAGAGGCTTTTTGCACTATTCAGTACCGCAAGAGCCGTAGACGCAGCCCTGGCGACTGTATAAAGGGAAACAGGTCGCAGGACCGGTTCAAGCGCCTCCGGACTACCCCCTTGATCCAAAACCGTCTGAGGCATCCGGGCCAGGTCAGTGAGAACGTCATTGAGAGGTTCATAAAATATGCGGATTATCATAGACAGCTGGTCACCGCTAGCATTCAGAAAGCATTGAAGATCTTTAAGGCAACCTTCGTAGGATCCGAGGCGGCGGTGAATGAACGGCAGTGAGGTCTTAATCCCACCGCTAGGACCATCAGTTATCCCCAAGAGACTGATAATATGCTGAACAAGGAAAAAAAACATTTTCAAGAAGACACCCTAAAAAGGTAGGAAAAATCGCAGAGACAAAATCAGGGTTTCTTATTTATGCTACCTTAAACCTCCTAGAATTGGTATGAGGGAGAGGATGTTGAAGAGGGACTTCCTTACAGATAATGAGCTATCGCTTTGTATATATTGATTGAAGTACTTTCTCCGTTAGCCGACCGCAAATATGTTTGTTGTAACTAAGCTGTAGTCTTTCAAAATGTTCATACCACTTGAAACAAGGCGGAGATTGCGCTTGCGCGGATATTCATTCAATCCATAAGCTCCGAAATGTCATTAATTCGTGCTACTATGTGCTTTGCATTCTGCAGACATACTCGAGCCACATTCCTTCACGGGTACGTAGTGAGAACGCTAGTAGCGAAGGCAGCCGACATAACTGGGCTCCAGCGTTTAGATTACGCGCTATGAACAATCTATTGTGCTAGGATTTGTAGCTTGGAGGTTTACTAAATGACATAAAAACTTTATCCCCTCTTTCGGATGGAGGGTCAGGCGGCAAATACGCTGCATACGTGTGATTCGGGCTTGATAGGGGGTTTAGAATCAGGTGTAGGAAGGGTCCAGGACGGGCGCAGCCTGCGTGGATGTGGGTTCTGCCTCATGAGTCAGCAGGACCGCATCTATATGCAGTCATCATGATCTTGTCTTGTTATTAGGACAAGACAGGGGTAAGAAGAGGAAGAGATTGATGCGCACTTCCCACAAAGAAGAAACTGTTTACACGGACACCTCTTTAACCATCTCGTCACCACTTTTTCCAGTAACCTCGAGGCCCTGTAGTGACGAGCGGGAGATGAAGCATTAGGTGTGGAGGCAGAAAGCTAAATCCGGTCACTGTTTTAACGAAGAAAACTGGCAAGGGGCAGCTTGGGCGTCTGAACAGCCCTATTTTAGAAAGTGAGGTTACGGTCTTCGTGTCTAACTAAAACTAGACTACCAGTACTTGCCCAGTGGCTTGCGGGACTTCCACAAGTTCTGTTCAAAATGTTTACAGTTTAAACCATATCCTAATCTGACCCTATTTCCATCAACCTCGAATTTGGGTTCAATCATAGATGATTCCACAACAAACCTGACGGTGACGCGAGCACGCCAGATGCTAGGTCGATATTACAATATTTTAAAACGTAATTCTGAGAGGAAGGACGATACACTGAAGTTGTAACATGAGGCGCATTCTTCCGGTGAAGCCATCAAACCGAAGGAGGATGCGAAGCAGGAGCCGAATTCGCTATCAAATCTTGCAAAAAGCGATTTTCTACTTCAAAGGCACCGCTGGTCGATTTTAAACCATTTGTAGACCAAAGCTCTAACGAGGATAACCCATGGTGAATGTCTATCTAGTCCTTTAGAATGTCAATGTCTAGGTGAAACAAGATTACCCATCTCGCTGTTCGCAATTTACGTGTGAGCACAAATCGTGTCACCAAAGAAGGAATTATCACTATGGGTTGAAAACGGCAACATCAACGAGTCTGATCTGCAAAGGGCTGATGCAGAGTACACATTTCTTGTTATGAGCAGCGCTCCTAACGCCCATTGTAGCGCATGCGTGAGGCGGGTGAGAGAAACAAATGGTGTTCAAATTTAATATAGCGAAAAGAGCAATGTCCGAGATGTACAAGTCAACAAAACTGAACTCACCTGAATATCGGTGGCCGTAATGCTACCAGAGACCTTCGTAATCTTCGACCTGTAGTCAAACGTAGCCTAATGAGTGCCTAGAAAGTGCTAAATTCCAAACCAACCTGAACGATGCATCTGAGGATAGACTCCACAAGAAGGACAAAAAACGTTGCTGTACATGTGTCCATTCGGCCCTCAGCCGTCTAAAGTAGTTTACCTGTGTTAGCCGAAGGGAAGGCCTACTCTTAGCTGAAGGATGATCTTGTCCGCAGGTATGCAAAATTGCCACTTCCTAGCACCACGCTCAGTTGCGAAACGGAACTCATCGAGACGTTTTTGTGAGGGGCGCAGTTTCTCGGGCAGGCTGTGGTTGACACGAGATACAAGATCACTGATGCAGGCAGGCAGGGAGGGTGTGCAAAGAAGTTTAACCAGATCAAATATATGTTCTGCCAGGAAACCCTTCGCCTGAATGTCAAAGTCGGGCACCGGTGGTGATTGCTGGGTGCTTAGAAAATCTATGACAGCCTCGCAGGACTGTTCTAGGAGATTTGGACGGAAAATGCGATCAACGAGAGTGGAGGTAAGAAGGGAGGCGGAGAAACCGGTGTGGTAATAGGCTGAGAAGAGTTTACCAGACATTTCAGGCCATAGTACACTGTAAAAGAAGGGAAACGGATAAGTACTGCAAGAGATACTTCTGGTACCCATCCAGATAATCTTCTATAAATACGTACGTTCGCATCTTAAATCTAAGGCGAACACCTGCAGCTGCTACATGACGCTTGAGAAAAAAATATGGCGGGGGATAGCACTTTGTGAAATCAGGAGGTGCTAAATCTGTAGGTAAGGAGCGAAAACAATTACTGAGTGCATATATGTAAGGTTCATTTGCTCTAGG
Organism: Schistocephalus solidus; assembly: GCA_017591395.1. Lineage (NCBI taxonomy): Eukaryota > Metazoa > Platyhelminthes > Cestoda > Diphyllobothriidea > Diphyllobothriidae > Schistocephalus > Schistocephalus solidus. The sequence continues at coordinate 170,012 of WEDG01001716.1, forward strand.
AGGCCAGTGGGTAAACATCGACAGTCCAACCGTCGAGTACGACGAGGTCCACCGTATGCCGCACAGCAGGGTGAGCACAGGTACGGTGACTTGTGGGTGAATTATACTGATAGTAGATTTTCACTGTACCTACAAAACTATTTTTCCCTCCCCACCTTGGTTCGGTTTCAAGACAGTCAAGAAAACCGGTGGGAGGAGAGAGCGAGGGTGGCTGGCGCGGCCGGAGCTAACCCGGACCGCACCGTCACACGTGGCTTAGGTCCTACGAAGTGGTAATGCCATAGGGGCCATATTAATAAGGAGCCAATGCAGCCTAACGCTCGGTCTACCAGGCAGCATCTACACACAAATGCACATTGGGCTTACTGCGAGGTCCGAGTTATCCCCTAGTTGGCAGCCTTCTAAGCCATGGCTCTTAGCACATCGTGATGGATTCAAGCGCGTCAGCTTATTTATAGTAAGGAAAACTCGTTGATACAGTGGGCCTCACTCTCACCATTTGCCCTATCCCATTTAATAATAAACTGTCATCGAAATTATGGTGAGATTATGAGAGGCGTCTAACAGATCTGAAAACAGCTCGTCTGCACATATCACATACACAACCCGATCCTTACACAGCAAACCGGGATTTCGCACAAAGGTGATAAACTGCCCGGATATTACACGCAGCAGAGGGGCCATATGGAGAGGGAGCCACACACACTTCCGAATTCCGTGAGATGAGACGATTCCATGCTTTTGGTGGCTGATGAGGGAGGGGTTTGTGTGGTGTATGTGCTGGTGAGGATATAGGTGATGGTAGGTTGTTTTACCGCAGACTTTCATGCATGCGCGTATGGCCGGATAGGCCCATGCGGTGACAGTGTGCGTGGGCGGTGCGGACAGTTAAGACGAGTGTAGTTGTATCTTGGGGCTCCAGGCATTGGTTCGCCAGGCCCAGTGATGGATTTGCAGGTGACCAACCAGGTCGATGAGTGATGGACATGTGCGGTGGCAAGGTGGGCAGGATATATTCGGAGCTACGGAATCTGTTTAGTGTTTATGCTGTTATTGATGGCTGCGCGGGTAATGGGAAGTAGGTGGCTTTTTACATAGAATATTTGTCGGGTATGCACGGTGTGCCTGGCGGTAGATACCCTAACTCATGAAATATCAAGGTTGAACTTTGAAGATGTCGCAGCGTTTCCAACTAAACCAACTGATATAGGGACTGCATTCACTTATAACATCAAAGGCTATGGATCAAAGCTCGACGCTCACAGGGCTAAAACGATATCAATCAGCCGGCCCCGGTTGCAAATTCAACACCATAAAAACCATTCAGGTTTTATCTGGGAATTCGTCGAGCGCTACATAGAAAGGCGAACGACTGGGTCAGATTGGTATGAGCTTGAAATCGGGCAGTAATGGAGCGACAGCAGACCCTGATCATGATGATCTTGCTGGCAGACCATCTAGTAATATCATCAGCCACAAGGACTCATGATGGAGAGAATCGAACGCTGCTATGAAGTTAAAATCAGACGTCTGTGGGTAGCTGGTAGCCATGGCAGAATTAAATAATGCACAGCAGTGTGAATATCTGGCTCGCATATCGACGCCCAGATTGATACCCGACGTGGTTGGGTTTCTTCGGCGAATCACGCATACTCGGAAATCGCCCGGGCATGAAAACAGCGAAGGCCATTTTGATTCAACTCACGTCTCTCGGCGCGGGCCTCGTAGCTCAATCGGCGAACGTTGGCTGTACTAAAGCCTTCTCCTTGCTGGCGTGGATTCGAACTCCACCGAGGTCATCACGTTTTTCCACTCGGGTCAACTGAATGCATTGGAGAAACGTCAACGAGGCTTATGATTCGGTAATTTATCCACGATTTTCTGCACCAGTTCGAAAGTTCAAACTAATAAAAAAAACTGCTACGATGCCCGACCAGTTTTCTCCTTTATCTGCTTTCTTTAAGACAGGGAGAAAGAGGATCGAACCTCAGTCATCGGAAACGACCTCATCCAGTGTCGAAACAGGACATGCCAATTTCAGTTAAAGTACTGACCTTTTGGCGTACCTCGTTATTGTGCAGTTTCCATATTGCATCGGCAATTTTTCCCTGAGGACTGATCGCGTGACACTGCATAGGCTTAGTAGGGATAAGCTCGGAAGCGCAGGACAAGGGTGTAATCGGTTGGTCAACAAAGTTGTGAAGGCGCTCAAAAGGCTCACAACAGTGTTCGATTTTGGCCGAGCCATCAGCAATAACGCCACGAGTTACATCGCGAAAGGAGTCCCTCGGTGCATAAGGGCTATCACCCACGTGACGTACGAGGTAGTGTTTGAGTGTCCCAGGCGTTGGAGGCCCGTCTATAGCGGTAGACCTTAGCCAACTTTGCAGTAATTTACTGGAATTTGTGAAATGAATAATCGTTGCGTAACTCGGATCGAACCGCCTGAACAGACACCTACAAGATTATTGCGCCAGTCTAGCCCCTGTGGTGTCGGTGAATGAATCCATAAACGGACGACTCCCATGCTGACCATATGCTACTACCTACTTGTACTTGCTACGGCTGTGAGCATGCCTGATCAAGCCGGCTCGCTACTGCCTCATCCTTCGACCCGGGTAGAGAAATGAGATTGGGTTGCCATGCTCAGGATCTGTTCTCAGTATTATCTCCGTTTCGAAGCAGCAAAGCATCTTTGGATGTAGATGAAAACATGAACTGCTTGGCAGATGTTTGCGGTGGTATTGGAAAAACATTTCGGTGACAAATAGTCAGTTCGGATCAGCAAATTTCAGCGTTCTCCCACCCAGGTTACGTCGAGATACAAATTTAAGGCGGTCAATATTGTGCTTCTTCGAGAGTGGCAAGGTTCAGTCCACCCATTCTACTCCCGGGAGAAAATCTGCGGATGACGGCGGCGAATTCATTGAACGAATTCTTGCAGTTGTGAGTGCGACTTTCGATCGCGTTGGTTGGTATGAAAATAACAGAAATGGCCATTAAGTGCTGTTTTATTCACGCATAAACCAGTTGGTCACTGACTGGTTCCCACGATGTAGTGCATGGTTCACTCTTTGCAGTAGAGTCATATGAAACGCCGTGATGTACAGTTACATTTGAAGTGATCACGGTATTTTTATTTCTTGAGAACCTAAGTCGAGGATTCCCACTTCGGCCAGTCAGGGGATATGCACATAGTGTTTATGAAGGCTGTGGGCTTTCAGCTTTTAGGTACATGGTCTAAGACCGGTTGCATCTTCAGGGGCTCAATATCAAGAGGTCATTCTCACCTGAGTAGTCCAGCTCGTATATTATTCGCCCGCATCACTGGACCAAGGTTGCGGAGTGTGGCGTCTCCCTCGGACGCCGAAGCAAGGGCCTTAGTACTTTAATCGGGCATTTTTGAGCATTTTGATAACAGATGAATCCCCTAAAGTCGCTTAGGTTGATTTTTTTAAGGATATCTACACTAGAGCTTTGGTCGACGATGTAGGCACAAGGCAGTGGTAGCAATCAAACTTACTTAATGGCGGTTAATGGCCGCCAAGTTATAGTGCCGTCATTGCGGCGCGCCAGATCTAAGTTTTCTGCATTCTGGTAGCTTTATCACGGTTGGTCTGCGACTGCTCATTCTCCAGCCCAGTGAGTCTCCTTATTTTGCAGCTAAACTTCGCGGAAGATCAATATAAAACCGACGGGTGGCTGGCAGCTGAGCTACCGAGTGAGCGTCGTAGCCGCTTTCATTGTCGATATGAGCGGTAATCGTCGTGAGGGAAAGAGCCAGAGGCCGCCTGACAGCCTGAAAAGCACGTAGTGCGAAAATCGTTAATAGTATCAAATGTCATCCCAACTTGTTTGACATGGACTTTTCAACGGTACATAATGGAAGAAGGGAGACAAGACTGAGCCTGACCAGGCAGTTCAACCATCAACAAGCCAAAAGTTGTGACGCGCTCATATATTTTAATTGAAACGTGGTGGGTGTGAGAAGGGTTACGCAGATAATATAAAAGATAGTCAGGCGTAAACAATAAGTTACTACTGTGTCATCGGGACAGGTGTAGGCCTAATCAGCAACGAGAATCGTAAGACTGGTAGAAACAAATTCCCCAATTAAAACATGCGCTGGGTCCTGGGCCTGTTCGTAAGTTGCCGGTTGGAGGTAAGGTTGATTTTAGGACTTCAAATTATAGACATATGATGTGACCGCTCTTTACGAGCGCCTTAAGTATCCGCGATGTGCAAGCCTGGTATTGTCACTGAAAGTCCAAATGAACCAATTGGTCAGACTGAGCTACCTTATTTGACCAGTAAACGGTTAGAAACGGATTCCATTACACGAGGTTCGCAGACGAAAGTTAGAATGTTGCTGACAGCAGGGGAGGAAAATACTATAAGTATTGAAACGCTCCTATGCAGTTTTCCTGAAAATCTCACACACATCACTGGATTCGGCACGTCATTGATGCATGCAGTAGACGAAAAGATGCATTCACCGCCTTATGTAAGAATATAGAATAAAATATTCTTTTTTAGTGTACTGAACCGTACTAAGACTTCGTGAAATCAACTCGCGTAGCTGACAAGAGGTTCAATCGATTTTGAATCGAAATTGTGTGCTTAATTAACTGCAGCCCTGATAAGAGTTCACCGACTTAAGTAGGGCCAATAAAAAATAAACATTTAAAACCCCCGATATCAGGACGCATTGAAATCCCGTTAAGTGGAAGAGGACAATGCGGGTTTAAGAAATGTGTGAGCCCCATTTTAAACCTATAAATGGAACTCACCCGACCATACAAGGCGCATAAGGCCATGCACACTAAACTATACGCACAAGCGTGAATAACGCACTGTTGAACATTTCTGCCAATCCTGTTGTGAGATTTGGTGTACTTAAACAACCCGATGTGCCTGTATTATCACGTCGTTTGCACAAAGGTGCCAATTATTATACGTAGAGTTGAATAAAGGTTGATGCAACCCGATCATTTAGTTATCAATCTCACACCACTCAGATCGTGGAATATGTAAAATTGTTCATTGACACCCGGAACGTTTGGCGTACGTGAGGATGAGCTCAGCTCTGCGTAGGATATACCCGCGCTACGTCGTACAGTTTCTGCCAGTCGTCCAATAATTCAAAATTTTTTCGTCTAATTACAGTGATCAATCGTTTTGAACAGTATATCTTGTTCTCGATGCCGATTTTGTGATTGGCTACTTTTAACCTACTTTTCCGATACCGGACATGCAACAACTTCCATGTATATATTGTAAATTGTGTATTACATTTTTTTAAGGGTTACAGTCATTTTCCTTAATGACCCTATTTATATAAAGTTATCATTGCATAAATACAGTCAATATAAAATGGTGTACAGTTAAAAATGTTTGAGTCAAAGCATAACATAACTTCGAATGCGTTTTCAAAGTTATATACGAAACTTTGGGGAAGAAAAGTAGAGCCAGAAAGATTTTAAAAGGCTGATTTTAAGTGATCATGCTGTGAGAGTCGTCTTCTGTCAAATATTATGCCATCAAGCCTTCTTTTCAAATCAGAAATGCTGACAGCGGTAACCATCTCGCTTAGTAACGAGTTCTAAGGTCGTACCACTCATTGGGTGAAAAAATCTTTCGGATATTCAATCTCGTGCGTTTGCTATTGACCTTGTAAGGATGACCATGCAGATGAGTTGTGCAGGCAAACTCGAAGAAATCCTCCGCTCTCAGGGGGAAATCATGGCCCCGGATAATCTGGAATGTCCAGAGCAGGCTACACCGTAAGTGCCTGTAGGAAAGAGGAAATAAGTCAAGCTTTTTTCAATCTGCCTTGTTACGGTTTATTCTTTAAATCGTCGACCATCTTCGTTGCTCTCCGTTGCACCTGTTCGAGAAAGGTCAACCTCTTTCTTCATCCACGGTATCTAGGCTTATATTCTGTAATCTAAGTGCGTTCTCACGAAGATGCCATAGACTTTTCTGAAGATATCAGGGAAATATTTAAAACGCACGTCTGATCCAATGCAGTGTACACGTTGCCTTCTGGACTGCTGTCTTACAGTGTTCTGAGAGCATCAAAATTACAGTTGTCCACATGCCAAGATCTTTGTGTGTTACAACCTCTTTTAATGCAGTGCCATTAATAAAGTACTGGTGTTTCAGAGATACTTTTCGACCGGCGCTTATGTGTAGGACTATGCATTTGGATACGTTAAACTTAAGCAGCCACCTAGCCTACCAGGCACTTAATTTGTCGATATTTAACTGTAACCCTTTTGCGTCATCAGCGCAACTGACTTCAGTCCATATTTGTATGTCATCTGCAAACACGAAAGTTTCACAATCTATGTTATTAAGACAGTCGTTCACGTAGATTAGGAAGAGAAGGGGGGGCCCAAACAGAACCCTGTGGAACAGCACTTTCTACTTTCGCCCATTCCGAGCTAGAGATTTCAACAACAACTCTCTGTACTCTGAAAGACAAGAAACTCTTGATCCAATTGAAAAGTTTTCCTCGAATTTCTATGTTTCAAATTTTTTCTAAAAGAAGCCAGTGTGGCACACTATCAAAGGCCTTCTTGAAGTCAAAAAATACAACGTCTACTGGATGACGCTTATCTGTGGCCTTTTTTCCATTTCTCGTGAGACAGGAATGTCCTGGACGGAAGCCGTGTTGGACATCGCATAGTATTTGGTTGTTTTCCAGATAGCGTATTAAATGCCTCTTGATAATACACTCAATTTTTTTACATGCTAGGCAAGTTAATTTCACAGTCCAGTCGTGAACATCATTTATAGATCGTAGCGATGAATGCACACTTCCATTCTTCCGGGAGTTTGCTTTCTTCAAATGATTTTTGGAATATGATGGACAGTGGTACACACAGTTCGTAAGTAAGTTCCCTAAGTGCTACTGCAGCAATTCTATCCAGCCAAGGCAACTTGGCAGGCTTTATACGAAGTAATTCGGTTCTAACTATGATCGCTGAAAAGTCTACGTCCAGATCCTCTGTTGTGGATGAGGAGGAGGTGGAGGAGGAAGGGAAAGCAGGGTTACATATTGGTTGACAAACTGGAAGAATAGCAGCAAAATTATAAGGCTATCGTGTGAAGAAGGTTGGAAGAATTTGGAAAGAAGGGATGTTTTAACCTCGTCGTCGGTCTCCAGTTTTCTGTCTTCAGACCTAAGGGCAGAAATCATTTACTGAATTCTCTTTGTACTCCGGATGTAGCCATATAGCATTATGGGGTGTTCCAACGATTTTGCAGTATGTTTAGTTCGAACATCCTCTGCAGCTAAGTAGCCTCACTTTCATAAACGTTGCGTTGCTGCTTATATTCGCGTAAGTGAGCATCGGAGCCGGTATGTCTATAACGCCTCCGGAAGCGATTTCTCTTGATGAAAGAGGACTGCAAGTTTGAGTTTATCCACTTTCGGCGGTTTTTGGTTGTCTTTCTTCTGAGAGGACAGTTGAGGTTAACAATCCTTTTCAAAAACGAGCTCAAAGTCTTCCAAGCTTTATTGGTTCCACCATGTTGTTCTGTTTTCCAGGCTTTCTCTGACATTTGTCTTCTCATAAGTGAGTAGTCCCACTTCAAAATATTTCTTGCCCAAATATCGGGTAAATTTGGTTTGGAAAACAGTGAGTTCACGAAGCACAGTGAAATGTGATCACTTGACCCTAATGGCGGTCGATCATGTAGGTCTAGCACATATTCCTCCTCTCGGGTAAAAATAAGTTCAAGACAGTTTGACTGTTGTCGTTCTCTCGTTCATGTTACAAAGGTGACGTACTGACAGAGAAGTTTAGTCTCACCCACTGTAGTAGTTTGTGGTTGAAGTTATCTGAAATTCCCTGCGCAGTCCATGTTTTCCAGTCAATACCAGGAGCGTTAAAATCTCCCAACAATGAGGACATCTTTCTTCTCGCTGGCTTTATAGGGATTTCCATTATGAGAATGAGATCCTGATCGGAAGTCTGATAAGGCGAATGGTACACAACCGATATCGTCAGTGGTCTGGAATACTAAGCAGATATAGTAATACTTAAGAGTTCCACATCGCGTAATGGAATAGGTGCGTCAGCCATAGCGGTCAGCTTGCGAGTGAAATAAACTATGACTCCTCCTCCTGAAGTGCTGATATCCTCTAAGGGATATTTCGGAATCAGTAATGTCTACAGTAAGCCACGTTTCAGTAAAAGCCATAATGTCTGGTTTAATTTCCTCCACTACGTTCCTAAGTTTGTCCAGCTAGTTGACAAGCTTTGTACATTTGCGCAGAGGACTTTCAATGATCGATTCGTCGGGGAGCCCCAGCCTCCATTGTTACAGGTTTTGGCCACAGGAAAAGACACATTCATATGGACTATTTGACCGTCTTTGATTTTCAGTCGTTTCTCCCGTCTTCAAATTCTCTTCCTCAATCCTCTCCTAAGTTCCCTCATTTCAGCCGTTCCCTTGGCTCGTAGTGCAGCTGAAAAAAACACTTGTTTATGCGATCCCCATTAATTCATTCTTCCTTCATACATAAGAGCTGCCTGGGTTTCGTTTTCTTAAATAATGTTTAGAGTCCTTGGGAATGTTCTCATGTCGCCGCTGGAGTCTGATTTGCCTATTCGGAAAGCTTTTTGCCCGTTGAAAATTTCCCTTTTCTTCGGAGATGCACTGGCGTATTCATAAAGAAGATCTAGATCTAGTGTCACTCGTTCCTTCGGAATGCAGGACGTGGATTCTGGGACACCCCGTATTACGATATTTCGTTAACGATTTATGGATGAGGCCCTTATTTGCCCGCCTTCGCTAAGGTGGTATTTCACAGAGATGGCGTTACTCGTGGATGCTGGTACTTCCCAAGGAGAGTGATTTTTGTCCGGTGCTGGGGTTCTGGGATTTAATTTTTTTGTATGATATGTTACCTTTGTCTTCCGAAACGCGTTTCTTCATTTTCTGGGATCCCTGCCGGTTGCCCTCTTTCCTTACTAGAGACTTTTTAACGGCTACACCGAGCTCCATAGACGTAGCGTCATTTCCTTATTGAATGTACTGGCTGTGGAAGCTGTGCATGCGTATGTTCATTGGTCTTCCTTTTGTTCCATCGTTAGGGACTGCTTCTGTTCGGGTAAAATGCGAAGAAGTTTCTTCAACTTCTATATCTCCATCTTCAGCTCCCGCATATCCTTTTCAATTTCTGAAATTTTTGAAGAAGTTTAAAGTATGTCGCACATGCTTCGTCTTCGTAATTGACATCCAAAAAACTTATTAAACTATTGGCCCATTTGGTGGGAGATAACTTTAAGGCAACATGTCCGGAAATGAGGTCATTCGTATTATGATTAGTGTTTATTCAATCATTTAAGTTTAAATTAGCGAGTTCGTCGCGCGGCGATAGCTCAGGGGTATCACCATCAGTTCCCAAACACGGGTTCCCTGGTTTGAACCTCGGCGGTACCACGTATTTTGCACGATTCCCGATGAGTATATTTTTGACTTCCATGATAGATCGCGAAAACGATAAAGAGTGTTAAAAATATGGGACAAAGGTTTCAGCGGGAGCAACTTTATCAATAAATTATCGAAATAACTCAGCCCCCTGTAGACTGGCAGATCTCGTGGAGTTTATGGCGAGAAGTGCACACGAGGAGGATATCGGACGTTTCCACTGTTGTCCAGTAGTAGTCTTATGAGGATAAAGAGTATGTCGAATAGAATCCAAAGCTTGATACATAAAGTTCGCAAGAGTGACCAGTAAACTGAAATCTCGAAAGAAGTAAATCCCTCGGAGGTTGAAAATTTTAAATCGAGTTCGAAGAGCGCGCGTGCGTATGTATTACCACGAACCACCTGTTATAGAAGCGAACCGTAATATGCCCTGTTACTAGTCTTTTGACAGTAGAAAGAGTGAAATTCTGTCACTTCCTCACTGAAAAGGGCACTAAAATACGCCCTGCAAACGCTAAAGTACTTTCTATACCAAGAGAGGATAAGAAGGCAACCTGCGCATATTGTTTGCAAATAACGAAATAATTTAACAATACGCTGACGGAAATTCTGATTGCTAACTTCAGCGGGGATTTTGTCATAATCTGCCATGGACACGATCTTGCTCATAACTGGACCAACTGTGGATGCGGCAAGTTCTGCTACAGTATAAAGGTTGTTGACAATAAGAGTAAGGTATTCAAACTTTGCGTCATGTGCAGAATGCTGTTTAAGCATATGTTTACATGCCGCCTTTTGAAGGTCCACATCGGGTGTCTACCCCTGCATTTCACCGAATCTATGAAAAATTTTCTGAAGAGGCTGGGATGGCTTTCCAAGCATTCATTTTAGCCACCCAAAAATAATTCGCAAATGGAAAAGATGAAAAACTGTCAAGTGGACCATATCTTTCATGCCCGATAGGTTAATTGACCTATCGGATACTGATAATAATTTAAGTAACATATATTGACATAACTGCATAAACGTCCAATGATCATAAATTTCCGATTTTCCTTTCTTATTATGAGTTAACCTTTCTAATGCTACAAATAATTTCATCAATAAATACCAACATGCATACACTACACCCATTATGATCTGCTGTATACATACATGCACTATTTTGTACTCTTTTCATATCCATGGTTTGACTCACCGGACACCAACAATTATTTCAGCAATTATCTCAAAAGCAGTGATTAATTCAGCAAAATTAATAACATATCCTCAATAGGCTTTTATAGATTAATCGTTCATAAACTATTGTCTGATCGAGATGAGTCAATAACCAATATCATTTTATCAAACAAAATATAATGACTGGTAAGTAGTCTTGGAATTTTCTTGCGGTTGAACGGTTCATGCCTATAACCCGTTTCTATCTTTTGTAGAGATCAGCCCAACTAAGTCTAACTAATCACCGAGCCACACACCAGAACGATGCGCTTGTAGGCACTCGCATCTGGTTGGATGTAAGGACAATCGAAAAACCCACGATCGAGTCTACCCCTGTCGAATGAACACGCAAAAATCCATAACTGGCAGATTATTCTGGACGCAAAAAAATATTAACACGAAACATTAATTCCTGCACACTATAAACCAAGCCTAAAACCAAAACAAAGCTAAAGTGGCAGCAGAAAGAAGGAGTTTGTTTAAGTTTTTTTCCTGTGTCCTAAGGAGATTGACGGCACCCAGGAGGCGATATATCAATAAACCTATTATTATTATTAGTAGTAGTAGAGATAACAATTGTATCCTTGGATTGGGTTCTCACAGGCCCTTGGCGTTCTTGTTTGGGAGAATGCTCATTTTTCTGCTCACGAACTTCGAGCAGTAAGCGAGATAAATGCTTGAAAACGGAATTATACTAAAGAAAGAACTAGTGAATGAGATGTACTGGAAACCTGCACACGTGCCTGACCCAAAAGCTGTTGGTTCTTTATTCGGCAGTTGGTTCAGCACTCGGTAGAGAGCTGCTGTCCACTTAAAAGGATATCGAACGTCTCCCGATCCAAGCGGGTGACATTGGAAATGAAAAGGATTGTCAAGAAGGAAAGGAGACTGTGGCAGTAATATGCTAGGTATCAGCAACATAAACTTTTAGCAGAATTTAAGAAAGAGCAAACTCGGTGTCATTATATTTATAAGAAAAAACGATTAGCTTTTTAATTGAAAATAGTCCAAGGAATCCTAAAAAAACGTGAAAACATCCCATGAGTCACTTTAACACACTTTATTGAGGGAATTAGGCCTTCTGCCTTGAGTTCTCTATTCACATTCAACAATGACAACAGAATAAACGTTAGTATCAGTATCAGTATATTTGAGGGAGATATAGATGATTTAACTTCGAATTCCCTATTTATAACTGCGAGTTGTGGTATCAAAAAAATAGTATCTCGGGATTTTGATGATATGAGCCAACTGTGTGGAACATAGTTGAAAAAGGGCAGACAGTGAAAAAAACTCCCAGTGATATTTAGGAGAAAAAACTGTCGCACTTGGGGAGAGGGGATGTCCAATGGGGGGCATCGTGGAGGTTAACTGGATCATCACCGAAGTGTGGAAGATGCAGCCAGACACTCCCTTGCTGGTTGCAGAGTCCGCCGAGTTATTTCAAGGCAGAAATATCCGCCCAGGTCATCCTCGGTCCGTTGCAGTTCAAACCAAGGGAGAACGTCCTTAGACCCCATGGACTATGGCCGCCAGGCTCGGCTGATGCGAACGCTCACGGTGTTACCAAGGTGTGCCGATATTTAAGCAGGGAAGACCTCGGGAACCTCTAAATGGGAATTATGTGAGAGTGCGAGTCCTCGAAGGAAAATAATAACATAAAGAAATGTTACTGAAATATAGATAGTAGTATTATAAATACTATATTTTATGACGTTTTCCTTGGAGCTTTCAGTTCGAGTTGTAGCTCCCACAATTATATCGGTCTAACTTTTCGCTTAAAAGCCTCCAGGTATTCCGACATAACAACATCCAGAGGAAGTTTATTCCAAGCTTCAACTACTCTTTCGGAGAAGAAGTACTTCCGAGTATCTAGCCTAGCTCCAGTCACACGTAATATGCGAGGATGACCTCTCGAGTTCATTGTTGTTGCTTACTCGAAGAAATCACCTGGGACAAGCCCACAGCACTGAACGCGTAGTATGCGAAATTTTAATATCAGGTCTCCCCAAACCAGGCAGTTTATTGGACTGCAGCTATCCTAGAGTTTTCCTACTCTGTCTGTTGTAAACAACATCCGACTTTTTTCGTCTGTAGATGTGACAATATTTTGGCGCACTTGCAATCTTATAACGGGGCATTTAAGAAAAAAAATATAGCAAAAAACGCTCTCATATGAAGCGAAAGGTGAGTTGTTGATTTTCATCAGAAAATGTATAAATTATTTTCAGGGAATTTGAAAAACGATCAAACATCCACATTGTTACCTTGACTTTTTTAAAAAGTTGGTATTTCTAAACGAAGATATATTAATTTTAGTATTCCCATTAAGTTTTAAAATAACATAGGGCTTTTCATTATTATGTCTAAGCTTTGGTATAAACGCAGTTGCCGGTTTGCGAGTGCTTAGCAACCATTCTACAATTTGGGTACTTTGTATGAGGTAGGCCACACACGTGACTGAATTATATAAGAGGAGGATGGACTTAAAACGCTCCAATAGAAAGATAAAAGTTAGTTCTTTAATTTTAAACAGAAATTTTATCCCTATTTTTAGTGAAGTTGAAAATTTGCTCAAACGGTCCCAGTTTTTACTTGACTTTACTTTGGAAAAACGTTAATTACGCAGACATTTGACAGCAAAACATTTAATTTAAGCACTTTTTACTAAGGCAACTAATGATAGTAAGTTTTTTAACTAATTATAGGCATGCATTTTTCAGGCTTTTGTTGTGGTCGTTCATTTTTCACGGCAGCGCGTTTTCATGTTTAAATGAGTCTGCAAATATAACCCAAATGGTCGTCTGTATTAAAAAGAACGCCAAAAAAGTCGCTTCATGGGTAAATGCTTTTGAGAAATAAATTATTTTGAAGGTTTCACCAAACAAATCGAACGGAATGTACATTTATGGGCAGTCGAATGAAGACACTGAAAATCGTAAAGAATTCACCCCATTTTCAAATACTTTCTGAAGCTCATCGTAATTGAAAACCCGAAGTAGTTATGGAGAAATTTAACAATGGAAGAGTTATCTTTATATGCACAAAGTGGTTCCTTTACGATTGCACCTGACGATTCTATTTAAATTTTTTAGTCAGTGACCTGCCTGTGAACATGTAAGCCTATGAAATATTCTGTTCCTATGACACAATCAAACAAAAATTTGTTTGCCTTGGTCAAACGAAACTAAGAAAATGTACAAATGGAAGAAAATCTGCAAATTCTCGTGAAACGGTGTTAGAATATACAATCGCATGATGACGGCCATACTTTACGTTGCGCTCAATTTAGAGGAATATGTATGTGCGAAACTCGGAAAAAGGCTATTTTCAAAAGAACTTTCGGTTTTTTCTGCTTTATTTACTCGTTTAATTGCATAGAGAGGCTTCCTATACATTTAAAACTTCAGTTTACTCAACTAGGTCAATTTTTAACATTTTCGTACTCCGTAACTTTTCTAAAAAAAGTATTTCTAGACAATGTAATATTCATTTGTAAATCACAACAAACCTTATTTTTCCTAACGATCGGTTCTTTATTGATGTTCAACTTTGGTGGACGCAGCATGCACTGATTTCGTGTAACGGGCCGTAACTCATGAAATCCATCAGATTTCATGAGTTAGGACAGCAACTCTATGTACGGTACGATCTGTAAGCTATCAACTACCAACATGTAGTTAAAAGATATAAAAGCATCGAATGCAATCATAGGGGTGAGATTAGTGTTCCATTTTCGCATGAACCCCTGCAAGACGGACTCTGAGCATTGATTTCCCCAACTCATAACCTTCACTACTTCCCCACTAGATGCTCAGGCACCTGAAAATTAACCGCGATCAATGTCTCGAACTAGGCCATCCAGCAACTTAGATGCTTAAATGTAGCAGCCGCCACAGCTTATTAAAAACAGATTGGTGATAGATGTGAACAGGCGAGTTCCAGGAAACAGCTCAGAAGAAGAAGAGGCGATCACTGGAACATGGTGTTTTTTGGCCTAACTTTTCGGTTTCTGCAACTGTCACCGATGATTGGGTTCGAGAGAGAATCAGAAACGTTAGGCAAATAAACACCATATTCAAGTGATCGTCACTTCTTCCACTCCTCCTCCTCCTCCTCCTCCTCCTCCTCCTCCTCCTCCTCCTCCTCCTCCTCCTCCTCCTCCTCCTCCTCCTCCTCCTCCTCCTCCTCCTCCTCCTCCTCCTCCTCCTCCTCCTCCTCCTCCTCCTCCTCCTCCTCCTCCTCCTCCTCCTCCTCCTCCTCCTCCTCCTCCTCCTCCTCCTCCTCCTCCTCCTCCTCCTCCTCCTCCCTCCTCCTCCTCCTCCTCCTCCTCCTCCTCCCTCCTCCCTCGTCCTCCTCCTCCTCGTCCTCCTCCCTCCCTCGTCCTCGTCCTCCTCGTCCTCCTCCTCGTCCTCCTCCTCCTCGTCCTCCTCCTCGTCCTCGTCCTCGTCCTCCTCCTCGTCCTCCTCCTCCCTCCTCGTCCTCCTCGTCCTCCTCCTCCTCCTCCTCCTCCTCCTCCTCCTCCTCCTCCTCCTCCTCCTCCTCCTCCTCTCTTCCTCCTCCTCCTCCTCCTCCTCCTCCTCCTCCTCCTCCCTCCTCCTCCTCCTCCTCCTCCTCCTCCTCCTCCTCCTCCTCTTCTTATTCTTATTCTTCTTCTTCTTCTTCTTCTTCTTCTTCTTCTTCTTCTTCTTCTTCTTCTTCTTCTTCTTCTTCTTCTTCTTCTTCTTCTTCTTCTTCTTCTTTTTCTTCTGAAAACAGTTTCAATGTAGACAGTCGACTGTGTATTCATAGCACTGTAGCTTTGCACAATTTTCTCGTGTGTTTCTGAACTCATTCTCGTGTTATTACCACTTCTTAATTGATGCTCCTTGAACTTTTACAGGTTACTATGGGTCTAGCGAAAAGGCCTTTATATTTTTGGGAGTCATATGCATTCCGATAAACATGATTTATACGACTAACATTGAAACAGGCATTTAGTTCGCTAAGTATAACTTCATACGCCATGACGCAGATGTACATTTAGATTTCAAACGTTTTTGGGGAAACTCTGGCGAGGAAATATTGTTGGGAAGCCCTTGGTCACCCTCATCTCGTGCTGCCCAAATGCGTACTTTCACATGCATTAAGGTTCAACCTCAGGCACCACATGTACATAAACTGTCTCCATCCATTTTTAAGATAATGGTGTCATATTCATTCCAAACACTCCTCAACCACCAGATCATGAAGGATTTTTTGGGAAACATATTATTAACAGCAAATGTTTTTGACAAACATCGTCCAGTGGAATGAATTTGTGTAGTTCTCGGTGCGCGAATATTTTCAACCAGCTTGATTTTCCACTTACCTACAGCTGAGGTAACTTCATTAAGAAACACGTATGAGAGGTACAGTCAAAATAGCATGTAGTGCGACAAAGGCCTTATGGAAAGGTTTCTTTGCAGAGATAGGATTTAAAATTTCGTATCTGAAAGATAAAGGAAGTCGATTATCATTGAGGCCTTCATATGATCGTACTACAATAAACACATTAAGTAAAACAACATGTAACCTTCAGATTGCAGCCAAAACAATCTTGGTGAATCAGTAAAACACTCTCCTTTTGCCAGGAGTCCAAAAGTTTAACACGAGCTAAGGACGGCTATAATGAGAAGAAAGGGGTTAAACTTAGTATTATATGTGCAAATCCACCCAAGTTGAGAAATTTAAGTGAATCCAGGTTTGCCAGTTCTGACTTAGCTCAGCTAAGTAAACTAACGTGGACGCAGTTTTGAATGATAAATGGCATGGAAAGTTTTGTTTAGTAAATGGCCTTGTTCGCAACTCTTTTAGAATTGCGTTGGGTGTTGCGGTGAGAATAAACAAGTACAGCAACATAGTACGAGGATTTATTGCTTAAAAATTAGATCAGTAAAAATATTTCCTTTTTAATCAGTAGCACTACAACACATCCAAGTGTGTAGGCATAAAACGTTAATGGCACGTCAAACGTAGGTGTTTCGTAGTTAAAAGTATTTTCGAGAACAATTCTGAGTGGATTTTATTTTCCTCCGCTCATTAGCGCGCAGGAGGTACAATGGAATGCCTAAGAACGGAAGCTGATGACAGTGTCTGGCATCTGACTCGGCGAGGTCGTCGGAAGAAGCAAATAGAGAAGCTCCTTTGCCGTCGAGGACGGTAATAACTCAAAAGGAATGCAATTGAAAAAAGTCCTTCGTGAAAAAGAACACAACGAACGTTATTTGCTCATTTCTTAAAAAAAATCCTGGTTTGCGCACAGTTCCGTTAATGGACGACGGAGAGCGCACACGTCGAACTTATTTGGTAAAAATAGTATTTTAAGTAACGCAATTGTAAGAACATGACGTCGGCTGGATGTTGTTATTCACTGACGTTTTGCACCGTTGACCCTCTGTTCGGTGCTTATTGCTAGGAGTGTTTTGTCCACTATGGCAGAAGGTTTTTAAACAAAGAAAACTTATAATTTATTATCGCACAAATCGTCTGACTGACTTTGTTTAAATAAAATAGATGACAAGTAATAATTAAAATCTTGCAACATAAAATCCTAATTTCAAGTACTTACAGATGCCTTATTAGGTAGGACATTTGACAGTGTATTCAAAATAAAAACTACAGGGGTGGTTGGTCCGAGGGTCATGCACACATTTCTCAGACTAAACACCCAAAACAGGGTAGTCGCCATGCATTTTCGAGTACCGGATCGGCACATCCTAATTACCATGCAGCCTTCCCGTGGGCTGTCAGTGATCAGGAGTGCATCCAGCACATACGTTCTGGTGCGCTGACCATACCGAGGGACGGTAAAATGGGCGGGACTTTGGCATAACCAACAGCAGTATGTAGGCAATCCAGTAGAGCAGCATAGCTCAGGAATTTACATAGTGCTATTTCGCATAAGCGCATTTGCCTACACAGACCCTAGCAATGCACAGAAGCGCACTACGACATAAGCGCAGTGTAGGTAGTGAAGTATGCCGAGGTCACCTTCGAGAGGACGGATATCACACCTAGTCTGTAAACCGGACCTGGCGTGCAAGAGCGACCTGCTGGATATTCGTGTGCGGCTGCCCACAACCCCAACGTCAAAATAGTGGCTTCATTAACAGCAAGGGAGACCTCTCCGTTCCTACCTTGTCCAAACGGTAAGACAAAAGTAAAAAGGAGGCGGGCTTCGATGGTGTTGTAATTTCACATCCACTTTTGCAAGGAATATGCGACGGTCTTTATGCTCACATGAGATGGATTTCATCAAATAGGACTTCAGACTAAAGAGAACTGAAAGGCGATCCCAGCAAGGAGTCATTGCGATCGAACGCTCGATTTGCAGGAGGAAAAATGTGTAATATTGAATTGGCAAAGTTGGAGGATATGCTTGTTAGCTTGTCGTGATAACTTCCGGTCTCATAATCAGCTTTGCTATGATGAGGGAAGTCATTCGCCGCACCAGGTACCTGCCAGGCTCGGACCGTTGATTGCTTCATGGAGAGAGCGAGGTCGAGACTAAGGAATCCCACCGCAAACTATCGTAGAGCCGGAGACGTTTCCCTATCTCCTCCCCACCCTAGCAGGACACAGAATTAGGAACGCCACCCTACATAATACAATCAGCATTGCGCAATCTTCCGGGAAGGGTTTATATTTTTATCGCTAAATAAGCCTAACCAAAACCCTAACCCAACACTTAGACCCTAAGCGTTAAGAAAGAAGCGCCTAAATCAGCCAAGTCCCCAGATCTCCCCAGGCCACAGATATGCCGATGATAAACCTTACACAGAGAGACGAGGTAGGAAATATAAGGTTTGGGCTCATTGAATTGTTTCTGGCTTCTAAAAGTTGAGTTTGCAGTAGGGGCACTCAATATTTTAGCACCGAGTGAGGATGACCTGTGAATCAATTTTTTGCAACACATTATCTACGGAGGGAATACTACAGCTCTGTGATAGGCAAGTTTAGGAGAAACAGTGTCGAAAGTTGCGGGATGACTTGCCGGAGAGCACATGCAATATGAAAATATTTTTCAAACACCGGATTCGAAGTTTGTAACTTCCTTCCTCTAAGTGATTGCACGAGATATTAGGAGTCGTTGTTTTACGTAACGACAGTACTGCGCCACGTAACACAGAAATGATCCTAGCTATGGCTACCAATATGCAGAACACAGAGATCGTACAAATCTATCTAAACAATAGGAACAGTCAGATAATTGTATGTGAATTGGTGGATTCCATACTTTGAGGCAGGCTGGGTGGGTAACCGTCTTCAGCTGCAGCGCGGCCCATTGTAGGGTCAAGACAGACATAGACACTCGACGCCACATAAGCAATCCGATAGATAAGGCTCATGCAAAACCTCCCTCAAAGAACAATATCCAAAATGTACCAAAAGCTCCATTTCAGAGGATTCATCGTAGGTCTAAACACACTGCTGGCGTATTAGAATCAATTAGACCCACGCTAAACACCAAATTCCTATTGAATTAGCCAAACTGGCATGCAACGAAAGGTTACCTAGTAGCATTCCGCTCTAGTCATGTACCTAACCGCAATGTTTACCGACATGTTGACTCTCCGAATCACCCACATGTGCACTTACGTCTTCACTTGATGTTGTACAGCAGACAACCTTCGTCGATTCACCGCTCGAACAGAAGTATGAGCGAAAATAGGTCAGCATGGCCTAGACAAAGACAGGCAGTGTTTATAAACAACTGCCTCTTCGCGCATCGGACGGTCACCCTGCGGACACCAAGGAAGCCTCATACACGAGCTAGAGTTCCGGCAGGGTGCAAGAAATCAACGCGATGACGCGTATCAGCCTACCTAGGCCGGTCCTATGCTCACAGAAGAATTTTGCTGGGTTCACACAGAGATCACAAAAGACGGTACGTGAGGATGTCGGTAAGTCATACACTCAGTGCTTCCGTGGTGCCGTATTGTGATTGCCGCCCCCACCCCTCAATTTATTCAGACTGGCCTGACGAGAACTGATCGAAGACCCACTTGCAGGCCCGTCAAGCCTACATTCGTCTTCTGATCCTAGCACACATTCATTTCGGCGGACCGGCAATCGCAGGCATTTAGAAAACCCGGAACCCTCCAGTTCACTCATCTCACTGACTGGCTCTCACGTGGAGCCCGCAGTTATGTCTTCACGTTCATATCTCTATTGTAGAGACGCGCGCGCGCATAGGCCTAGAATCGGATGCGCATCCCGGACCCCGAATGCCTTCAGGTTCCTGTGCAGAACAAATGTCTCCTACCGGCCTTCATGGAGTCATGCCGCGGTACATCGTCTATCCTGACGACACCGAGCGACGCGCTTGCCCCCGGGAGACAGGACCGACCAGTCGGCATCCCGACACAAGCAGTTTTTCACCCATACCCGGGAAAAGAAGATTCATCTACTGAATTCGGAAGCTATGAACGGTGACCCCAGTGAGGTCATTACCGTCGGCACGGCAACAGTCATGCGACTGAAGCGATCCCGGTCGTAAATAATCTTAACAACCAATGAGCCTAATCCCGACTGCCCAATAAATGTGACGTTCTGCGTGCCTTAAAACTTTGAAAATTTACAGCAGACCAAATTGCCGGAAATTTCATGCAGTGAAGAAGCGCATCTCCATGACCCGGCACGGGCAGTTTCAGTTTTGTTTACTTAATAATCAACACTGGAACTTTCACAAACTGGCAATCTTGAATTTCTGCCTACCTGCGTGCACGCGTATGCACACATTAAAGGATTTCTAGAGGATCGAGTACTTACTATGAATTAGAAAATACAACTCAGGAGACAACCAGCAGCTTGTCTAGACGACTAACCCCCGCTGCGTGAGAAGCGCGTCTGCTCTCCGTTGATACGATTAGTTCAGCAAGCCATTTCAAAGACAGTCGTAAGGGGAATGACTCGAAGTTTCAAACCACATATTGCTCGCAATAAGTCGTGTGTGGTACTCCGCATGGTATATTCACTGGACCAACACGGATGTCAAACCGGAGCACGACAGGCGTTACTGATGAAGTGTTCCCATAGAAAATGACAAAGGTGGGGTGGCACAACTAGGCGTGAGCTTACGCGTGCCGGTCAAATACGCCCAACCCCACCTCTAATCTTCTTAACTGTCATGACGCCGGGTTCAGGGGGGGGGAGAGAAAGAGTGCGGTAGATTCTGCGAAAGTCTACCACCATAATCCAATCTACGTACACGTAACCGCCCCTGCACGAGCCGTGCTGTGGGGCACATGGAGAATGTCGCCGGTAACGACAGTCGAACTACCGCACTGTTGCTCCTCATAGAGATGCCGGTTGCGCTTGAGGTACATAGCTTAGTCTCAATCCGGTTCGTTTCTTCCAACAACAATTTTCACGAGCTGAGTGTAGTTTTTATTGCAGTTGCCGAGTTCTTTGAGCACGGTCCAATTTAACTTCCGCTACGATCCATTGTACACAAAGACCAAATGCCGCCTCACTCAAAATGCGTCCTCTGCAATCTTCTAGGCAGTCTTAAATGGCGACCGAGACCGCGGTTCCTTGGTTTTTCTATCAATTGGTTTTGTGGATGCTAAGCACCGGCTTGTTGTTGTCATCGCATTGAAATGCCCAACGCCGGATTGAAATTCGACCGACGCGTGGAGAACTTGGCCTCTGATGTCCGGTCTTCGATGTTTACGAAGTTTAAAACTCTCGATACATTCTCGTTGCCTTGAGCTGCAGGCTTCGGACGTTCTCTTATCCAAGTTTACTTCTTGCACTACTCTCATTGACTTCTACCGTCAGTTGCCACATGCTCAGTTTCCAATGTTGTTAGCCCGTGCCAAGCGCGTGATCGAAATGTTTGGCAGCACTTATTCGTACGAGCAGCTGTTCTCCAAAATCAAGTTTTGTAAGAACAAGCTGCGCTCTCAGCTCACAGCCTTAATGACATTATGTTGCTGAACTCCTCATCATTAGGACCAGATATTGCATCTGTATCTAAGAGCATGCAACCTTATGTTTCCCATCGATCGTACTGTATTTTTGAATAATAAACGTTTCCTTGGACACCTTATTTCTTCTGGCCGAGTAGTCCGAAAAGTTTGCGGACCCCTGTTCTAGGAAGAACGAGACAGCGGTTCCTTGGTTTCGAGCAATTGGTTTTGTGGGTGCTAATCACCGGCTTGTTGTTGTCATCCCAGTGGAATGCCCAACGCCGGATTGAAATTCGACCTTGAGTGGTTATCGTAACGCCTCTGACTCAATTGACTTATGGGAGGACTGTCATAATGGCGAAATCTGCCCCTAAAACAAGTCGAGCGCTAGATGCGTTGCACTAACACGGGAGCTAAATCAGAACACGACAGGTATTTTTGCAGATGTGTAGCCATAGCAAATATCACACATTGGGGAGGGGGGAAGGGGTGACAGGAGGGTGAGGAGGATGCTGCGCATGGTTGCCATCCCTATAAATCAATAAAAACGCGAGTCACCGTTACTGCGCTCAACCTGCTGCAGGGGCACGAGGGATAGCGTCGGAATCGCCGGTCAAACTGTCCTGCACTGAAAAACCCCATTTCGTCAAACAGTTGCCACCTGCTTAAACGTCTGCGAACGAGCATACGAACGTGCGCCTACATGGGGCCTAGGAGCCACGTTAAACTAACAAGTGCGGTTTTGGATGAATGAGGATTATCTACAGCAGGAAACGTAACGGAAGTTTTTAAAAATGAGATGCGTACATGACCACCAAATATGCAGGCAGCATGAATGAGGGTTATATTTATAGTGGCAAAAGACCAAATAAAGAGTAATATGAAGTTTGGAAGACACTAGTGATTGTGTAATGCAGGGTTCATGGAAGGCAACTAGAAAAATTAAAAAAAGGTGTCAGGGAAAAGAATAACTTTGGTGAAAGGCGCTTTCAGTCATGCCGGCAGAGAGGAGAGAACATGCATAGTGCCTACGCCGAGACTCATGAGTAAAAGCTGGATTGAAGATTCCCTGAAATTAAAAAAAAGATAAGCTCAAACAGCGCACTGAAAACAGTTACCTACTAATACCATGAAGATAGAAATACCAATCTAGTTGATCAGCAAGGTCTGGAGCATCGATCATCGCTCCAACGAGGATCCAACAGTCGCGGTGGCTACGAACAAGCAAAAAGTTAGCGTAACAATGCTGTAGCGCAATGACTGGCGACGCGAATGGACCAACATACTACGACGGTGCCGAGAATGGAAGTGTTGTTTATGACAACAACACCCACAGAGGACATGATCGCGAAGTCAGTGAACTGCTGCGTGACCCTTCAACCGGCTCATTAGGCTGTATAGGTAAGTTTTAATGGCAGCAAACGGCTAACACGAGACGGGGGCAGGCAGGCTCCCGATAAGCAAGCTTAGCAGAGACAGCGCGGACCATAACGACTACCGTTCATGGGAGGGGAGTGGTGGCAGGCTGCATCAGACACAGCGCCCAATACAATCAACCGGTGGTTTGCAGGCTCGGATAGTCGATTGAGGCAGGGGAGAGGATGAGGCCGATGCTGATGAAGGACCCGTCCTCAGCGCAGTCCCCACTATAATAAATCTGACGCACTTGAATCTACCAGGGGGCGCTAAGAGCCGAAGAATCAACTTGAGGACTGAGAATCAGGCTACGATTTTCCCTTCTTAATGTGGCTTCATAACACTGCCTGATGCGAGGTAGGAGTCACTCTTACAGTAGCTTGACACAAGTACTGGAGACTAATTCGTGTGTGGCACGCGTAGACGGGCGTTAATCTCTGAAAGGAACAGCATGCGCCCACAGCAGGTAGTCTTGACAGTCTTTTTATCAGAGCAAGTTGGGTGAGGAGTGAGTGAAGTAGATGCTGCGAAAGTTCACCACATTAGGAACAAATTCATTCGTAGGTCATCAGCGTAACGTCCGCTCCGTGGAGCACGCAGTGAACATTCTCTAAACTGCAGTCGAAGGGATATCATGGGCGGCACGGATAACAAAAGTACAGTGAGAACCTAAGCAGACCCATCACCACTGGGGCGCAACCAGAGGGTATTCGGGAAAGGAAGCCACAAAAACGACAGCAGGCAGATCAGCACGAAAATCTGGCACTAGGCAGTTTGAGCGCTTGGCAAACCACCTTTAAAAGCATACATCAAAAAATTCCCTTTCATTTGGCGTCAAACGCGTGCTACCCTGCTAGTCTATCCCAAAAGAAATCTTCCGGGCACTCATTGGTGTTTGCACAGCTCGGATGCGGCGTTATCTGGAGGCGGTGCACATTCCAGCGCGTGAAATCCGATCTCCCAAGACACGCGTAAACAGCAGGGTCCCATTGAAAATCCGACAGTCCTATGGTAACACGGTAACTCAGAGTTCGTTCTTAACCCTACCTTTTTGTCGCCTCCTGCAGACGATGAAATGTTTTCCCAAGGTAAGTGAAGGGTGCGGAACAGCCAATACAAGTGACAACGCTAGCTCATACCCACGATGCTAGAGGCGACTGACAAGAACAGTTCTTTTCTTAGGCAATCAAAAGAGGCATGTCCGGCCCCTACAGACGCCAGAGCTACAGTCAAGACTGATCCTTCAGATAATTGATTCCATGCCATTTCACTCGCTTCCCGTCCCTCTCCTACACCGACTGTAGACCTCACTGCCTTCCGACATTCCACACAACTTGACACCCAGCCCTCTCCATCAATCTCTCAACTGTATGGAAAACTAAAGATAAACAATCGAGGAAGTGTGCTCGTTGGGTTTGAACTCTACAATTAGGCTGACAACCCTGCGTATTTCCGCTTTCGGCCTTGTCGTTTCATGCCAGGATACACTATCATGCGTGTTATGCAGCGATCGGAATCAGTAGAGAGGGCTGGGGGATCCGATTGCATAAAATACAAATGCGACCCACTGTTTATCACCGCTTGCCTGGGTCCCACAGGCGCCATAGCCAAAGTCACGACTGATCCTCCAGTCAGCTGACTCAGCGATTTGATTGCACGGCATTTCACTTGTTTTCCACACCCACACACCGACTTTACTTTTTCAACCTACCTGCCTTCTGACATTCCGCACAACTTGATACCCTGTCCCCTCTATCGATCTCTTTTCTCCCCTTCAAACTACCTCAACACAGCACATTGTACCCGTCCCTTCCGCAGCCGGTGCCTTGTTCACAGTAAGTGTACGCGCCGAGGCACTGCCCCGCCCCAGCAAACAGGAATAAAAGTTAACCGTCGCCTATTCGAGCTTCAATAGTCGCAGCTTTCTTTTATTGAACATGTCTAAAATAGTCGTTAATTACTTTCATTTAATTTCGGAACTAAATACATTTAGATGATAAAAAATTGATTTTCTAATTTTCAAATATTAATATTAAGTATGCGTGCCTAAATACAGAGGCCAATTGATTAGTTTTCGCCTTGTAACAATTGTAGATGTGATCAGGCGTGGCTGTAAAATACAATTTTTTTTAAGGGTAATGTTGCAAGATGACTGAAGGAATATCAAAGAGTTTGAGGTTCAAAGTTCAAGGTATATGTAGTAACTGAACATTAAAATAGGCAGTTTAAAGCACTTTGAGAGGAGTTACTAGTTTTCACGGATTTCAGCTAGTCGCGGGGATACCTGTGGTTCCTAAACCCAGCAAAAACCGGGGAGGTAGAATAAACGGAGAACTGAAGATAAACAATCGAGGTGTGCTCTTTGGTTCTGAACGCTAAAATTAGGTTGACAAGTCCGCATTGTTTCACTTTTGGCCATGTCATTTCATGCAAGGATCTGCTGGCATTCGTATCACGCAGGGATCAGAAACAGCAGAGGGGTGGTCGATACATTTGTTAATAAGCCAAAAAGGGGCGGGGGGGGGGGGGGCGAAAACGGGAGATTCAATTGGACAAATACAAATGGGTGTCGTTTGAAGAGCGACCCACTGTTTACCATAGCTACTGGCCATCTACAGGAGTAACGCCTTGGACTTTGCTGCCACGAAAACAACTAGATGGAACGGGTGGAAAGAAAGAGGTGATCAGGGCAGGAGAAGGTGACCATGGATGCATCAAAAAACACGCGCCCACTACGCAGTGAGGTTAGAAGGTGCAGGTAGGCCCTTCTATCGGCGACTGTCATCTCACACCGACCAAGGTTAATGCTGCCATTTGCAGAGATACGAGGTGAGTCTGATTGGCAGAGAGTTTGCAAATCGCAAGCTGCCATGCAAACTGTCTGTGCTATTGCAAGTGCGATGGTGAACTCGGAAAAGAGTGCAAAAACGGAGAAGAATGGACTTTTTTCCCACTGAGCCACCCAGTTTCCATAAGCTGGACAAAGGGAAGTATTTGATAGAGTATATGCTCAGCAATTCATCCAACGACTTAGCTTAGACGGGTATTCCAGACGGCATTAGATCAATCCCCTCTTTTTCCCGAAATTGGATGCAAGGTATTAAGATGTTCTTTGGCTACCTCTTTTCTCCCGATTTTCAGAACATTATTGAAAGCAACCCCATAAAAGACACAACTTGGCAGAGCATTAAACTATGAAACGGATTGGCTGAAGTTGACGAAATGAGTTCTGCAGATGTCGAAAGACAGTTCGAGAAAAGATGCCTGAAACTGTTTTCTGGGTGCTCAGCCTTCCGATCTGACACAAACTCAGCTCAAACGACGAGAATCTGGACACTTAAGGTGCGGTCAAATGCGTCAAAGGAATCCGAAACTGACAGATAGACGGCAGTTTTAGGCCCTTAAAAAGTCGGTTTACTTATGCTTTAAGATACTTGAAATATTATGCGGTTATTCCACAGCAGCTGACCGATTTCAGCCAAAATATGCATATTTTCGGACTGAACCCGAACAGGTTTGTTTCGAAGGTTTTACTACACGGTCGCGTATTAATTTCCTCGTAAATTAAACAAAGCAGGATAAAAACTGAAGGTCATATGCCGAAAAATCATAGGGAGAACGTCGGAAGACCCACTGGTGAGCTGAAGCTTTCGCAGCTACGTCAAGCAGCGATACAAGATCGGCGAAACACGCGAGGCTGGGCTTTCTACCAGTGCTGTCAGTATGAGAAAAAATTGCACAATATATACTACTGACTACCTGATGAAAGTTTGTGAGTAGTAAGTGGTTATGCCGCAGTCGCTGATGGATTTCAACTCAAATAAACTTTTGGACCGAGCCTAAAACGGATTGGTTTGAGGAATTTACTCCAAGGTCATGCATCAAGCTCCTTGGAAATTAATCAAGAGAAGTTTGAGATGATCGATGTTTTGACGTTAAAAAGGCATATTGCAGACACCAGCCTTTTGTTTTTTGGTTCAGGCAAACAGAACGTATTACTTTATAACGAAAAAAATTAAAGAGCCAGCTGGTTACTTGGGGCACTTTTCCCTGATGAGTGAAGGCAGGAGAGAGACCAAGGCGATGTACAAGAAGCCGCCAGCAGTGAAGGGGAGAACTGTGGGCGCGTCTAGAAGGGTAAAGCAGGGGGGTTAAGAAGGAATAGTTATGCGGTCTAAACAGCCTGCGCGCTACCAGACCTAGGTGTGATATTTTACAAGCATAACATCTCGCATCAAAAAGAAGGATCGATAATGGCGAAGTGGCAGATCGCTGACAAGTCGACGGCTCAGTAGGACAGATTGACAGGCAAGGAGACTTCAGAACGCAAGAGCAGTCATGGTATCGAATCACAAATTGTCAGCTACCCCATCTTACCTCACCTGTCTTCGTACCAAACCGCCACCCTCGCCTCCTACTGTCCTGACCAGCGAATGTTCATGTGGTACCAAAAATCAATCATGCTAGAAAATGAGAAGCTTTTTGCTGGCATCTGAACTATACTAGCCCACGCGCATTACCGGGCATCTTGGCTTGGTCTTGCTAACGGAACTTAGTGCTTTGGGGGGAGAGAGAGAGAGAGCGAGGGAGAAAGAGAGAGAGAGAGAGAGAGAGAGTAACGACCCAGACGAAAGCTAGAAGGCAATGCTGGCGTTCCTATCCAAGCACCAGCGATACGCCCGGCGACAGACTACCAGACCTACTGACCGATTCTCCCACTACAAATCAGAGGGATTAACCACGTGTCTTTAGTTTTTTTTCGTAATGGGTGCCTAGGTTACTTTAGCGATTGCCAACAGTCACTGTTACACAAAAAAACTTTCGAGAAAGTTTGCGTCTGTCAAAAACAGCGTCCACATTACTATAAAATCGATGATTCCAGAGGTTTTTACTGAAAAATTGTGATAATTCATTCAAAGATGAGGACCGTAAGGGTCACAGTCATTGGGGATTGCGTCTATACGTTTTCCTTAAACATGGCATCCTGGTGAATCAAAATAAAACATTGACCGCACATAAAGTTTAAAAGAACGCACTAACATCTTGTAATTAAAACTGTCTGGTGGCCTTAAACTATTCAGTCCTTCTAGGCTAAAAGTTGATCACCACTGTCATATCGATCAATAATGGTGGATTTTCTAAAGACGTAGTGAGTATTTACGTCAGTTTTACCGGTACAGAGATTGCAACCCTGTAAAAATTCAGATACAACCCTAAGAAAAAGGCGACAGAACCCGTAATTTTGAATGTCATCCGTTGTGAACGTAGAGGTATAGAAGCAATCACCAGGGTGCGGCGGGTTGAGGTCTGGCACACCAAAAGCCTTATAAAAAGCCGCAAAGCCCGATAATGGCACTGTGACATGGCAACCGTGAACCACCATTAAATAAGTTGGCTTAATTATGCTGTTGGGCCAAAGCGCTAGAGGAGTCAACCTCGAAGAAACAATCCAAGCGGCTGTTGTGGACCGGCCTGTACTCAAAATTCCCAAAGAAACAGCATGAAAAAAAAAGTCCGACGACAGTACTACGATCCACGCTACGGCGTCCGTGGGAACCGACCCAAAGTCTAACGACGCGCAGCCTTTAAACGTACAGCGTAGATGTCTGCTGCTCATCTGAAGTCGGAATTCTTGACTCAGACAAACGGAAAATCAAGATGCTGGGAGCTAACTGACACTTCACCCTGTACTACAGTGGCCATCTTGCTGGCCACTTTGGTGAGAGATTATCGAGCTTTGCTGATCAGAATCGCCTGTTTGTCTCGAAAACATGCTTCCAAAATCAAAAAAACATCTGACCTGATATTCGAACGACGGTCGTACGACCAGTCAGATCGACTACATTCTAGTCAATTCAAGTTCCCGCAGCTGGGTTCGTGATAGCAGATCAATGCGTGGCACCGAGACTGGTAACGTCCGTGAGTGAGACCATTTTTGCACACACCTGAAAGTTCATCGCTCATTCGCGCCCAAAATGCCACGCGCTAGGTGCCTCGGTGCCGCAAAAATTCGGCAAACCAACACTGCCGAGGCTCTGAGCGAAGAAATCCCGTCCTGGCTTACGACCCGACTCGATAAGGCAGTATATAGCGCAGCTGAGTGAATTCTCGGATAAGCCAGCGAAACCGCAGTGACTGGATCAGCGGAAGAACCCCGCAGTTACCTGCTCAGACGGCTCAGGTCAGATCCCGCAATGATGATTCTTTCCACCAACTCCCGGAAGAACTATGAGACTGAAATAGCAACCTCCATTGAGCAGGCTTTAAACGTTTCTAGCACATGAAAACTGCACCAAATTATCCGCCAAGTTAGAGGTAAGCCCTCTGCACCGAGTGTTCACAACGTGAATGGCGGCTTTATTGCTGACAATTAAACCAAGGTCTAGCGATGGCGTGAGCATTTTCGGCACATTCTGGATTTCGAAACTGAACCCAGCAGCCCGATCTGTATCAGTGTTTTCTGTCGCTGATGCCATACAAAGGCTGTCTAACGACAAAGCACCTACAGAGGACGCTATACCCGCTGAAATCTACGAGTCATGTGTAGCCAATCTGGCGCCTGGCTGCATGACGGGATAGAACAAGCATGGATAAAGGAGGCCTCTCCTGATGACTGGGGCGCAGGCATCCTTTTATTTATCCTCAAGAAACGAGATAAGACGAGATGCGAAAACTACTGCGGCATAGGCCTTATCGACGTTGCTGCGAAGATTTCCACTATCGTCCTTCTCAGACGATTCCAGGCCGTGAGTGTCTCAAGCACGAGGTCCAACCAAGCTGGATTCTGTGCCGGGCATGGATGCGCGGACCAGAGGCACATTCTTTAATTTCGCCATAGCTACCAACAACTGACAGCCATCCGCTTTGCTGACTTTGCCACCGCGTTCGATTCCGTCAATCGTGGATCCCAATGGCGGATAATGGCACTAGATGGCGTACCACCAAAAACCGTCGCCATGATCAAGGCCCAATACTGCCCCACCACTGCGCGAGTTCTAGATTATAATATTTCCCAACCGTTCATTATTCGGCCTGGCGTTCGACAAGGTTGTTTCCTGTCGTCCATTCTGTTCAACTATTGTATTGACTGGATTCTCAGGAAGGCCCTGTATACAGATGACGGTATTGAATTTGCATCCGGATGCCGGTTGGCTGACTTCGACTGCGTCGAGGATACCGCCTTACTGGCTTCAAGCTTGGGTGATCTACAGTCTATGGTGTCACGGGTGAACAAGGTCGCTAAATCCGTCGGTTTATCCATAAAAATTGGGGAGACCAATGCTTTCAAGCTGCTGATGGCTATCAACTTGAAGTAGAGAGTTTCAAATCCTCGGGGCGAGTCTGCTGCTGAATGGACAGAGTAGGGATGACATTGTCTCTCAAGCCTCAGAAAGTGCTTATAGATCCGACGGGACACCTCCTTCACCACGAAGATTCGCATGTACGGTGCATCTGCCTGGTCTATCCTTCTCTATGCGTGAAAGTACTGGGCTGCGCGCGTGAAAGATGTGCGAAAACTGGAGGTATTCGATCACCACTGCTTGAGGACCATTTTTTGAGTGAAGTACATCGATTTCGTCTCAAATGAGGCAGTCCAAAATCACCGCGACAACATCGCGATGATATCCCAGGCCATCCCAGAAGGACAAGTGACGTGGTTTGGGCATTTTATTCTTCATCCATCTCACGAGCTTAACGTTACGATGCTCGATCCGATAATGTTACTTAATTGGAGATATCAATGAGGGGGTCAACTAAAAACCTGGTTCGGCAGAGTTCTTTAAGAGATGAAAGTGGTTCTTGGGCCGTCGGTATTCAGTCATAATCGTTGGCGAAGATAATAGCTTGAACTGTTGCCGCAGATCGTCACGCGTGGGTAGGTACAATCCATGGCATAATCGAGACCGGTTAGATAAGGAATGATCGCAACCGCACAAAACACAAGTACAATACAGACTTACATTCAATGTGCGCTCGGCTCACCCTTTGTTGCAATCCGAATGCGATTTGAAGTCTATTGGAGCTGATATATGCTAATATAGCAATGGTGACTGAGAAGATCTGATCCTGACAATTTTATTGATCTTGAGCCTGATTAAAGCAGACGGACTTCTAACAAGCAACCCAAAGACCATAGGCAAAGAGGCTGGGCATAATCAGCGATTCTTATTGTGGGTCTTATAATGCGTATGTTCCAACGGATAACACGGAATATTTCTCTTGTTCAAATTTCAGCAAGCACAGCTGATATTCCGCCCAAAATTTGAGATCAGTATTGGTCGCTTATAGCGCATGCAGTAGCAGGAGTCGGAGTGCGCAAGTCATGAACGCTTGCGGACACTAGTGGAGATATAAGGGAGACGAATGTCCGGTTCTGCCCGTCCTAAGAGCGGGATCCTTATCCACGAGGGTGAAACCTTATTGGAAGGCTCGAGGAAAACAACAAGGGCAGAACTATCCGAACAGTTGTATACATTTTTGGCGAACATGACAGGTATTTATTAAGACAATTGAAAGACTGTTACAGCAGTTAAAGTCACCGACACGACAGGCCACAATGACGCGAAACAATGATTTACATAAACTTCCTTTGCCGGCGTTGTAGACAGCAAGCATTCGACCAGGCATTGCGTTATATGCATTATGAATTTTATATGGAATGTTATTTTTCTGAAAGGCAAAAATCTGCACCTCAATAAAACTATGCTCGGTTAGAAGAAAGCACTGAAGTGTCCAGGCCTCCAAAAACTTTTTTAACTCTAGTAAATGGTTGTGGTTGCTATATATCTCGCGTAAGTATGATCATAGTATACACCTTTAGGAATTGAGGACGGTAGATATGCCAACCTGAGCCTTCTCAGTAAATACCAAAAGAAGTATGTCCGTCGTAAATTGCATTATTTCCTTTTAAATGTTGCCATAAACACACCTTTGCTATCAGAGCTGATGAGGAGAACTGAGAGGGTGCCCACGAGACACGTTGACGCCGTCAGGAGCTGCGGAAGATAGAACACAGAGAAGATTAGAAACAAATTTAAAAAATGGACAAATAACATTCACTCAGCAGACAGAGAACGTACCTGAGCTTTGACGGCAGCCCAGCGAGAAAAACCGCTGCGGAGAAGTATGACAAAGTCG
Organism: Schistocephalus solidus; assembly: GCA_017591395.1. Taxonomy (NCBI): domain Eukaryota; kingdom Metazoa; phylum Platyhelminthes; class Cestoda; order Diphyllobothriidea; family Diphyllobothriidae; genus Schistocephalus; species Schistocephalus solidus. Next base: position 202,162 of record WEDG01001716.1, read on the forward strand.
GCAATCTCGTGGGGTACTTCATGAATCAGGATGCAAGATGTGGTCAAGAGTCCGCACTGGCAAAAAGATGGCACTTAGGATTAAAGACCCAAGTTCCGAAACTTAAATCAAGCATAAGTTAGCGATAGCGAAGGGGAGTGGGCTTAATGAACAATTAAACGACAAAGAAAAAAGGCCTAGCTTAATTTAAACCCCTTGAGGGATCGCTAAATGCATTCGCAAAGGGATGTTATGCCGCTAAGCCTTAACTAACACATAAATTAGCGAAAAGCCTGGCTTAGAAGCATGATGATCAACCTGAAATTCCATTGTTGTAACAAGTGTTACGCCGTATCCCTGACAGTGGTGCGAGTAAAATGAGCCATCAAATAAACGGGCACCTAGTCAAAAGCCACATTGAGTGCCCGGAACGTCCGACAGGAAACTAGCATAGATAAACCTATCAGCCTCCGCCAAACATCATCTCTAAATGCGAGGAGAACACAGACTATGGAGAGGACGCACGATACAGATACGCCTACTACCTTGAGGGTACCAGTGGAGTAGTCACAATGAGGAGACAATGGTTGATATGAAAGGAGAAACGAGCACTGAGTGTTGTGTTTTACAAAGCAGTTAGCAAACGTATGTGCAGTGGCGTGTCAACGTTTAAAATTTGGGTTAATAAAATGGTAGGAAGCAGTTTAACGGAAACTAGCAGGACACCCAACGTAAACAAAGAAGACGTAAAAACCGAACCTTCACATCGATGCTTACTTATATAAGGCGTAAAAGAATATCTGTAAAAAAAGTAGGCAGAAAATAAAGGTTTTAGAACCAATCGAGGACAAGCAGATCGATATCCCACAGGTACATAAGCGACAGAGTTTCTGGCTTAGTCAGTTAGCCAAAGAAAAATTGCAAAGAGACACACTGAATGCACCCTTGATATACTGACAGTAATCTGCTTGGCACAGCGTTAACCAAGTGCAGCCCGTCAAAGGTAATGGTCACGTACCTGGAAAACATAAATAGAGATATTGAGGATAAAGGGTCCGCATTCGACAGGAAAGTTAGCCAGGATATTAAAAGTATGATGGCAACAAGCACGCTGGTTTATATTATGTCTGCCATTGACGGAAAGTGTGTGGTTGTCTTAAGCTAACGGCTCAATTGCCGTATGACATAACCGCTATAATTTTTTTTATAGTTGCAGTCCGCCTTCCCACTACTCCTATGGATATGGCTGTCAACAGAATTTAGAACTGGTGGACTGTTCCTAGTACGAAACCAGTGTGAGCAGAGCAATAGATAAAAATGAGGCTTAAAAGACTTAGACCCGATGCTAAATTTAAAAGGCAATTTGGCTTTCAAAAATAACCTTAAAATTAGTAAGCATCTTTCTTACGCCAAGTGTGAGGAACTAGTAGACCAAAAGGAATAGAACGTACTTTATTCGAAGTCAAATAGCTGACCCCAATGGATAATCCATGCGTAAAGTTGTCGGTAGCATTGGCAGCTAAATTTAAGTAACCGATAATCTACGAGAGTTAATTAGAAAAGAATTTGCCTGAGAGCAGTTAAACGAATCAGAGTGATGAGGCTTCGTTTGAAGTACGTGGTCGTTGTATTGGACAGAAGGATTCGACTGCAAAAAGAAATAGTAAGGCAAAAAATTTAAGGACCTGTGCTCGTACATCCGCGTCATATAGAGAGGAAATCTTTTCAACGCATAGGAAAACGGCAATACCACTGATCAAACCGACTCCCCAGGGCAATGAGCAGCCTACAGACAATGAAGAACATGCCTTTTTACCTTCTGAGTGCAACCAGGCCTCAGGCAGCAGATGCAGAAAAACATCACCAACTAGACTGCCGGTAGCAAAACTTAACCACCTATTTAAAACTGGAAAAATTTGTATTGTAGGCTTATGCAAACTTTTCGCGTCAAAGGCGGCTCTGTCAGATGACCTGATTAAAAGCACAGGAAATACTCCACAAATTCCGGTCAAGATGGAGGAAATACTCGCAAGTAATAATGTCGTTATATTGCATGGGCGCATCGCACATAACTCGCTATATGTGGCAAATGTGATTTTTAATTAGGCGGCTCAAAACGTGTGCATAAAAACAATGCAGACTTCGCAGTGGTCCGTTAAACCTTCGCTTACTGAAGATATGAAAAGCAAATACTCAAGAATAGGTTAATGATAATGCAATTTTGAAGTATTAGTTCTATTTATATCTTCCAGGGTCCGTAACGTATTCCAAGTTTTCGCAAACTGGTCATTGCGGGGGAGAGGCTAAAAATGAATTTCACACAGGACGGAGAAAAGCGCAGTATATTTGCCTCAAAATAAAACACCATATTCGGGAGAATGCAGAAGATGGGACTGAGGTATAGCGAAAGAGAGAAAAAAACACGGCTGCATACCAATGTTCTGAAGAACTTCATCAGCGATCAGAGTTTGATCGGAGCTCGGTCGGATCGAGAGATAGTCGAACCCGAAAAAGGGCAGATACTTTGGAGACGAATTAAAAGTGAAAAAGGTGAGAGGAGATCGTTCTCCTTTAACAGTTAGGTTATCAATATAATATGAAGTAGACAGTGGAATATAAAATTTATATACAATTACGAGCGGACATACCTGCTGCAGCCTTAAACCAATATCGAGGCAGCTAAAGCAATTTTGAACACATTCACTATTCTTTCCTTCGTTTTTCAACTTATAAGTGGACTGATAACTAATCTTTAAAACTATGAAGGTAGATGTACCGAATTTATTTTCTTTATTGCACTACTTAGGTAAGGGCAAAAGAAATTTATGCTAATAAACATATAACTTTAAATTTGCTGATGGAAAGGTAGAGTGAGCCCTTGAATGATCACTTTCCAACGTCAAATGGAGGGAACTGCGTTGAATAAAACCAAATAATTTTCACGACGCTTCTAGCATTAATCTTAAAGAAAAAGCTTACTTTTGCAGGTTATTTTCAGAGTTATCCGGTGACAGAAGCATAAAAATACTTACATGACGAGTATTTTAACAGCCTGATATGAAATGAAAACCGTTCCACATAGAGTGTTTCCTGTTAAATTCGCGGTTAAAGTTAGTGGCCAGGGAAGTTGACCATGGTTGCAAATTCATAAGTGTTGCTCATGACCAAACTGAAAACAAATCTATCCACAAAGCAGAATGGTAAAAAATACCTGGATGAATGTATTTATTTATGAAGAGAGGCATTTAGGTGTGTTGAACACATCCTTAGAGACATTTTGATCATGGATTGTGCAAAGTCAATAAGTTTGTTTTTCTATACGTCGAAAGTGTCTGCAAACATGTTCTTAATATAAAAAATAGAGTAAGTCAAGTACGCCAAAGCTATATTGTTGGAATATCTTGTGACGATTGCGCTTCCTGCCCCGATAGAGAAAATGTGAATTTCTTTATGGGTTATTATACAAACACGCTGGGACAATTTGGGCTTTGAATTCTGGCAGAGCAGTTCGACGGAGAAGGATTACTTTTATTGCCAGAACTGACAGAACTAACGATAGAAAACCGCACAAACCAACAAATGTGCCAATTATTTGATCGATTTGTGTTTATTTGTAAACTATGCTAATTTCCAATTTTACCGATCGCAGGTCAACTATTCTGGCTGTCAAACTGACTAAGGCAATTGCTCATGCATATCAGATGCAAAGCCGGTTCCACTAGTGAACCATTTGAGACCCAAAATTTTGACAGTCTCAGGCTCAGGTTACTCCTGTTTGATGCAAACACTCTGTAAAACAGGCGACTGAGAGTGGAGTGATAAATCTGAGCAAGGACCCTCGACGTCTGTTGCTTGGTTTTTAGTATAAAAGCTTTCTTGGTGCTGTATCGAAGGCAGGTAAAAATCAACGAAATCAATCTTGATCGTGTGTCCAGCCTGAAGCTTTAGGCTACACTTATGGAGTTATTTAAATCAGTTTTTCTTTCGAGATCTTCGTTTATTGGACTCGCGGTGGCAGCTTAATAGCTGCTTATGCAAACATTAACCTACTTTTATAAAATGGCCTGCGAATTTGTAGAAAATGTATGTAAGTCATATGGACTCTTAGTTTTACAATTGAAGTCCAACTATCAGTTGCCAGCTTCCCATAGAAGAGAATAACTCTAGGATTAAGTAAAAGTTAGGGATGACTTGATAGTGTTACGGAAGTGCAGCGTAGAGTGCTCTGGGAAACCTGAGTGAAATCCTGCACACACTGGGAGATTTTGATTATTTAACAGGCTTTGTGTCACAAAGACACGTCCTCCAAAGTTTATTGGAAGGTTTTTGGTTATTGGATCCCGAATCGAAAAATTGTAGTTTACACAGAATTCTCTCTGTTTTGAGTAATTTAAACGCCCTTACAAATCTTTCTTAACATGTCATATGTTCTGCCACTTATGCTTACTTCGGGTAGTCCTAGAGTAATCTTGGATTCTTCCCAGTTTTCCTACTAAATCCCGTTTCAATTTCCAGCGAGTCTTTTTCACCACGTTTCTCAGCTTTTTCTTTTTACGTGATATTGTTTGAGTGAAGGTGTGTTTAGCCTCAGAGTGCACAATGTATAGGTGGTATCGTTGGATGGCAAAGCCTGTATCAAAAACGGAACTGACGATACCTAAGCTGTCATATTCCATTTGCAACGAAAAGAATAAGTTCTGCGACCCCATCAAGGTCATCGGTGGCTTCTACTTTAAGAAATTGTGTTGGTACACAACTCCATTGCATCAAAACTATCTGTAAAGAAATCGTTTATTACGAAGCACTGGACGGGACACTACTGAATCGCAGTCAATCACCTATTCAAAATATCTGATAACGTCCTCGTCAGACTCTCAAAATGGAAAAAAACAATGGCTACGTCCTACAGGTGTGTAAGCTGTGTTTGTGCTTAGAGCACTACAATCCAAACATCGGTTCCTTTTTTGAAGGAGAAGGAAAAGGACCCAAATAGAATAAGTGCATTCTATACAGAAGCTGAGTGGTTGTCAGAAACCCTAATCCGATGCATGCTCTGGGCATGCACGTGCGTCTGTCTGCTAGGGTGCTAGGGGTATGAGTGAATAAATGTCATGTCAGGTTGAGTCACTGGCAGCTTGATCAGTTGATTGGCCGATAGGAGTTTGTGGGCACTCGTTATTGACTGATCCATAGACAGCTCGAGAACCGTGATCGTGTGACGTCTTGCGTGGCGTGGGCGCCAGAGATAGTGGTCATGAAGTTCCAAACATTAGAGTTCGTTCAATATTCTCCCAGAATTTCTCTCATTTCTTTCTAGATGTCGGAAAACGAGCAGCCACAAATGTTACTTCTGCATTCCACGCCTCCACCAAATTTGAAGCGTTGGATTGCACTTTACGGGCCAAAATTCGGCATATGCCAAGAGACAATGCTCAATCATATGTCTACCTCACGTTTATGCCAAGAAACTGTGCGACCTCCTCATTTACCGCCCTCCTGAGCAGCCATTTTGCAAGTTGGAGAAGGCTCTAATAAAGCATGTAGCTGTGACGGAAGAGCACAGATTACGTTAAATCCTCACTGGCGAAGCGCGTGGTGACCGGAAACCGTATATACTGTTGATAAAGATGCAGCAGTATGCTGACAAACATAAGTCCGAGAGCTCCATGCTTCACCATCTTATCCTTCAAACCTTCCTACTTGACGTTCTGAAAGTTCTTGCGTTTACTTAAAGAAGCATGGAAGAGTTGGCCAAGCTTGCTGACAAGGTCATGGCTTTGAGGGTCACTAAGCTACATGTTGTAAGTCAAATCGCGTACCCAACTTCTGGAGGGGCTGACCAGCGCATTGACCGACCTGAGCAGTTTATTATGCAATTGACAGCCAAAACCAGTGCAGTTACTGCTGGCGAACAACGGCAATCACGAGACCGATGGAGATTTCCTCACGCTCATGCAGCAACCATCAACCGTCATCAATTAGCATAAGCTGCTTTCACCAGCAGTGCGGAGCAGGAGCGTGACGACGTCTACAGCGATACTCGTTCAAGTCATCCCCTACGGCCTCGGCCAATGATCCCACCCGGTAGTAGAGGCGACTACTGCTGAGAGAACTACCAAGCTTACACTCGCCGCTTGTTGCTCTGGAACCGTTTCACCAACCCCAAATTATTAGTCGACTCTGGCACGGAGGCTAGCGTGATCTCACGAACAACTTATGACCGTAACAAAGCAGCTATTTGTGTTTCAAAGTCGCCAGCTATTTCACTATCCCCACTTTTGGTCAGTCCTCCAGCTCACTCGTTTTGGGCTTTCGATCTATTTTTCGATCGCTCTTCATAATTTCCGACGTCTCCATCTACCGCAAAAGGATCGATTTTCTAAGTCAATTTGAACTGTTATTCGATTTAAAGAATCACCGATTCGTCCACAGCCTCATGAACCTCAGTACCCACTGCCAGTCCGCAGTGAATCTGTGCCTCAACCCGCATATTGTTATGCTTCTCACTATCATAGTATTACTTCCGAGACAGTCCCTAGGCCTGATAACCCCCGCATTTCGAGGTTGACGTCAATCCCAGTCACCCTTACCTTCCCCTACTGCACCTTCCAGCCAACCGCGTCGTTGTGCCGTGGAAAGTTAAAGAATGCCAAGGCACACTTCGAACACATGCTTCAGCTCAGCAGGTTTCTGCGCTCTTTATTCACGTCGGGGTCACTAATATATGTATTCCATCTACTGGTAGGAATCAGTGAGCTATGAGAAGCATTTGCTTCGACAAACAAAGCAGATTGCCATGAGGTAGCTGATTGTTTGTTCGGCATTCGGGAGCGCGTACGTAGCGGTGCATTGGGTACTCGCTTATGACCTCTCCGTCAGAGCGAATGTTTGGAGGTTCGACATGTGTTGGGTTGGTTCGTCGATCGGGAGAGTGGACATCCTTTCAAGGGGCCAAAGGTGAAAAATCCCGCTAATGGACGTACGGAATATAACCAGGTAAGAATGAAACCATGACTCAGCTCACGTCAAGCCTTTAGGGGATGGCCGTGCATGAGAGGAGCGTCTGCAGCTTAGCTCGGTTATCACGGGCGTCGACTGACAAAATGGCGCTGGAGAAAGCGGGCCACTGTAGCGGCTGCTACAGTCCTCCCAGAAATGCAAGTGTCGAGGTCGTGAGATCGACAACACAAAGGTTTCCCAAATACTGAGATCCTCACACCAAGCACAAGCAGTGGAATTGATTCCCCAACCGAAACTACCACATGCGATTCAAAATCTTCGAACTCGTGGAATTCGCCAAAACCCAAAAAACCCGGATCAAAGCCAACACATAGCCAATCAGCATCCGCTCCATCGTCACCAGTGCGCAACGTGAAACCTTCCCATCGGGTAGTGGAAGACAGCGTCGTAAGTAGGAAAAATGCCACGGACAGAAAAAAAGGTTTCATACTACAGGGACTACCTGAATCAACAGCAACCACTCCCGTAGACCGATATTCTGAAGACAGGAACCACTTTCATGAACTCCCGAACAATATGCTGGAACCTAATACGTCAATTGAACTGGAAAAAGCCTTCTGCCTGGGAAAACGGCCCGAAAGCCAATCTGAATCAACACGCCCTAGGCCTCTGAAAGTTATCTTGACCAGTAGCCAGGAAGCCAGTCTCATTCTGTCTATACGCTTTAAGTTAAAAACTCAAACCCTGGAGTTTTTTTTTCAACAGGACTTCTCACCTGCGGAGCGGAACAAACGCCATCAACTTTTCATCGAACTAAGACGGCGGCTCAGTGAGGGGGAAACAAATTTGGTTATTTACAACAACCAAGTGATCCATCATCCATTGTTCTCCCCACGGAGAGACCCGTTCCGGATTACCACTTAGTTGGCCCAGTAAACAGGGGTTCGCGCCCAACTGTTAGCACTTTCCGAGCAAACCGCAAACTAACATTCCTGTACACCAATGCACAGAGTATATTATCGAAGCTCGACGAGCTTAAGATTCATGTCTGCGATCTATCTCCAGATATAATTTCCGTAACAGAAACTTGGTTGTCCCAACACGTGGACGACCGGGAGGTAACTATGGCTGGCTACGAACTTTTTAGAAAAGACAGGAAAGAGCGTCAAGGAGGCGGCGTACTCAGATACGTGAAAAGCGAACTTACAGTTTTAGACAAAACTTATAAAATCGCGTCTACTTCCGATGCGATATAACTATCCGTAAAAGTGCCAGGTACTTCAAGTCAAGATGTCCTGACAGTCTACCGCCCACCGAGAAGAGACCCCGTAGCCGATGTTTACCTGCTAGAGGAGCTTGAAAGGATTGCTACACGGTTGGATATCCTGATCATGGGTAACTTCAATGCGCCTCACATCGACTGGAGCTCAACCTGCGCACATAGTTCTGACCTAGCATTTAACGGTTGTCTTCTGAGCACGACGCTAAAGCTACTTCTCACACAGCACGTCGCTTTTCCAACAAGGGTGTGCAAAGGACAACAGGCCAATTGCCTGGACCTAGTTCTCACGAAGTCGCAGGACAGCATCGACGAAGTGTCATGTCAACCGCCGCTAGGTAAAAGTGACCACGTGGTACTGCGATGGGAGTACTCACTATTTTCTATACCAGCAAGACCAACATCAATCAGAAGGAATATATGGCAAGGCAATTTCGGTGGAATGAGGGCCAAACTCATGCGCATTGGAAACATAACCGAGGACTGGAAAAAGTTCCGGGACATACTGCACAGGCTCATGGAAAATCACTGTCCAATTTTGAGAAAAAGGTTAACGAACAGACCGCGATGGCTTACGCATGCCTTAAAACTCGAAGTTAACAAAAAGCGGAGATTGTGGAAAAAATCGCTTACGGACGGAACTCCTGCATCTCTAAATGCGTACAAAATGCAGAGAAATCGGGCCAAGGGCCTTTTTGTTAGAACAAGACAGGCTTTCGAAGTGGACCTGCTGAACCGGGCCACCATGAACCCGAAACTGGTTTACGGTTACCTCAGGCAGAATACACAGAACAAGGATCCGATACCACTACTGAGGACCGCCGAGGGCATAGACCTTGCTGAAGATGGTGCGAAGGCTGATCATCTTTCGGAATTTTTCCAGTCTGTTTTCATAAAGAAAACGAGTTACGATTACCCTACCAATGGCTTCGAAGTGGATACAATAGTCGAGACTGTTCATTTTACCGAGACTAATGTCCTCAAGGAACCTTTTGGGGTTAAAGGAATCCAAGTCTCCGGGTCCCGATGAAGTACCTGCCAAGCTGTTGAAAGAGTTAGCGCGAGAGTTGGCAAAACCACTCTCTAAGCTTTTCCAAACATCCTTTCAGACCGGAAGTCTACCAGCCGACTGGAAATCCGCATGGATTACGCCGCTTTATAAGGGTGGAAGCCGGGTCTCTGCAAACAATTATCGACCGGTCAGCCTAACTTTAGTTTGCTGCAAAATAATGGAAAAAATAATCAAGCAACAACTAATGCAGTTCTTAGAACATAACAATCTGCTATCCGAGGTCCAGTACGGTTTCCTTAGAGGTAGATCCTGCGTAACAAATTTGCTCTACTGTTTAGAAAGTTGGACGGAAGCGGTCGATAGAGGAAAAATGGTGCACGCAGTCTATATCGACTTCAAAAAGGCTTTTGATAGCGTGCCGCACCACCGCCTTATTTATAAGCTCAACCGCATAGGCATAAGTGGTAGACTTCTGACATGGATGGAAAACATCTTAACTGGCCGCTCACAAACTGTCCATATCAGCGACCAACAGTCGACCAAGGTTGAGGTTGAGAGTGGTGTTCCCCAAGGCTCTGTTCTCGGCCCTATTTGTTCATTGTCTACATCAACAATTGTGCCAACGAACTGGACTGCGTTATTGCCATGTTGGCCGATGATCTCAAACTTTGGCGCTTCATTCAAACTGCGGCTGACGAAGAGAACTTGCAGGCAAACTTACATCGACTCCAGAAATGGACAAATGACTGACTCTTGCCGTTTAATGATAGCAAGTGCAACATCATATGAATCGGGAAAAGCAATCCTTCGAACCGTACGGTTAACAGTCTGAATGGCATTCCATTGAAAGAAGTGGATGCTCTAAAGGACCTGGGAGTTTGGATCACGCCCTCGCTTAAACCCTCCCAACATTGCGCAAAGGTAGCGAAGTCAGCCATGTCGATTCTATACCTCGTTAAACGAGCTTTCGCAGCCTTCACTACTGACAGATTCGCTAAAGTCTTCGGAACATTCGTGCGGCCACAGTTAGAGTCCGCTATCCAAGCTTGGAGATCCTGGGCGGTGAAAGACATGAACATCCTCGAAAAGGTCCTTGGCGAGCAACAAAACTTGTCCTTGGACATGGCTCACAGCCTTATGAAACATGACTGTCGAATCTAAATCTCTTTCCCTTGCGCTATAGACAGCTTCGGGGGGGCCTGATACTAACATTCCGCATACTACGCATCCAGGACTGTTGTCTCGTCCCAGGTGATTTCTTCGAGCTAGCAACAACAACGAACTTGAGAGGTCATCCTCTCAAATTACGTATGACTGCAGCAAGGCTAGACACTCGGAAGTACTTCTTATCCAAAAGAGTAGTCGAAGCTTGGAATAGTCTTCCTCTAGATGTTGTTATGTTGGACTCTTTGGAGATTTTTAAGCGAAAGTTAGCTCGATATAGTGGTGCGAGCTACAACACGAACTGAAAGCTGCGAGAGTGACGTCAGCAAATAAGGTATTTATAATACTACTAGCTATATGTAAGTAACATTTCTTTATGTTTGTTATTTTCGTTTGAGGTCTTGCACTCTCTCATAATTCCCATGCTGGGGTCCTCGAGGTCTTCGCTGCTTAATTATTTGCACACCTTGTAGACACCGTGAGTGTTCGCATCAGCTGAACCTGGCGGCCGTCGTCCATGAGGTGTATGAACGTTCTCCCTTTGTTCGGACCACAATGGACCGAGGATGATCTGGGCATATATTTCCGCCTTTGAAATCCCTGAACGGACTCTGCAATCAGCAAGGGAGCATCTGGCTGATTCATGTAACCTCCGCAATGCCCCCCGTTGGACCCCCCCCTAAGGGCGACAGTTTTTTTCTCCTAAATATCACCGGGAGTTTTTTTTACTGTATGTTTGCCTCGCCAACATATCGAGATACTATTTTTTGATACCACAACTCGTATGTTCAAATAGGGAATTCAAAGGTGACTCACCTACATCTCCCTCAAATATACTGATACTGATATAATAGAAGTCGGGGAAGACGGATTAAGTAGGACAAACTTTTACTGAGACAGAGAGCTTACGAAGGATTTTGCAAGCAGTCGCTGCTAGCTGTGCCTTCAGGCCAGTTGTTGTTGTTTGGGTCGGTTGTTGAGATAACTTGACCCCAGGGCGTCATTTGTCTCCTGCACCCAATCAATAAAATGAGGCGTGTTGATTGGTTCCGAGCACTCGTGAGGCTGGTGCCAAGACTCGAGCGGTCCCAGCAGGATCCTAAGAGGGACGGAGTGAGTCAGCGTCTGCACCGGCCATCCATGATGTGCCTGCCTCAACCAGGAGCGGTACGCGTGAAAACGGACTGCCACAAAGGTAGTACCTTAACCCTCTAGTGGGAAGGCACCGGGAACCGACGCAATCCCTGCGGAATTCTGTAAGCCTGGCGGGTCTTGGCTGACGAGCAAAATGACATCGCTGTTCTGGGATATGAGGTGGCACTGAAAATTTGAGCATGACTCCAGGTAAATCACCATTCTACACATCTATAGGTACAATGACAACGGCCAGATACTTGTTAACTACAAGTATCCGACGCAATCTTCTCAACAGTAATCTAAGAACAATGGTTGCTTCTGGGAAGCCAATTTGGATATTGACGACACAAGGGAACCACGAATCTGACCTTCGTCACTCACAGTTGCACAAGTGTCAGGAAATGTGGACCTACCACTGAATTAAATTCGTTGACTTGAGGAACGCCTTAGCAGTAGCGAATCTCGATAGGCATTGGAGAATAATACAGTAAATTAGATGTCCTGAATGAAAATGGGCCAGTCCCAGAAGCACTCATGGGGACGAATGGCATGAAGCAAGGCTGTGTACTCGCTCCTGTCCATTACCTTCTCTGCCGTGCTGACAGAAGTCTATCACGATGCGTGCTCTGGGATTAGCATCGCCTCGTCATCGAAGCTGACCACCACCAACCCCCTCTCGTCGTCACCACCGCCCGACCACCAAAATGCGGACACGATCCCAGCCTGTGCTTAATGCGTAGGTAATGTCACATCACGCATCGGATGGATCGGTTACTTACTGATCCAGCAAACTAAGACCGGCGAACCGATGCAGCCGCAATTCTCAACTGAGGCGAACAACATGTCAGCGAAAGTTGGTAACCTTTCGAACAGGAGTCTCACATCGACTAAAATTTGCCTACTACCTAAATGAACAAGCTTCACCCATACTGAAGCCGAACCTAGAAAATTTCTCACGAGCCTTGAATCTCTCCTACTGATGTCTGTTTTCCCTGAAGACATGCGTGCAGACATACGCCGCTGCAGCTTTGTCCTCCTTCAGAAAAAGAGACACCGCCAAATCTTATCCATCGACAAAACGCGGCTACGATATCTGAAGACTGATGACAATATAGTTATTGTGTCAGCTGACAATGCTGGCGCAATGGTTTGATTGCGTAAACACCACCCAAGGTCCGAACCCGCAAGCTGTTGAGCAGAAGTCCAGCGCTCTAACGCACTGCACCACGAGATCGTTATCTTGCCAGCTTCGATCGAGAATATTGCCATTCGTTGATGAAAACGCATTGTACACTTACGGGACTTATTCATCCTGTTCTGCCTTCAAGTTTGTTCTCGAGTCCCGCCAGCGGTCGCACAGCGGCTAGTAGTAGTATAGGCAGATAAAAAATGCCGACAAAGACAAGGGAGACTGAAATGGGCATTTCTGGGTCGTTGGCCTTCATCAGCCAGTTATAGCCGATCCAGGCGGTGCACCCCCGAAGTCACCCGCAGTGGGTTAGAGCATGGGACTTCTGATCAAAGGGTCGTGGGTTCGATCCTGGCTGACGACGACTAATAAGCCAGTCTCCCTCGTCTTTGTCGGCGTTCTTAATCTGCGTATAATATGAGCTGCTGTGCGGCTGCTGGTGGGACTTAAGAGTGAACCGAAGGCTGAACGGGATGAGTGTGTCCCGATAACAATGGATGAGCGTTCATCAACGCAGCCTAACGAAGGCTCCATTGACAGGGAAACCCATGCACCATTCGCTGAGGACACGAGAAAAACAGACCACAGTTTTTGAAGAAGAAGAAGAAGAAGAAGAAGAAGAAGAAGAGGAAGGTTAATGAGCTCTCTCACCTGAAGCTCATAAGTTCCAATAACTCCTGATTGATGACTTAAGTGACCTCCTAATCGTTCATGCATTTGGCCTCCAATAGGTGAAGAAAACAGATACGCTACTGACAATCATAATATCACTCATTTCATCACCTACTTACAACTTTGCCAAATGATCGTGCATACATCTGAAGCACCTAACTGATTGATTGCAATACAGCATCAAAAAATCTTAAGCATTCCTTTGTAAGAGCTCAGACGTCAATATTAGTCCTGATGAATGCATGCTGTCATTTGGTGTAGTTAGCATTTTCCCCTCAATACCGCGTGACCTGATAATTTAGAGGTAAACTCGACGACTGCAAGACAATCCTGTTGACCTTCCATTGCAATACCTTCTAAAATTGCCTAAACGCTATCTGACGAACTATTGTCCAGTTGAAAGAAATGCAACAAACAGTTTAGTGTAACCCTAATGGGTTCGTCAATATTGGGTCTCTTCGAGGAACTGATAGTACAATACTTAGAAGAGGATGTAATGCGAAATTTCAGGCCATAAATGTGGGTCAGATTTATTGATACCACATTCGTTATCATGAAAACTTGTGAAGTTGAGAAGCTGCATTAGAGTTTGAGTAATATTTTTCCAGTGATCCAGTTTACTCGCGAAAAATCAACACGGGATAGCCCTCCGTTTCTAGACGTAAGTATCCAAAAAACTCGATACTACTGACTTGACAATGAGCGTCCAATAAAAAAGGCTCTAATGCGGGCATCCACCATAAATTGAAAGCAACGATCCTGCGACCCATAAAAGGAATTGCTCACGGACGCTTTTCCACGAGGCCCTTCGTTACAGGGATCAGCTATTCTGTTTCAACGGACATCCCGTCCGTTTCGTGAAAAACTGTCTCAGATGCTAGAGAAAACTACAAAAATTTGACTCTAATGGAGAAACAATTAAACGGAAATTCTACACTAAGTCCTACATGCAGGGAATTTCCGAAGCGCTCGCCAGACAATTATACCGGTTGGGCATCTTCATCGTCCAGTAGCCGGTATCCTCCCTGTGCGCAGCATTATCAGGAGTTAAAGACCCACACTCAAAGAGCAGCTAACCAGTGTCTCTTACCGCATTCCATGTGTCATACAGGGCATAGAGGTCGATGACTTTAAACCACATAAACACCGAGACTTTAATGGCGACGTAAGTTCATTTAAAATTGGTATGATAAACGAGTTTTGTTCTTTTTGTAATGAATTTAACTGTATTTATACGGGGGATCAAACATTCATCTGAAAGGAAGTCACTATTCAGATATGGTGTGCGTCTCACGATACTATGAAGGATTCTACTTCGGGTCTTGTTCCCTGCTAGTAAGGCTTACAACCCAACCTATACAATACTGTCCTCCTGAATACTGAACTTATGCGTGAAATAAGGTAAGATGAATGCGAAAAAAATGAACTGGGTATTATAAAACTATGCAATCAAATTTGCAAATGAACAAGAAATCACAACGACCAGTTTGCCAAATGCGGTCCCTTAAAGCGAACGAGCCATTTTGTGGCTTCATGACAAGATTAACAGTAGTCGATTTCAACTGATGCCAATCAGACTTTCTGAAGACTGTTCACTCCACACGTCATTGTTTTGGTCCTCAGCGCGCCTCCTGACTGCTTAAAAATTTATGCCGACGAAAAGGCAACTAAACTCTATCCCTACAACAGATGACAGTTCCTTTTTACTTTAACTAGTCCCCCACAGCCTATAATCAGTTGGTGGGAGAATTTTTTCCCTAATCTGTGAGTCATCCGTATAGCGGTACTTATTCGTCAAACCGAGTGTTTTGTTATTGTCCACTGGTCCAGTTCTCACATGCGCATCTTCAAAATTGGACAAAGGATGGGATCCAGCATAAGTGGACGCAAAGTAGTCGCCGTGCGACGCAGTGACCAGAGTCTTCAGTCGTTCTCATACTCTCAAGATGAGTCATTTTCCCAGTTTTACAGCCCTAAACAGAGTTGTTTCGGGCCTGCGGAATGTCAACAATATGAATCCACGTCCAAGCTCTGGATATTTTCAGCTAAGGGGTTATTTTCAGCTGACGGATAACGTAAAATGAACTGCAAATGGCCACCATAGTCATCCCAGTCTTGCACGAGAGAAGGTTTGATGATAAAACAGTAGTAAACTAAGAGTTCAGCTGGACAAGGGAATTTTAAGCACGAGGACAGCCTAACTCTGTCCCTACAAACTGGCCGCAGAAAGACCACACTGATCGGATCCCAATACTTGGGAAAAGTTTGGTCCTTTCTGTGTCACGTGATTGAGGAAAAAGAGGGTTGTTAGTAGGGAATATTACATTTGAATTCAGAAGGTGCGGGTATAACTTTACAAATAGTTGCTTCTGAAAAGGTGGTAATAGTGTGCTCTGACGCAGTTGTTTGTGGACGAATTACCGACGCTTCTTTGAGAACTTTTTAAATTCTACATGGTCATTGCAACTTCCACGTCATCCAGCCTGGAACCAAAGGCACATGCTCTGAGGTAGCATGAACTCAACCAGGGAGCCTTTTAGTTCCGAAGAAGTCTTCATGAAACTTTCACCACCGCGTCAACTTGTTCTTTCGGAAGGAAGATGCACTTCATCGTTTTTAGGAATAAATATTAAAGAGGTCATATTTTTTTAAAATAGTCTGCACAAGGCTTAAATTAGGCAAAAAACTCTCGTTCGACCCTACTAACCCGATAAAAAGGCTAACCCTAACAAACACAGCGGATAGGGTCAGAAGTACCCTTAAGTTTGTATGTATAAGTAGACGAATAAAACGGTCTAATTACGCGCTAAAAAAACTAGCGACAAAGGCTTCTCGTTATTGTCTTAATTGGTGATAGTTTAACTACGCAACAGGAAAAAAACGATGAATAAGTTGCACAGAGTAAACAGTCCCACCAAACACTCGGGAACTTGAACTTTTGCAGACAATTCTACCGAGCCATCTAAGGAATGTGTTGAAAATGACAAGCATACTTGGGAACGTCGGAATATCTATCTGTGTTTTCGTGAAGGTGACTTAGCTGTCCGATGGAGAGTTCATATACAAACTGTACCGAAATGCAACAGAACAATCATAATTCTTAACCTGATCGATGAACGCACAAACAATTCAGTGAATCTACCCAAAGACAGTCGACAGAAAAACGGGTGCATGACTCGATACTATTACAATGCACCTAATTAGGTTCGATAACCGAGGTACGGAGATTCGAACCTCAGATCCCGCGAACCTGGGGTTTGGTAAATTTGATTGACGAGGGCTAATAAGACAGAAGTGGCCATCCAAATATCCCTTTTCTCTGTTGCTATTTTGGCTGTAACACATATAAAACAGGGTCTTAGATAAGATTAAAACCATTAAACTGTGGAAAGGTGAATAAGAGCTACAAGCCTCTTCAAAATAGTAGCAATAACCTACAGCAGACAGGTAAAATTTTGTATAGAACGCGAACAATTCGCAAAGCATATCTGACCTCAATATCATCCACATTGGTTTCTATATAGCTGCCTATGTAATATCGGGAGTGAAGTCAATCAAGTGTTTGTAAAAACTTATATTCAACCAGCCAAAATGTTTCATTGGCGTCAAAAGAAATAGTTGACAGAAGAGGGGTTCCAATTTTGCAGTAGAGCTGTGTTAGCATAGTAACTGCATTCGTTAATGAACGCTCACCGATGGCTAACGGAAGTCACTCGTCCTGTTCTGTCTTGGGGCTCACTCTCGAGCTCCGCCAGCAGCCACACAGCGGCTAGTAGTAGTATTAGAGGTAGAAGAAGAGGCAGGTGAATATTGCCTCTGATATTCCCCTTTGCTATATATAGAGGTGAAAACTTGAGGCCCAGCAATCTTATCACGTTCATCATCTCCCTAAGAAGACCCAATTTTTCCCGGAATTCGGCTCAAAGACCCCTGCGGTCAGGTCTTGTCCTCGTGCTCTGTTTAGAGAGTTATATAAACCATCCTCATTGGAAAACGCAACTTGATGAAATAATTATTTAACGACGCCGTAAAATGTCGTTAACTTTTATTCAACTGTGTGCGGTCATTGCTTATTCATAAGATAAAATACACTGCCCAAGTACAGGTCTAACCAGAGGGGTGAAACGTGATAGGTAAAAAAACCATAAAGCTTTGCTGTGGTATGGAAGTGCGCATGCTGGGGGAAGAGCAAGGTAATTTATCTATGCAGATCAGTTCGGATTACAGTGAAAACCTATCAATCGTGAATAAAACACACATATTCCTGGGACATTAATAAGATACAATACAGTGCTCATAAAATTGTGCAGTGGCTGTGGGCTATGCTATATATTGCATGAGGCTTACTAATAAACGAGAAGATACTAAACGAGTTGAATGGGCATTGTGAAGTCTTAAAGATCTCACAATTAGATAACCTTTTAAAACGGAAGGATTTCATTGCTTCAAGATGTGACTAGATATCAAATGCATACAATAAAGAATATTTCAGCTTACATTTGCTATAAGAAATATTTGCAAAGATGTGCATTCAAAAGTCTGCAGTCTGGCGTATCCGAAATTATTAGGGGGAATATGTTGCAGGATAATCGGTATTTCAACCGCACTTACGTAATATTTCCTAATCAAAACCACATTTGCGAATTCTGGTTAACCTTTCGTAGGATCGTTCCCTGATTGGGCACACGATCCAGAATATGCAATTTCTCTAAGAATAAGATTCTGCCGCCTGACTTTGTCAGTGGCGCATTTTTACATGGGTAACGAAACGGAAGAATTTATTCATTTCACCGTTACTTGCGGATATCTGCATTTATTCTGTCTCTTAAACTAACTGATCGTATTTTCCGGTTTCCTCAATCTCCGCTACACTTGATATCGACCTTGGATGAATGCGGCTAAGATTGCATTGGTCTCTATATGATACAGACGACTTATGCCATGTGTTGTTCACCGACAGGAGACACTGCATTTCTTCATCCTGCTCGTCAAAACAACCTTACTTTTATGCATGCGGGAACACAAGGAGCTCCAAGGTCAAGGTATGCAAAGCCTTGCATCATTTGCCCATTCTCCAGCCTGGTGAGCATTTTGTTGGTAAATTCTAATCTGCATTCCGCCAGGTCTGGTCTTGCGTTATTTACCTTCCTCGCCCCCGAAAATTGAGTTGCTTTTGCATCTTCGAGACGACAGTTCGGTGGTCAGTCTGGCCTTTTACACTGCACATCATTCACTTCCAGCTGATCCCACCTCCTCACGAGGACATTGTTCAACAGTGGCGTGTGATGCTACTGAGGCACATGCATTGGACCTCCTCTCTGTTTGGAATTCCGCAGAAGGTGATAGTGGTGGCGGTGATGAGAAAACTTTTACATGCTTGACAGCTGTACGTTACCGTTCCTGCTGTCTTTCCTGCGGTTACAAATGATTCCCTCCTAGACAGCGCGGTCCATTGGTACGCGAGTACTCAAGGCCTCCTTTGCCGGCCTTCGAAGCAGACGCGGTAAAGGCGTGCAGGTCCTAGCAAAACTTTTCACTCGGGACATGGGGAGGTAAGCGTTGATGAGTATGGCGAGTTTTACCTAATTTTCACGAGATCATAGGTGATTCCATGCGAAAGAGAGAGGGAGAGTTATTGTCATACAAGGTCATTTCTGAAGGAAAATGTTATTCCACCGTTTAGCGATTTTTTCGTTGGCCTTCCGCCCCGGGTAAGGTGTAGCCTGCAGCTACTTTGCACAGTGTGCTCTTTCTGAGAAATTGGTGTCCTCAAGAGTGACGATGGTTGCCCTCGTTAATGAGCGCTCACCGATCGTTTACTGAACGCAGTCGTTCTGCTCTGCCTTGGGGCTGCCTCTCGAGCCCCAACAGCAGCCGCAGAGTGCCTAGTAGTAGTAGTAGTAGTAGTAGTAGTAGTAAAAGACAGATTAGCAATGCCGACAAAGACAAGGGAGACTGCAATTACCATTTCTGGCTCATTAGGCATCATCAGCAAGTCATACCCGGCCCCAGGCAGTGCACCACCCGTGGCTCGAACTCTCGACCTGTTGATCAGAAGTCCACCACTCTCACCCTGGAGCCACGGATCCATTGACCTTCCGTCACACTGCATTTGGGGATTTGACGAGCAACCATAGGAATCTTCATTTTTACCTATCCTATTGGGTTGTCTATAGAAGAACGGACATTTAGGCCTGCCAGAGTGACTAAAACGTTAGCTTAAGGTAAAGCTACTAACCAACCACACAGAGGAGTAAGCAGTGTGGCATTGAATGACAGTTCGACCGGCAAGTTTCGATTATGTCCCTCGCGTGGATCACGGCAGGCAGGAAGCAAACGTGGTGACCTGCGCGGGAATTAATTTTAACTGATGGTGGACTTGCACTGCATCTACCGCACTATTTCTCGTCTCTCACCCGCCCATGCTCGGTGTCAAAACCGAGTTCAGAGGACCGATGACGGGATTGGGTGCATGTAGCGACACAACGAAATCCGCATCCTCAGTCAGTACACAAAGCAATATATAGGAACGGCCAGTTTGGTTATGTTAACACTTGGAGCTGTATTCACTTTGCAGACGCAGTCTCGAACGAAAATTAGTAAGCTCATCTAGTATTTACAGTCACCGCAGGTAACTGGAGTTACGTTCCTCGTACAAGAAATAAAATGAACAGAATTCGTTGTTTTCTAACGCATTTTAAAAAGATACCTTTGGTAGTTTTTCACCAATTGCTAGCTATTCCAGACACATTTAATTCACCTTTGCCTTGATCTTGCATTATCTGAACAAATTAAAAGTTATAAAGAGAGGAGTAAGGTAATCTGCCTGTAAAGGCTTTCAGTCTAAATTTCCGAAGCCATATTATACAAAATCTAGTCGGCATTGAGTATTCAGCGGAACAAAACCTAATTATCGTTGGGCATGAATGAGGGACCGGTTTCGTCCGAACACTGGGTGAAAATATTCCATCGCCCACAGAAACAATGGAGACCAGGATTTGGAAACGCAATCATCCATGCATGAAAGATGGTAAAGTCACTTCGCCTATCCCATTCAAGCTTAAGCATGCAGCCATCTGTGTACTTCACTGGGCATTAGCTTCCACCTCCTTGTATTTTGCTAATTGTCCCAATCCCTTCTTTGTCTTTGAAACGTGAATTTTTGTGCTGTCCCAGAGATCTCTGCCTTTTTTAGACATGGTGCGTGCTGCTAAAGTCACTTTCAAAGCACTCACTGTGAACTCGACCATGGCAGGGCTACTGAAAATATTTATTTCAAAAACTGACGTGATCACCACACCCACAAACACAGAGAGAGAGAGAGGACACTGGTGACATGGCGCTTTGATAATGTTAAAAAGGAAACTGGTGACCAGCAGCAACTTGAATTTCCACCAGTTTTTCGAGAAAAGGATGACGAATCAGGCGAGATCTCAAAGTAGTGTAACATAACCGAGAATAGGCCTTTCAAGGTGATGACACAGTCAGAAACGTCCTCGATGTTGCTTCAGCGTAATTCATTCGTACTCGTGGTAAGGAAGGACTTTGTTGCAGAAAACTATACAACTAAGAACCCTAACCTGTTAGAAAACACGTGGTTGACAATGATATGTCTACCGGATGTGAAAATGGCAACTAACAACAAAAGCCTATTCACGGTTTAGCATCTGTTTTGCGGCGATCGGTTTGCAGTAAAAAAATGGTTTCTAGGCCGTGCAAACTACTTGAATTATTGGAAAAGTGGTATGGCATTACAATCTCCTCAAAGCACTTTTTTAAAAATGCGCTCGCCCCCACCATCATCGTAAATATGGAAGTTCTTTTATTCCAACAGTCCAGAAGAGTGGACTTCATACATCGGACATTCAGGCAAATGCCACAGATGACGAGCTAGATTGTAAATTGCTGCAACAGAACACATACAGTGAGTAACCGATCTCATGCAAAGTTGGTTTTAGAGAAAACATAGGCAAAATTATTCGTTTTGGTTGACATTTTGTAGAAAATTACCTTTTTTCATATTTCAAACTCAAAAAGGATATGTTACGGTTTCAAAAAAGCTTTCAATTGTTGTATAGTTGATGTTTAGGGTTTCTAATCTAAAAGCTTATCCTTTCTGGGTAAGACATTAAGAAGATATTGTATAGTTTTCGTGAAAATTTGCAATAGATGTGAACTGTATTTTGTACATTATAGGTAGCGCTAACAAAAGAACGGACACGAAGCTAGTTAAACGGACATTGTACGGTTTTTAAAAATTTCATAATCAGAAACCCAAAGATGGTCTTTACTCGAGTATAAAATCTAAAGACTAAGTAATTACCTGTGAACTGAGTAAGATAAAGGATATGATTGTGCACGCTTCACATAAAGCATAATTGACTTAATAAGAGCAGTGAAAATCAAAAGAAAAATGCATACTGCTTAAGCAGTTTCTTTTTTTTACAAAGAAGAATTTTTCAGGTTGCTGCTAAGCAGCGTGAATTAACCACATCATGTGGCTTCTATTATCCTTCCGAGAAGCAAATATATAGATATTGTTTCGAATATAGTTCAGGCGTTCCGAGTAAAGAAGAGGAAGACTTGTCGGGTTTTATACATTTACCGTGCGCGCTTTTTATACCCTCTTATGATAGCATTACAGACCAACCAACAACCTAACTGATGTTTGTTTCAGTCGAAAATCGCGGAGCAACATAATGAGAATTGCGTTGGCTGAAATACCTTCGGGCTACCATTTCTCGTTTAACTTGAGACATTCAAATGCTCCAGGTAAAAGTTTTTTACCTGTTAAAAAGTACGGAGAGAAGCTTACCAAAGTGGTCGTTAAAATTTAAGTTCTCGTTTTTCGAAAACTTCCAAAATATTATTCCACCGAGTGTCAGGACACGGGATTTTTGTACACCAGTTTCGTTTGTCAACCGCAAGAACTTGACCAGATCAACAAAAAGCTATCCGCTATGCATGATTTGTTTGCCAAAGCAGCCGTGTTTTTCACTATTAAATGGCTAACGTTGACCAAAACTGTTTGGTCCTAGAACGTATTCCCCTACTACTTAATCCCGTAATAAATGCAGTTACGGCTGAAATGCACGTGTCCTTTTGGTTTAATTACAAAGAATGGAATATGTTAGGTCTTCCTGTTCTACAGGTCACTTAATGCAGTTATAATGAGTTTGTTAATGAAGCGTGGCGAATACAATACGGCTGCGAAATGATTCTATATAGCCCAACACAGTTGGACAACACCGGTTCTAATACGGAAACAGTGATAGAAAAGTTTTTGGCGTGGGTCCTTTTAAAGGAGCAGCCTATAAGGTTGAATTAACATAGCAAGCCCGGAAGCGATTATTAAGCTATGAGCCTGTTATAACGCATTAAAATTATCCAAATTCAACTTACACAGTGTAAGAAGCAGCCAATAGAAAACTTCGCAATCTCATAGAGAATATTATGCACAGCCATTTTCATGAAAAGACTTGATCCGGCAATAGAAGGGCCAAGGAAATTTATGCGAGCTTGTCAAGACCCCACACGCAAAACTCTTTTTAGCCCCATTCCAATATCAGGGGTGGTCTTGCCTCAAAGGACTCTTGGGAGGAGGGATACATTAGTTTCCTACCAAAATTCGCCCAAACGATTTCCTTGACAGATATTTTGGCTGCAAACATGTTTGCAAAATGTAAACTTTATTTTGGCACAAAGAAAGCGTTAGCTTATGTCTCGAACATTGATTCGATTCATCTAAAGCCTGAAATGGCTGGTCCAGTGTCACCTGCTACTGTCGTTAATAGCGCTGAATTTTTTATTCTTAACACGCTTTTCCTATTGCTAGGAAGAGAAGATAACAGCTGGGCATTTGACTTGCTTAGGACCATGCACAAGCATCGTAGATTACATAGCAAAATATCTAAAACTAATTTTCTTTCGCGCCTCGTCAGAGTAGACATGAAACCAAAAATGGTTGATTAGAAGTTTCAGTTTATTAGTTCAAAGCTCTATGGGACTGTGATCTGCCCATAAAATACAAAACTCAAACTACGGTTAACGACTGCTGCCTTTAATTTTGCTAATGAAAGCTTAAAATTGATTTTACGGTGATGATCGAATATGTGGCCCTTTTCAGAATAAAGGAGGCAAGGACTACTGTAATTTGACAAAGTTGGCAGCCCAACCCCTAAAGCTGGGTCTAAATTGTAACCCCAACCCTAGCCCTAAGCCAAACGTCACTTTCAACTGTGACACTTAAGAAATTTGATGGGAATGAGTAAAAAGGCAAGTGCATAATTATGCGTACTTTAATGACATAAGTAGTTATTTGAAAGAAGTAGAGACTAGCTAGGGCCACATATCTGAATGCAATTAAAACTCTGACGGAACAGTACCAGTCCGGTCCCGTTTTCATTCGTTTGCCTTTAAGTATAAAATTAGAATGACCTTGCAAAGAAAACAATTAGGTTCCATAAACTAGATAAAAATCTCTCCAATGCTTTACGCAGTCGAAGAAGTCTTAGAACACTCCACTGCGCTTTAAGAACTTAGACTTCTCTACATACTGCATGCAAACATATATATATATATATATATATATATATATATATATATATATATCATATCCGTTACTCGTTGAGATGACGGATATTGTTGGTAAAAGAGGGAGATCAGTTCGGTAGTTAATACGAAGGACAAACTCAAGTCAAACAAAGCTTTTCTAGGCAAGTCATCTATGGAGTTTAAATTTCCTCAAGATCATATGATTCTTTTACGCTCAAAGCCGAACAACGCATGTTATGTGAAATAGAATCTGAGAGAGAGAGGTATGTTTTATTTTGAAAGTAAAATTCCAAAACTTTCACCAAAAATATCCTCCATTCACTGTGAATAAGATTGGACACAGAAACCGCATAACCCTGGAAGATCACAAACGAATGACCGAAGACTACACCTATCGAAACCATGAAGAATCATCCTTGAATGACTGTCAAAATGCAGATAAAATGGTACTTCCTTCGAAACGGGGCCAACATCGTGCGCTGATGACCTCATTGTTGTAGTTCGAATAAACAAAGAGGGTTGATAATCGGTATATAATGAACAAATTAGGCCAAACAATGTAAATGTAAGAACATTCATATGCGAAAGGAGAGTATAAAAAATGGTGGCTCAATATCAAAAGCATATCCATGGTCGTGGAAAATGTAAATTTCCTTAGATTGCTGCCTCTAGAACGTACTGACCACCAAGTCCTGCGCTGGTGTATATCAGCCGACTACGTGTATTTGTAGAAGTGTTTGAACTTTTCGTTTCACTACAACCGTAAATTTAACAAGTTTTCATTAGCTGTTGTGTGTTACAACTCCTACTTCATGGGAAGCTAAAAATAGCTACCTATCTAAGGTTGTTAGACTACACATTTTTCTGGAGAATTTGTTACTCACAGACTATCTGTGCAAGATGTTATCGGTTTCAGAAGAGGTTACCACCTTCTTCAATCAACAGGCTTTTATTGTTACCTCTGAATGGCGGCAAATGGCGTGCAGATCAGGAAAACAAGGAGCCAACTGCCGAAAGTAGACGACTAAGCAGAAACCGCATGCATGCAATTTTTATTGGTTTTCGGTCACCCACGGATAGATCAATGTATTTGGTGCTTACAATTTCAGTAAATGCGCTTCCGACTGAGGCCGACGTAGGTTCATTTATTTGGAAAATACTGTTAAACATGCTTGTGTTCGTCTTAAACCAACTCTGGGCTAGCGCAACCAATGTCGTCCCTTTTGAAATAACACCTCTCCCGTCGCAGTTTAAACTTGCCTACTGTTTAAGTAGAGTCGTCTTATTTCAGAAAGTTCAGTCCCTGTGTGTGGTCTGCTTTTGAGTCATAAAAGGCATACTCAGCATGTAAGCCTCTTATAAACGTCAAAGATGCAGCTTGTTTTAGGAATTTTAAAGGTCAAATGGAAAACTTATACAGACAAACTTCCTCTGCACTGGAGGCTACTGCTTTCTTTACAATAAAAAATACCATTTACCAGACGTCATATGCTTTTAGTGCAAGAACGTGAAACTCGGAAAATGGCTTACCTTTTCCTTTGAGAAGAGTATTTCGTTCCTCAAAAACTACGAAAAAATAAACGTCTTTCTTCTGCATAAAAATTGGTGTTTCTAAAATCGTTCTTTGTTCGTCGGCTGCCATCAGACTTACAAGAATAATCTAAGTTCGAACATTAAGTTCCTTAGAAAATACCCAAAAACGTTTTAGGAACCGTATTAGGTAATTTTGTTTCAATTTAAATTTAAGAGTTTCCGATGATAGTATTTACATTTTTATCGTAATATTAGCAGTATGAACCGAAAACGTCCTCTTCTAGAAAAGAATCCACCAGGTCAGTAAATAAGACTTAACTGATTGAACTCTGTGTGGCAATGAGCTTTGAATGTTTATTATTTTTTCTCTGACATAAGTGAACGCAATCCGCGTGGGGCTAAATTTGGTATGAGTTGATTATCTATATTATTAAAGGAAACTGCTATTTTCTCTGAAATTTTCATGCAAATCATTTTTAAAGCAACAAATAAAATGAAGGCACTCATGCAGAGTATAAAACTGAGGCTTAGATATATTCTGTAGGACCTGCCTGAATAGGATCAAGTTGTAGGATTAAGACGATCACGCGTTGGTCTACCTCAATGCACTTTTTAAATCCTTGGACAGTATTTTTCTAATACCGCGTCAATAACATAAAGTGTTGAGGTTGGCTGATCTTTAAGTTCACTGAAAAATGATTTGCATACGTGTCGATCCAGAGAATTATGTCAAGGTGGCAGATGGGAAGACCGCAACTGTGCTCAACGCGGGAGGTTACCGAGAACAAAGGTTTGCTCTCATTGCCAAGGGAGACATCATATTTGATGCCAGTAAACCCACTGGCAAACCACGTTGGCGCCGAAAAGGGTGTTTAATCGACAATCGAAAGCTACATGCTATAGGATTGCACTCGGTCTCTCGTCACGCAGTCAGCCTTTTTAAGCTTGCCGATTGCATAACCTGAATCCTATCACAATATATGCTGATTTTAGTCAGAATGAACTGCCGGAACACCAACTATGTACCCTAGTGGGGTACATAGCTGCCTGTGCTGCATGCATTTTGAACCACCACAACTTAACTCGCCTTTTTTTTTACTGGCGGTGTCTTTGCCGCTGGATTTACGAACATGCCCTTCCCTTTGGGCCTTTGGGCTTAAATTTCTCGCCAACAGGCTGGCTAATGGTATACGAGTAACTGGCTAACGGCGACTACTAAACAAGAACTGGCTATCACAGTCTCCCCGCTATTCTACCCTGGATTCTAACCGCTAAATTTGAAATGCCATAAAGTACATTGCCTTTGGATGTTGTATTAGGACAGCAGTCTTTAGGTTAATTAGCATCGCATAAACATGAAAATTCTTATGCGTTTCGGATCCTCTCTTAAGGGAAACCTTTTTATTGTTTGGTGGCTTTGATAGGTTTTCGGGATTTTGCCTGGGAGGAAATGCAAAAGGTCCAATACGTTTTTTGACAATGGCTCATTTGGTATTTTTCAAGTTCCTATTCTTGGGAAATCATTCAGAATAACTAATGCAAAAGGGCTTTGAATGAAAGGAAATAAAGTGCATATTTCTTTTTATCAGTAGTAAAAAGGCTACAGACTGGAAGCAACTCAATTGGGCTTTCTATATAATCGAACTTGCTAATGAAAAGTTTTCTCCAAGGGGCTTAATAGAGCGAAAAAACTAAAATCGAGCTATGAGTAAAGATTTCAACAAAGACGGTCAAGGAGTTTCCAGCAATTGTTCTGTGGTTCTTGCTCCCGATGAGAATGAAACCAATGAGGTAGCTATGGAATCTTTCCTGCGAGCATCGTTCACAGTCTTGTCCATGTATAAACATGTGAAGATGGCAGTTAAATAAAACACACAGGGAAAGCTGGCGTACACACTGATGAACAGAACGCCTCACAGCTGTGTCATGCAGCAACAGAATATCGTATAAACACGCGTCTTTGCTTTGAGTTTGTACCTGTGCTGCCAATATGGTGAATAATTTCATAAGTTGATGAACATTTTTGGTAAAAATTTAGTTATTTTTGATGCTTTACCGATTTCATTCCTTTCCTTGTCCATTTTTTCAAAAGTTAAAAAAAATAATCTGACGGAGTCTATAGAATTGACTAAGTGATTCTTGAATTCCACAATGTTTCACCAGTATTATATAAAAACATTTGCGGTTGTCCTGCTGAGTAAAAATGAGCACAGAAATACAATTTTAATGGGAGAATGTACCAGTTTCCGTATTCTTAGGTCCTTGACCAAAAAAAACGCTTGCTTTGATGTGTAATGAGCAGGCTTCGACAAATATGCTCCAAGGACTTTGAAAACAGGATTTTGACTGCATAAATAATCTCCATCTTGATATGAAGACTGCGATGATTTTTTTAAAGGTAAATGTGAAACGAAAGCATAAAATCTATCGTCATTTATGCGGAGTCCCAAACACATCTTGCAAGCACAGCATCCACTGTGCGTTTCTGTCCCCCACAACCTCTCTGCTCTTGTGTCTGCTGATGGCGTAGTGCAGCAATTCAAAACCCTAAACAGTAGGAGGCGGTAAAAAAAGCCTCGGAAGACAGTTGGCCTTGCTCCAAATTCAAGGGAGATTATGGTTAGAACACAGAATCTAACGGCAGTCACTTGTATTACGGGTGAATTCCTATTCTACTGTCTTGTTCACCAGACGGATAAAGCAGTTTTCGGTGGGTACGGCTCGTACACTCTGAAGTCGCGACAATGCAAAGTAACCAGAAATTCATAGGGCAGATTGACATTTTGTGAGTCAAAATAAATAAAGGTTGCATAAAAAGGTGACTTTGTAGTGACCCTACTCTGGGTGCCTGTTCCAAGATTACGACCCCGGCGCGTACTGACATGCCCCTAGTGAAAATGTGGTTCTGGGCCGCTCACATTTATCCGAACTGACTAATCAACTTCAAAGCCAACTCAGACATGCCCTTGTTTGGGGTGCTTCTCTTGCGTATCAATAACCGTTTTGTTCGCAGCCAATCAAAGCAATTCAAATCGGTCGATAACCTTCAAAGCCGATCCAGAAATGGTCTCAACCAAGGTGCTATGATGACGGGCTTGCGCTCATTCAGGCGCCTGCTCTCGTGGCACCGGACCTGTGCCCTCTTCTGCCTGTCAACGGCCTCCAACCTAGCATAATAACCATCCTGTACAGAGTATGATACTCTACCTACTGACGTCCATCCTCTACTATCCTTCATGCGAGACCAGACCTGGTAGTCTCAGTAGCTAAGTTTTACCTATGACCAAAGATGCCACGGCAGCTTAACCCTAGAATCAGCACTATTACAAGCGAAATCTTCGGGTCACACCAGTAAGTTCGTCCCCTGAGGGCTTTAGTCAAATTTAACACACGAACCTCTGGTAGAACTGGAGAAAACTGTTGGTTAATGACTAAATAGATGCATAAGATTCTTCTTCAGTCCACAGATTAACCCGTCCAAATGTAAATATTGTACAATTATTCGATTAAGTCTGATGGATTGCAATTCAACTAGTCACATCAGCTTATGAGAAGAGCGGCAAAGTTTTGTTTAAAAAAAATCACGTATTAATCCTTGAAGCATTTAAAATTTCTAACATGGGGAACTGGAGTGAATAAAGGAACTCACAACGATATCGCCGGGGACCCACTTATGTTTGAATAGTCAATAATAATGCAATGTTTTCAAATTGATTTCTGCCTGAGCGGGATAAGGTACAGCTTTTAAGCAGCATAACATCTCGCCATGGAATTTGAGTGTGTGGCAGTTTTTGGATGACGATTGCTCATATAAGTGGATAGGGCTCGGGCAATTTTGTAGAGTTACGGCGACAATATCCTCTATCAGGTAATAACGCTCTTTCATCAAACCTAAGGCCCAGAGTGCAATCGTAAGTAACAGACGCCATTAGCAGCAGCTGTATTTTCAAAAGGTTTACAGGTTGGCTGGAACAAAATATCAGCGGACATCCAGACCATACCTAAGTTTCAAATAAAATCAACCTCATTTTCAAAGTAGTAGACTCCACAGCATGACTAGTAGTACGGTTAATTTATAAGAAGTGGTTTTGTAGGCGTGCTACTTTTGACGCCTATTACAACGCTACACATGTCATGCGTAATAATGACAGCCAGGTTTCCAGCCAATCAAAACAATTCTAATCGGTCAATAAACCGCACGGCCAAAGCTCTCGCGGAGGCACTTGGCCTGCACTCATGGTGCCTGATGTGTGTCCTCTTCCACCTGCGAACCTCCACAAGTCTATTATCCCATCATTCTGTAAATAATATAAGGCTACGCCTACAGGTGCCCAACTTCTTACTCGGGAGCAGACCTGAAGTTTGTTGTGGTTGAGGTCCCCCTAAGGTGTAAGATGGCATGACAGTTTAGCCCCACGATTACCATCAAAAACTTCGGGTCGACCCTGAAAAAATCCTGTCTTGAAGGTTTCACTTAAAAATAACGCATAAACGTTTGATAGAACTGGTAGTGTACTGTGGAAACTGGAGCACCCTGTCGGTTGGAACAAATGTTCCAGTTTCATCTTCTCTCCACAGATTTACCACGTTCCCGACAGAGCGTAAATATTGCGCAATTGAATCTGATAGCTTGCAGCTCAAGTAGTCAAATTAGGTCTAGAATTGAGTGCAACAAATCTTTGTACCGAAAGAGTTGCGCCAAGTTCACGCATTAATTTCTGAAAAATTTGAAACTTTTAACATTCGAAACTGAAGTTTATAGAAGAAATCACATGAGCAGCGATGGGACGAGTAAGTACTGCAACCGATTGGTGAGCGCCTACTTACCAAACAGGCACGTGATTTCATCGAGGTCTGCCACTCTAGCACAACCGCCATCAACCGCCATGTCGATCTGGACTCTCATTACGAAGGCCTGCGTGCCTGGCTCACTGACTTGCGCCCACAACCTAACAACAGCCGCTAATCTTTTCTGGACCATGTAGAATCTCACTCTCTCGCCACCACCCTGACACGGCGAACCACAGCTGAAACTCTTAACACCTCCAACATTGGCGCAATTACCTCTGTCCTCATCCCGCATCGACGACCATTAAGTTCGCCGTCTCCAGTCACATTCACTAGCCATCCCCCTTCCCCTCCGTCACAGGAAGCCCTAATAGCCCCCCACTAACCAGCCCAAATCCTACCGTAATTATGTGCCCATCCCTCTCACCCCTGTTGGTTGTCTGTCCTCGTCTGTCCTGTAGAACTTCCCTTTCTGTTCATTTCGTTTAATGACGGGTTGTTGTGGCAAACTTGAAAATTTACGAGTACAACTCCATTTTACGATGAGCCTTTCTTCTTCAATATATATATATATATATATATATATATATATATATATATATATATATATATATGATAGTGTGGGGCTCACTGATCTGCTTAAGGTACATGTATGTTCCGTTGTGCCCTGGAGCTCTGACTAGAGCCCTAACAGGCGGTCGCATAGCGACGTGTAGCATATGATGAAATGGAACCGACAAAGACAAGGGAGACCGGAATGACCATTTCTGGCTTAATAGCCGTCATCAGCCAGTCATACCCAATCCCAAGTGTGGCACACCTGGGATTTGAACCCGCGACCTTTGGTATTTGAGTCGAACGCTCTACCATTGAGCCACGGGCTCGTTTTTTTGTCGGTTGTGATTGGGAATATGATGATATTGTGGGGCTCACCGATCTGCTTAAGGAACATGTATGTTCCGTTGTGCCCTGGAGCTCAGACTAGAGCCCTCGCAGGCGGTCGCATAGCGACCTGTAGCATATGTTGTTAAAGTGGAACCGACAAAGACAAGGGAGACCGGAATGGCCAGGGTTGAAGGTTCGAATCGCGATTGATTAACACCCGGGATTTGGTATGACTGTCTGATGACGCCTAATAAGCCAGAAATGGCCATTATATATATATATATATATATATATATATATATACGCAATTAAGTGATACGTAATGCTCCTTCTTCCAGATCTGTGCGTCAATCACACTGATTAGAGGATTTTAGGGAAAAACAGGAAGCCGCTGGTTTAATGATAAGCTAGAAATTGTCAACTCAGGAGCCCTTGTTTTCTTCGAAATTCCTACTTAATTAATAATTGATATTTGCTTTACTAGCGACAGCTCGGATTTCAGGTAGGACGTCCAAGCCAATAGAAGTGCGCGTTCGCCTCGGGCGTACAGTATTGAACAGTACGCGAGTCCATTGCATAGTGAGCAAAGTGGTAAACTTATTAGCTTGACTCCGTATTATCTCGGACCCTGATTATTGAATGAATTACTAACGATGTATTGGTACCAACAAATTTCGTGACCAATAAATCCTGCTGTATACACCTGTTTTAAATTTATACACGCAAAAAATTCTACAAATTACTGACGATGAAAATCAAGCGAAAATTGGTATTTTCATATTTATGATCTATTCTACTCTTCTACACAGGACTGACAACACTCTGTGGGTAAACCCGGCTCCTAAAACTGTTGTAAAAGTGGAAAACAGATCAGACTGAAGGCACATCTGCCCAACAACAGTTAGTCTTATTGTCCATAACCTGTCAAACACACAACCTCCTCATCTTGTACTCTTCATTCAACCACTTTATCACAGTCAACACAAATGTCAAAGGCTTTTTGGCTGAAGTTTTCTACAGCATAAGAAAATTCACCTGCTTAGGTCACAATTCGTCTTTTGCTGCATAATCTGGGACGTCTTCGAAAATGACTGTCTTGTGTTACCCAGCGAGGCACTGATGCATAGTCTTCCGTTCAGTGATTCTTATTTTGCTTTACAAACAAGCTATACGTTAAAAAAACAGACAGCAATGTACCCAATACATATTAAAAGTATGCCATTTTACAGAGCTTTTTAAAGACACATCTTCCGGGTCTGTGAAAACCTAGGAGACAGCACGTGACAGGATCCAAAGCCGAATGTCAATCGAATTTTTTCCTATGCCCCACTTATAACGTCATCGCGAAGATGTGCGCTAGGTGAGGAAATTCAGAGGAATTTCATTTTTACACTCTGGCAAGGTCCTACACAGAAAGGTATGCCTTTTACTCACAAGAAGTGCCAGTGGCACTTATGGGCATCATGCAATTAAATTAACTGAACTGATCAAGCCTTCCTTCCCACGACCGACCGTCAGCGTCACGAATGCACAGTACTAGTGGTTTTAGTGCCAAGCTTCATTAAATATTTTGGAAAAGGAGGTAAGTCTTAGGAGATCTCTAAATGTACTCAGAGGTCTTAACATTTTATCTGCAACCCGTCGTCAGACACGAGAAACAGATAGAAAGAGAGAGAGAGGTGAGATTTTTAGGCTTAGTAGCAGGGCAGGTAGGAGCAGTGTGCGGAGGGGGCAGCGACGTACGATGACTGGCCCGATGAGTGCGGTCGGGGTTCAGTGGGGTGGAAAGAGGCATAGCGACACGGTGAAATCCCAGATGTCCAGGAAATTAGTCAGGCAGTTGAGAAGTCAGAAGCGTGTTTTCTGTGATGTTAGTTTACCTGTAAATGACGTTTGGTACTGCTCACACTAAAGTGCCCGGCTCTGAGGGCTTCTGGTCCCTAGGGGTCAGTGCGATAACTTTGGTGGCGCCGCCATTAATGCAACGGTGCTTTTCAAAACCCGCCAAAAGAAAAGTTACCAGACATCAGGCCTAGGAGTGCCACCTAGTATTCATTACAACTGAGTCCCAAGGCGTGCATATGTCTGAAAAGCTCGTAGGGATTAAATAAAAGATGGTAATTGGTTGCCCTATTCGAGCGGGAATCTTCATTCGGGGAAAGTTTGCAGGTAGAAATGAAAATAGATTTAGAGATTTTGTAATTTCCAGAGGTTCCTTGCAATCAACGCAGGTAGAAGCGATTTCATGAGAGTAATCCTGAATTAGACACCACAACTGAGGCACCTTGCAGTAAAAGGACTTTTATCATGTTTCTGATCCTAAGTTTTTTTGCATTAGTGAGATAGTTATTCATTCAGAGAAATGGAGCACACTTACCCATAACGAGCTACGTTTATTGAAAGGAGTGACTTAAGGCTGATGAATTTAACCAAACGACATATATTGACAGATTGAATGTGTCTTTTAACTTCAAAAATGATCCTCTTACGGATGTACCTGATGAAGTTTTACTAGGACGGAAGTGGTTATGCAGGTATCTCTCACTGACGAAAGGTGGTAGCGGTTATTTTTGGTGTTGCGGATCAAATCCTTGGGCCAAACCCTAACCATGGTGGTTTCTGTTGAGCTGAGTACCAATAAGCAGTTTGATAAAGATGGAGCTACACTTAGGGTGGCAGTAGCAAGCTAACATTCCGGGTAGCGACGATCCATCACACACCCCAATCAAACAGAGAGGTCATAAACCACGAACGCTTGGACCCTTGCGACTACTGAAATATTAGATCAATGTCATTGCTATTTTTAGGAGCCTCCGTTTGGGTGGGGGGACGATATTCACCCAATTTGATCCCTAGGCGGAAAGCAGTTAAAGATGTGACGTGATTCATGATGCTAGAGAAACAGCATTAAATAAAAAACGTAACCAACGATGGTACGGAAAACCTGAAAGGAAATTGATGACTTATTAGCAGTTCTCAGCCAGCCATACCCGACCCCAACGTTTTGCGACCTCAGAGGCTCAACTGCGCAACCTGTTGGTTAGAAGTCAAACGCCTTTACCATTGAGTCAGTTGGTGACTGGGTTTATAAACAGTGGTAGATGGGCGCTCATCGATCGCGTCACGGACCATAGGCATGCCGTTGTGTCTTGAGGCTCGTTCTCGAGCCCAGCCAGCAGCCGCACAGCGGCTAGTACGAGAAAAGACAGATGCCGACAGATGCAAGGGAGACTGGAATAGCCATGTCTGGCTCATTAGACGTCCTTAGCCGTTCATACCCAACCCAAGGTTGTAAAAACCCTGTGTTTTTCCAGCTTCGTTAGTCAGTTGAGTCTAAACAGGACAATGGAAAAGAACGGCCCGTCTGCTTAAAACACAGAAGATAACCTACCTCATGTAATGTTTGACCGACATTTAAGTGAGTACTTTAGCATTCATTTGGTCTTGTTATTTTGATTTACTGAGTGGATTTGAGGCTCGATTAGTCTACATGCTCATTCTTATTTATTGAAAGAAAACAGCTAGGAATTGGGCAAAATTGGGGGTTGGCAGATATCCAAGTAATTTACCATGCTATTAAATGACAGAACAAAATACACCGTCTTTATGCATTGTGTAATAAAAGATCATCAATATAAGTTAGAAAGGTTTCAAATAAATTTCTTATGTAACGGAAAGTTTTGATCCTAAATCAACGAAACTCAGGTGAAGGCAAATATAAGGAATCAAATTGTTTTGCAAAAAATGCAAAGAATTCAGCTTTAAAATTATTTCGTGCAAATTACTGGCAAATGTTTCCATAAAACGCAAAAACAAACTTGTTTACCAGTATTTTTGTTCTACTACGGTAAAAATGAAGACCACCAACAAGATACGCACAGATATTGTGGAGATGGACTACAGAAACACCTATGTAAAATCAGGAAGCATGCAGTGAGTTACCTTTTGTGTATA
Organism: Schistocephalus solidus; assembly: GCA_017591395.1. Classification (NCBI taxonomy): domain Eukaryota; kingdom Metazoa; phylum Platyhelminthes; class Cestoda; order Diphyllobothriidea; family Diphyllobothriidae; genus Schistocephalus; species Schistocephalus solidus. Next base: position 237,268 of record WEDG01001716.1, read on the forward strand.
AAACAGTTGCCATGGACGGAAGCTGAGCAATTGTCGAAAAAAATGTTTGTACATAGTCGAGTACTCTGTTGTGTATTTGCAGCCTTAAACTGGGGCAGTTAAATTAACAAATCTATCAAAAACGCTCCCATATAAATTAAAAGGTGAGTTCATTCCTTTTCAGCAAAATATGGAGCAAATATTTTTCGGGAAATCACAAAGTCAGAAAATTTCCTCATCGTCACCTTGATTAAACCTTAGAAAAAAGTAAAGTCAGCATATAGTCGTCAACGAAGAAGCTTATTAATGTGTTTTTTTAACGGGTAACTTATAATAAAACGCTTTTAATTGATCTTAGGCAAATTAATTGTCGATTGTACTTGTTGAAATTTATTTTTATCGGCAATTAGTTTGCATGCTTGGGTAAATCTACAAACATAACACAAACGGCTACCTCCTTTAAAAAAAGAATACCTGTTAAATGCTTTCAAAGGTTTGGCTAATCGATTAAAATAGTGAAAAACTTGAAATATTCACATTTGTTTCAAGGAATATTTGACATTTTTTGTAACTAAATGCCAAAAATATCAATAAACAAATTTGGCGAAAGGATGTGCTTGAGCGAGAGAGGGGATTACGCTTTATTTTGAAGAATCATTCAAAATTATTTTAAAAAAGAAATGACTCAATTCACTTAGAGAATACGATAAATTAAAATACTATGCAAGAATTTAAAAGTCAAAATGAACATCTACTGGGGGGACAGTTCCGAACTCAGCCTCTGTATTTCAGTCTCTTCACACTTGTGGTAGCGGGCTATAAATGGCAAAATAGAGCACTGATAGGCCCATGTATGGTAAGCTTTCTGACAGAAGCCTCGGCACATAGGACGGGATGACTTCACGGTAATCAGTGCAGAGTAGAGAGGATGAATAACATCATCAGGAATTAGCCGAGCAAATTGTTTGACTGTTGTGAAGTGCCGTATTGCTATTAACTCCACTAAAACAGTATAAGAAACACCAGTAGCAGTAGAGAGCATCAGAGGATACTAAACAAATCCTTTTTAAGCAAAGCTCGTAAAATAACGGGAGAACAGTAAAGGATGAGGGGAAGAATACATGTCTCTAGAAATCGCCAGATAAGGGCTTGAGGTGTGTGATAGGAACGTAAATGACGGATTTAATATAGAAGTTAAAAAATGTTTGTAAAAAGAGTATCAATATGTTAGGGAGAATAAAAGTTGGGATGACAAAGTAACGCCAAGGTACCAGAAAGAGAATACCTCGTTGGGAAGGATGGCTGAGTATTGAAAACTAGGGGATGGTCGCAGGTGACCAACACATTGGACAGACTTCTCATGGTTGAGTTGAAGACTATTTTCTGACGAACAGGCTGAAACATAGTCGAGGCCATCCTTCAGACACTGGAGATTTGTCTGCTTTTTAAGAGGATGATCAGCAACCATGTCATCGGCATACTTGATGTAAAGAAAGTCGTTTGGTGATCTTAAATCATCAGTATGAAGGTAGAAGATGTGAGGGGATAAGATGGCACCTTGTAGAACACCGCAGTTGTTTGGAAAGACAGTAGATTTCCGCTTGCCGGATTGTAGGAATTGAGTGTGGGAAGTAAAATAGTCTTCGAGGCAAGATACGATTCAGCCAGGGAGCCACACGCGAGTTTTGAACAAAACAAGGTCAACAAAGCTTAACAGCGTAAATTGACTTATGTTCACACGATTAAAGTCGCCACATAAGAGAATAAGATGCTCGCAGGACAATGAAGCAAGTTTTGAGGAAGAAAGTCAAAATACTAACAAATTATAATGCCTTTAAATATATTTCACAATCGGGGCTGACATATAACAGCGATAACGTCTATAAAATCTCCAGAGTACGAAATTAAGTACTTCCAGTTACTACACTAATCCTTTTTGACCAAAAAGCTACCCCACCGTCTCTGCTGGAGGATGAAGATTTTCGATCAGCTCGAAAGCACTCAAAAGACGGGGGGCTAATTAGTTGCGCGTCAATGCCAATATTTAACCATGTCTCTTGAAAGCAAATCACTTCAGTCTTAATGTGCTCCTTTTTCAACAAAATTATCTCCATATCATGAGTTTTGTTGAATATCGAACGACAGTTTGTTGACAGGAAGCCTGGAATTGACAGTTTGTCTTTCGGTTGACGCCTCAAGGCAATTTTAGAACTGCAGCGATGTCTTTTCCACTGAGAAGGTCTTTGTCGATAAAAATGCGATAAATTGAGCACGGGAGGATCACAAATCCGACATATTGGACGAAAAGTGCAACAGCTGGCATTGTGGAAAGTATTCGGTCAATTTTTTCCGTTTACGTGCATTCATAAAGGTGCTAGTGTACTGTAGAGATGGCTCCATAGTCATAATTCAGACAAGCAAAATTGCGTAAAGTGGTCAGGATATCAAAGAAAAACAGGTAGAGGAGTATACAGTTACAGAACATTTCCTCGTGAATGGAGAGAAAACAAAATTGGCGACTAAAATTAAAAAGCCGGCCATTCAATCTTAATATACACAAAATGGTATGCTGTCACTACCACCTGGCAATTCTATTTAAATTTATTCATCGCATTTACGGTGGTATTTGAATAGTTAGTATTTCTCTACAAAATTAAATAAATTTTTCAAATATTCTTCAAGTTTTAAATTTGCTTTAAGTTGTTCATTTATATTTCAAAACTTATGTACATACGTTGATACCAGTTTGTGAGTAATTATTAATCTTTCGTAAATTTCGGCATTTTGCATAGTTGAACCACACACTGTAGGTGACCTTACAGTTACTATCAGTTAGGCTATCAGTATACCCGTATCTTAGCCCTAAAATGTACGCTTATCTTAACCATTACCCTACCCTCAACCTTAGTCTTACAGTTACCACAATTATAACCTTAACTCTTAGCCTATACATGACCCTAACCAAAAATATATCCTTAACATTAAAGTTTAACCTAACCCTAAATTTAACCCTTACCCTCACCTAAATCCTAAAAGAAATTTCCCACGAATTTGGAGCAAATCTACACGTATTTTGGGTGGTTTCTTTTCCACTGTGCTGTTTAGGTGGCTATGCAAGGCATCCATATCACGTGAACTACCGTGCGACTGCTGGTGGGGCTTGAGCTTGAGTCTCAAGACACAAAAGTATGAATATGTCCCGTAGTGCGATCGGTGCAGACCCCACTACCACACGCTTGTCCGGTACCTCAACAATGAAAAAGGCAAAATACCAGTGAATTTGTCTACCAGACTCGCAAACGTTTTTGCGACACCCCAGGACAGCTAAAATCTCCTTACGTGTTATATGCCAGTTGCTTCATTTACATTTTTTCCAAGATTTCATGAATAACGTAGCAACTAGGCTGACGTAATGAGTCTCCATAGGTCACTGACCTGCTTTTTGAACGGTTCTTGGAGGAGTTTATTCGTGAAAAATCGGGCTTGAAGGAAAATTAGTTGATTTTAACCACTTGAAAACATTTTGACTGGTAGAGTGACTGGCCACATAAAGAACGAAATCAACAGATTTGGCGACATGTTTACTATTGCCCCTAGCTTTGATGGAAGTTGGCTGGGCATCCAATTTGGCAAACACACTCACCTCGATCTAATTATGCAATTTATTTGGAGTCGGTCTATGCAGCATTAAAATCAATATTGATACCTGAGACGGCACAACACAATCGAGGACTGAATAAAACAGATGTAGATGCGTAGACCATGGCCTCGAATTCAAGCGTGGTTAAATTCCACTGTCGGCAACTATCTATTTTTTAGATGACTATGCCACCATCGCCATCTCCGTAGATCCGTATTACAGGCCCCGCACCGGAAATAATGCAAACTTTCACAGAAAGGTCGATGAGGCTACCGTGTGAGTAGTTGAACAAATTAAAATGGTATCCTATCCTAAAGGTAGACGCGGACCTTCGGTTTGCAAGTACATTCTGGTTCGCCTGTGATTGCTGCAGTACCTAATAGAACTTGGATTTATATATAAGCGCACTAATAATAAACAGTAAGAGGAAAATATTTGCTTCAGAAAACATGCTTTCCACAACGTTGCCATTTTGGTTGAGGGCGGTCGCATGGCATGCAGTGGGTGGAGTTTGGCAGTGAGATTCTTCTACCTGAACATAAACCAAACTGTCAGAAGTCAGTGAACGATACAGATAGAAAAAGATTTCACTTTGTAATGCCGATAATTTTCAGACAAAATTTATACATATGTCAGTTTCCCTTAAGCGTCTGTCGTCAGTTGATAGCAGGGTACAGTAGACCACATGGTCAATGATGAAAATTCAATGTATTGTGAAGACTAGTCCTTTGTTGGCGTAAACGCAGCAGAACGAAAAAATGTCCAAAGTCCATTGGAGTTGACTCTGAATATCCCCAAACACAAAAACACAATGTGCAGAATTTTACCACTAAGGTGAAGGTAGAACTGATGACTGCATTTCGAATTTGTGCTCTCGCTGTATAGTATGGATAGTGAGAAGTTAACACACAGAGCCCGGAAGAACGAGAAGTAAAGAGCAAAGCACTGGCTTGATTTTCGTATGTCAACAACCAATTAAGTAAATATGGTTGACATAAGGGCCGAACTAGAGAACGGATGCTTTCAGGTATATAACCTAACGAACAGGTTCAATAATGACATAGACTGCCTAAATCTTATCATCCCTTCAGATTTTCAAGGTCTAAACTGGCCCAATGAACGAGGAATACCTAGCTGTAATCTCCATACGAATAAATAGAAATTCTGGGCTTGATAACACTCACAGAATTTTTATTCCTTAAAGTTAATTAAAAAGCGATCTGGAATTATGAGATGGAAAATAAAAGGGCAGGAAATGTGAATCAGACATCGGAGCGTTTATGGATATCCCTGCAACAAGCCACGTGGTACAGTAGATAGCCTAATTCATGCAATGTGTGATCGAACTTTGAGCGAATAGTGTTGCCTGCAGGCGGTCGGGTTATTGCGGTTTGTGGAGTATATTTGTCGCTCAGAAAACCTTTTCCTCGAGAAGACTGCACGTTTGATCTTATAAACTGAAAGTAAACGTGTAGTATTTGGGTGAAATCGGAGGTTGTTTCATATCCAAGAAATTTCCATGCTATTAAATATAAAAAAATAAAACCTTTTATTTGCAAGAAAGGATTTAAATAACTTCCTTATGGAACCAGGAAATCTGATCTTAAAACAGTAAAAATCAGGCAAAGGCAGGTGTAAAAAATAACAAATAAGGAACGTATTCAGCTTTAAAATTGGTTTTGCGAAATCCCAAAACATATTTTCCCAAATACGCAGAAATAAACTTGGCTGACTGTATTAAGTTTTACCATACCAAGAACGTGGACCGTATATATATATATATATATATATATATATATATATATATATATGATAGTGTGTTGCTCACCAATCTGCTACACTTGGGATTAGGTATGACTGGCTGATGACGGCTAATAAGCCAGAAATGGCCATTCCGGTCTCCGTCGTCTTTGTCGGTTCCACTTTATCGTGCTGCCACTTTTCAGTTTCACACCGTGGCATTACAATGTGAAATCATTTCCTGCTTGACAGTGATTTCGAGCATATACGGAAGTTGGAAAGCCAAAGGGCAGCCACATGTTTCATTAGCCAGTATGTTCAAAACTAGGAAGGCCACACTTCGAGATTTATTTACCATAAAATGGTGCCCAAATTTAAGCAAATTGGACAAAAGCGGTTTGTCAAGCAAACAGGACGACGATTTTCTTCGTCGTACACTAAGCGCGTGCCACTATATGTGCCTTAGAACTATTCAGAGGGAACGGTGTAATTGTTTTCTCTGCACATAATTAGAAAACCGATGAAGGAAATCAGTCTTCATCGGCAACCTGCACTAATAAAACCATTTTTAAGCAGAAAACTACTTAAAGAACATTTTTATTTTCTCAGGAATACGCTTATCGCAGACTTTACTTTTGAAAGAGCATTAACTTTTCTGATGAAATCTCATTTTTAGCTAAGCCTCCGAAATCGGCCCAGATAGTCATATGAAAAAGAACTTCCCCTGGGAAAACCTCAACGACAAATTTCAAGAACTGCCGATGACTGATGGTTTGGAGGGCTATAAAATCCAAAGAGCGGCCGATCTGGCGGTTGACAAATGAGAACACAAATAGCCAGGTATTCACCGATCTCGTACGAAATCCCTTTGGTTATAATGACATTCACTGAGGCTAAATACACACTATAATAGTTTAAGATAAGGTCCCTGTTCACCTATTCAAGGAGGTATGATTTATAATTTGGCTTTCACCTAAAATCTATTTTTTTTAATCAATGGACAACATTTTCACCTGCGTTTGCCAAAGCATTTTGATTCCTGCAACATCTCTGACCTAAACTCTATCGAAAAGCCCTTTACGCTGATCAAATGAAACTGGGACGAGGCAAGGAAACACATTTAAATGAAGCAAAGTCGGAGCTTGTGTTTAATGATTGTATAGAACAGTCCAGGATTGAAAAATTAGAATGACCCATTTCTTTTCGACTTACAGCCGTATTACACGCTAAAGGCTAGATCAAAAAATAAAAATATGTTGTATTTGCATTAAATTTTATTATTTTGTCCTTATAAAATATTTAACTTCAATGCCATCCTTTATATTTGGCATTAAAGAATTGCTCTGTCATAAATTCGTTTTTCGCTTTGATGATTTCCGATAAAAAAATTAGTTCTTAGCTAACAAGGGGTACTTTGTTAACCAAACTATGCCTTCTTTTATAGAACGGTCATTTCTTAAAGGCAGTGTAACGTGCGAGGATGTGAGGACGTTTTTGTATGAATTTCATGAATTTGAGTCTGTTAAGGACCGAAATGTACGTCAGCTACTGTAAATACTTTGGACCATCACGAAGGCTAGATCAAGGTAAAAACAGGCGACAGATAAGGTGCGCACGGTCATGTGCTTTTCACGCCGCACCAGCCATCTATGCTTGATCCTGCCTCACGTCTTCTTGATGTGTTCATGACACCGGGCATGCATGGTTGTGGGAAGCTAAAAGGCAGTAAAGGCTGCACAAATCTTCTACAACTAGAAATTAATTTTTCTTGCAAAACCCCTTCACCGATCACGATCTGGGGTACACGGTGGACATCGTCGATAAAAAGAGCCAAACGGTCGGTTGAACATGGCATGTGGGGAAAAAAGTTGTATTGATGAGCGAGTTCAACCAGAGATTACGAAGTTCTGTAAAGTGAGGGTATTCTGCATGTTTCGCCATCTCTGCTTTGGTAAAATCCTCTCAAGGAAAACTAGGTTTTAATGTCCCAAAGACTGAACTATGTGTCAAACATGCCATCCATTTTAACCAATCGGGTAAACAAAATCTGGAAGGAAGTTAGGAAAAAGAGGAAACCAGCAGAGTATGACGCGTCGTTTGGAAAATTTCAAAAAACACAATAATTTAAGGGTGATTGATGTTACAGCAATGGCATCGCAAAAACTCCGCATTACATGTTTTTTTACGAATTAAAAGAAGGGCCCACATCTAGGAAATCTAGGTAAAAGCAGACTAACGCACTTCAGGTAGAGAAAATTGTAAATGTATAGCATTTCCGAAAAATGCTTGATCCCTTTGGAAGTAGGATCATTTGTTACATACTCCTTACTTTATGGGACATCCAATCATATAGGTAATTAGGTGTCAGAATCTCATCTGCCACCAGAAACTATGCACCCAACATGCCCAATTCCTGTTTTTTGGACATCTTGGCGAAAATATTGATGGATTAAAAAGGTGAGGACCGGTTAATTATAGCCCTTCTGACAGCTCAAAGAAAGTATAATTAAAGTTGAGTAAAAGATAAAACGAAAAAGAAGGTATGTTGGCGATATAATTGAGACTTTTTGGTAATGACCAAGAAACCAAGGAGTGGTTTTGTAAAAGCTTTACCTGCACTACGAGATTAAATTCACATCAAAAATGTTGCAGAACAAAAAAATCATCTTTCCCGACGTCTTTACGCGGAGAAAGGCAGGCAGTTTAGTAAGAGGACCAATCATCCAAAAGGATGCATGGAAGTGTTCATATCTGCATTTAAGGAGCTCAATGCCGAAATATGTAGACAAATCGTTCCCTAATTGCCTTTTGGGAGATCACAGATGCATAACATTTTTTGGTTCAAAGCAGCCCTAGCTAAAGATACCTGTCCAGGCCGTTTCATATACATGTAAAATATAAGCTGTGAAAAAAGCGACGAAATGGTCTGTTCCAAAAACTTATAAACTCATATTCATTTCTTAAACAGAACACGATTTCAGATGTTATTAAATCCAGTAATTGATTTCACGGCATGCTTGCAAAAATACCGCACTTAGTTTTTTTAAATGGGATTGTTATATTCATTGGCATGCAGCATAATTTGCAAATATTACAGGAACGCTGGGAAGTTGACTTTTAAATTCATTCCTCCATGCTGCTTACAAAAACCGCAGCCAATTAAAAAACTTGACAACTACCATCAAACATTGATTTTCATGCCATTCGAAATAAAAAAGCTATGTTATAGAATTCATAAAATTAGTTTTCATTGTACTCAGTTAGTAACAATTTACGTCTTCTTTAAATTTTATACTAGAGGAATAAGCAGCTTTCATTTAATAAAACCTATGCAATTTTGGGATTCAAAAAGACAATTTGGCGAGGATAAATTAAATAAATTCTCCTCAGGCCTTCATATTTATATGGCTCTGTAACTAAGTCAATTATGCAGGTAAGTCGAACAAATCGTACGGTTTTCGGGGTGGGAAAGGGAGAGGGGAAGAAAAAAAATTGCAGTCCACCTCCTGATCGTCGTCACAGGAATATCGTGCTGTTATTTGTTGTGGAATTGCCAGCTCATCAAAAGACGTATAAAAACAGTATAAAAACATTAACAACACAATATGCATGGGATGTAAACTGGTCACATGCCACGCAGAAAAAAGGTTGACAATACATTAATAAATAAGCAGTGTGCTATGTTTAGCAAAAAATCAGGTCACAAATATAAACGTAAACTAAGAGTTGATTGCCTAACTCATGAAATGTCTATATCAGAATTTGAGGTAGTAGCAGCGCAGGTATTTTAAGGTATTAGTTCTGTGTTTTGTATTAAATTGATGAACAAAAAGCTGTTTAATAATAACGAGATCACTTCACATCAATTTATTCATAGAAAACGGGGATAAATGGGGCAAAAGCCGACGTTTCTTGCTATCCAGGAATTTTCCTACGTTATTACATGCTACAGGTCAAAACATTTTTCTTTATGCGCTGTACTATAAATGAACATTAATAAAAGGTGGAAAAATGTGGAATATATCCCTTCTGAGCACGGAAAAAATTGTTTTGTTTTCACGAAAATTAGGTGAATGCAAGTTTGAGAGCTTACATCGTTTTCGGAAAAATGATGACATATTTAGTTTAAAAAATCAAGTTTTGCAAAGTTATGACGTTTTGTACCAAAAAACGCTGTAATAAACTTTTGTGAATGAACTTTGTTTTACCATACGGATAGTTAGGACCTTAAACGCGCATATATACGAGACGCGATGATACACCACGAAATTTAACAGTCATGGCGTACGTGAAGCCTGAAAAGACAATTTCGGTCTGCAGTTGACTATAAATGAAATAGGAAACTTGAAACGGAAGGGGCAGAAAATTTGCATTTTATCGGAAAATCTGAATATATATTCGGTCACTCTCTTGTGTGTTTGAAAGCTTAGAACTAGACTGAGAAATAAGCAAAGATATCTAAAAAAAGCTCCAATTGAAAGAGAAAGAATGTTCTTTAATTTTAAACAGAAATTGTATCCCTACTTTTCAGTGAAGTCGAAAGGTTTGTCGAACGGTCCCGGTTTTTTCTTAACTTCCCTTTGAAAAACGTTAATAACGCAGGAATCCGACAGCTAAACATATAATTAAAGCACTTCTAAAATGGTTACTTATGATAGGAAAAGTTTAACTTATTATAGGCATATATTATCCCAGCTTTTGTTGTGGACGTTCGTTTTTCATGGCAGCGAGTTTTCATGTTTGTGTGAGTCTACAAACATGACCCAGACGGCCGTTCGCATTAGAAAGAATGCCCAAAAAGTCACTGCTTCAGTAAATGCTTTTGAGAAATATGTTATTTGTAAGGTTTTAACAAACACATCGAACGGAATGTACATTTATGGGCAGTCGACGGAAGACACTGAAAATTGTCAAGAATTCACCTCATTATCAAAGACTATCTGCAACTCCTCTTAAAAGGATACCAAAAATATTACTAGTGAAATTTAACAATATAATGGTCATGTTTATATACACAAAATGGTACGTTTACGATTGCACCTGACGATTATATTTAAATTTATTAGTCATCGACTGACCTGTGAACACGTAAGCTTATGAAATATTATATTCCTGTAATGTCCCTTTCGGCGCAAGGAAGCGAAAATCTGTTTGCCTCGGTCAAACGCATCTAAGACAATGTACAAACGAAAGAAAACCTACCAATTGGAATATACACTTTTGTGTTTGGCTGCTTGATGATGGCCATTATTAACATTGCACTTAATCTAGTGGAATATGTATGTGCAAATCTGCGAAAAAGACTATTTCAAATGTAATTCTACTTTTTCTGCTTAATTCACCCGTTTACTTACACTGACAGGCTTCCTATACATTTACAACTTCAGTCTACTCAACTAGGTCAATTTTACACATTTTTGAAATCCACAACATTTTTAAAAAATTGGCATTTTTAGACAATTTAATCTTAATTTTTAAAACCAAAAAAAGCCATATATTTCCTTAAGATCGGTTTTTATTGAGGTCAATCTTTGGTGGACGCAGTGTGCGATGATTTCGCGAAACGGGCCGTGACTCATAAAATCTGATAGATTTTTATGAGTAAGGACACCTCCTGTAACTATGACGTTCAATTGCATTATAAAGAGGTCATATCGTTCAAGAAGAAAGTATTGTTTATATGGAATTTTTGGTTGAATTGCCGGCTGATTAAAAGACATATAAAACCATATAAAAACATATTCAAAAAATTTTCAATGGATTTAAACCAATCAAGTCCTACGTATAATACTAGTTGACAGTGCACTTTTCAATGAGTGATAAGCGATTGTCACTCAAAAACAAATCAAAAATATAAACTGAAACGAAACAACAGAATACAATTACATAAAAAAGTATCCATATTGTTTAAAAAAATACCATTCATTTTCTTTTGTGGTGGAATTGACAGATCATCAAACACCGCATAAAAAAAACATAAAAACATATGCAAGGCAATATGAATTTGATTTATACTGGTCCCATTCTACGCAGAAAGTAGGTTGACATTGCATTTGCTAATGAGTGGTGTTCTATATCTACTAAAAAATGACGTAACAAATGTTACTTAAACTTAACTATGAAGTACAATTACAAAAGAAAGTGGTCATATCGTTCTAGAAGAAAGCATAGTTGATTCAGAATTGTTGGTGAAATTTCCAGCTTATCAAAAGACGTGTATAAACCATATAAATCATTAACGAGACAATATGCAACAGAATTAAACTAGTCACATTCAAAGAAGAAAGCCGGTTTTCAAGGCGTTTTTAATGAGTGGTGATTGATGCTCACTAAAAGATCAAGATACAAATATAAACTAAAACATAACTATGAAACACAATAACTACAGAAAATTGACATATGGTTTGAAAGGAAAGTTTTGTTTATTCGAACTTTTTTAGTGAAAATTAAAATGCCATTTTACACGTATAACAACAATATGAAAACTGATACAAGACAATATAGAACGGATTTAAACCAGTCACATTTAGCATACAAAGCCGGTTAAGAGTGCATTTCTAAAGAATATTGAGCGATTTTTACTAAAATATCAAGATAAAAATATCAACTCAAACAGAACTATGAAATACAATTTCATCAGAATGTGCTTTTATGTTTCGAGTAAAAAGCTGCGTTTATTCGGAATTTTTTGTGAAATTGCCAGCTCATCAAAGGACTTATAAAAACCATATAAACACATTTACGAAACAATATTCAAATGAATTAATTTGGCCAAAGTCTACGAAGAAAGCCGGTTGCCAAAGCGTTTTAAATGATTGGTGAGCGATGCTTACTACAAAACCAAGGTACAAAAATAAACCGAAATAACAACGACATACAATTATATTCGAAAATGTTAATATGGTTTGAGATAAAGTTTCGTTATTTTGCTATTTATGGTCGAATTGCCAGCTAATAAAATCACGTATAAAAATACAATATGCAGTGGATTTAAATTGGTCACATTCTACGCAGAGAGAAGGTTGACAATGCAGTTTTTAAAGACTGCTGTGCTCACAAAAAAATCAATTTAAAACTATAAGCTTTAACGTAACTACGAAGTACAATTACATATGAAAGTGGTCATATCGTTCGAGAAGAAAGAAGTCCTTTTTTAAATTTTTGCAAGAATAAGCAGCTCATCAAATGACGTACAAAAAATATAACATAATGTAGGAGATAATATGCGATGGAAGTAAATTGGTCAAATTCTACGAACAAAGCAGGTTGAAAAGGCGTTTTCAATTATTGATTAGCCATGTTCACAAAAAAATCAAGATACAAATATAAACTAAAACAAAACTGCGAGAACAAATTACATTAGAATGCAATCATATAGTTTGAGAAGAAAGTATAGTTTATTTTGAATTTTTGGTGAAATCGCGAGATCATTAAACAACGTATAAAGCCAATTTAAAAGAATATAAATAACTATATGCAATAGATTAAAACCAGTTACATACTTAATAAAAAGTCGATTGGCAGTCCGTTTTTAATGAGAAGTGAAAATGTTTAGTTACAAATGAAGTTACAAATTATAATTTCAGACAAAAAATGAAATACAATTACATCCGAAAGTGGTAGTATGGTTTAAGGATAAGCCATGTTTTATTGGAAATGTTTTGGTGTAATTGGCAGCTCACAAAACGGCGTACAAAAACCAATATTAAAACATATACAAGACAATACACAAGGGATTTAAACCGCTCACATTCTACATAGAATGCCAGTTGATAATGCATATTTTAACGTTAGGTGTGCTATGTTTACAAGATAATCAAGTTACAAATGCAAAGGACAGTTACATTAGAAAGTGATCATACGTTTCGAGTAATAGGTATTGTTCATTCGGAATTTTTGGTGGAATTGCCATTTCATCAAACGACGTATAAAAACAATATAAAATGTATATAATTAAATATGCAGTGGATTTAATATGGTCACATTCTACTTATAAAGCCGGTTGACAAAGTGTTTTTATGAATGGTGAGCGATTTTTTCAAAAAATCAAGTAACAAATATAAACCTTGACAAAACTACGAAATACAATGACCATGTAATGCGGTCATATGGTTCGAGAAAACGTAACGTTTGTTTGACATTTTTCGTAGAATTGCCAGCTCATTAGAATACGTATAACAAACTTATTCCATAAATGTATAAAAGCAATATATTAATATAAACAAGGCAATATGTTATGGATTTAAACTGATCAAATCCTACAAATAAAGCCAGTTGAAAATGCATTGTTTAAGACCAGTTTGCATTTTTTACTAAAAAACCAAGTTACAATTATCAATCTAAACAAATTTGCAAAAAACATATGCATTAGATAAAGGTCATATCGTTCAAGAAGAAAATATGTTAACTCATAATTTTTAAAGGAATTGGCAGGTCATCAAAAGAGGTAAAACATTAATATTAAACATATAAAATACAATATGCAACGGATTTTAATCGGTCACATTCTTCAAAGAATGGCGGTTTACAATGCGTTTTTAATGAGTGGTTTGCGATTTGTCCTAAAGCATTAAGTAACAAATATAAACTAAAACGAAACTGAGAAAACAAATATATTATAAAATAGTCATATGGTTTGAAAATAAAGTACTATTTTTTCGTGATTTGAGTTAAAAACGTCAGCCTATTTATAGACGTATAAAACAATAATAAAAATATACAAGTCAATATGCATTGGATTGAAATTGGCACATTTTTCGCAGAAAGATGGTTGACAATGCATGTTTTAATGAGTGGTGTATTACGTTTACTAGAAAATGAAGTTACAAATATAAACTTAAAAAACTATGAAATACAATTTCATTAGACAGTGGTCATATGGTTCAAGAAGAAAAAATAATTTATTCAGAATTTTTCTTGGAAAAGCCATCTAACCAAAAGACTAAAAAACAATTTATATACCTATACAGGAAAATATGCAACGGATTTGAACGGATCATATTCTGCGTAGAAAGCCGGTTGACAATACGTTTTTAATGAGTGGTGTGGTATGTTATCTATAAAACCAAGTTACAAATATTGACCCTAACTTAAATTTAGAGAAAAATTCGATTAGAAAGTGTTTATATGGTTTTTAAAGAAAATAGCGTTCATTTGGAAGTTTTGGTGGAATTTCCAATTTATAAAATGACGTATTAAAAATATAAAAGCATGTACAAAAAAATATGCAATGGATTTAACCAGTCACATTCTACGCAAAAGGACGGTTGACAGTGTGCCTCTAATGAATTTTGAGCAGTTTTTACTAAAATATCAAGATTAAAATAACAAAGCTATGAAATAAAATAGTATTGGAAAGTGGTCACATGGTTCAAAAATAAAGTATAGTTTATCTGAAAAGTTTTGGTGATAAGGCCAATTCACCAACAGACGTAAAAAAACAATAAAAAGCAAAACAATATGCATTGAATTTAAATTTGTCCCCTTTTACGCAGAAGGAGGTTGACTTTGTCTATGTCTACTTAAAAATAAAGTTACAAATATAAACTTTAATATAACTATGAAGTCCAATTACATTGGAAAGTGGTCATATGTTTCGACAGACAGAATCTTTTTTTGAATTTGTGATGGAATTACCAGCTGAATAATTGACGTCTAAAAACAATATAAAATTATAAAGAAGACAGTATGCGATGGATTTAAAATAGTCATATTCTACGTAGAAAGCCGGTTAACAATGCATTTTTAATGAGTAGTTTGCGATATTTACTAAAAACTAAGATACAAATATGAAATTAAACAAAACTACGAAATACAATATCAGTAGCATAAGTCATATAGTCCGAGAACAAACTATTATTTATTCGGACATTTTTGGTGGAATTGCGAGCTTATTAATTGAAGTATAAATCTGGTCATATTCTACGCAAATAGCCGGTTGAAAATGCATATTTAATGAGTGGTGTGTGATGATGATGAAAATATCAAGATAAAAATATGAACTAAAACAAAACTGCGAAATACAATAAAATTAGAAAGTGGTCATGCAACTCGAGATGAAAATATTCGTTTATTCGGAAATTTTTAATGAAATTACTATCAAATGAAATGATGTAAAAAATCAATATATAAGTATCTAAAAGACAATATGCAATTAGATTAAAACAGGTAAAATTCTACTAAAAAGCTGGTTGACTTTTCATTTTTAAAAGAAGTGTGCTATTTTTATAAAACATCAAGGTTCAAATTCAAGCTAAAACTAAAAATCGAAATACAATAACATAAAAATGTGATCATATCGTTAAAGAAGAAAGTATCGTTTATTGAAAATATTTTGGTGGAATTGCCATCACATCAAAAATCGTTTAAAAACAATATTAAAACATATACAAGAAATATGCATAGGATTCAGAGTGGTCACATTTTCCATAAAAAGCCTGTATAAAAATGCGTTTTTTATGAGTGGTGAGCGATTTCTACTCAAATAACAAGCAGCAAATATAAACTGAGAAAAAACACGAAATACAATTACATAGGGAAGTGGTCATCTCGTTCAGAAAGAAAGTATCGTTCATTCGAAATATTTGGGTTGGATTGCCAACACATCAAAAAACGTCTTAAAAATATATAAAAACATATTAAAGGCAATTTTCAAAGGATTTCAACCGGAAAACATCAACGAAATATCTGATTGAATTTACCTTTTCGATGAGTGGTGTGCAACGTTAACTTAAAAATCAAGTTAAAAACATAAAATTAAACAAAACTACGAATAACAATTACACTTAAATGTGTTGAAAAGGTTCGAAAAGGGAGAATCGTTTACTCAAAATGTTTTGTTAGAATTGACATCTCATCAATTTACGTATAAATCTATATATATATATATATATATATATATATATATATATATATATATATATATAAAACAACATGTAACGGATTAAGCCCGGTCACATTCTAAGTAAAAAACCGGTTGAAAATGCATTTTTAATAAGTGGTGTGCAATTTTCACTCAAATATCAAGCTAAAAATATAAACTTAAAATAACAACAAAGTACATTAAAATAGAAAAAGAACCCTATCGTTCGGGTAGAATGTACCATTTATTGAAAATATATTGGTTGAATTGCCATCAAATTATATGATGTATATCAACAATATAAAAATAGATCAATAGCCAAATGCAACTGATTTTACCGGTTTAATACTACAAAAATACAGATGACCTAACCTGCTTAATGAGAGTGTGCAATGGAAATTAAAAAGGAAACTTGAAAATATAAATTTAAACAAAACTTAGCAATACAATAACATTAAAAAGCGGTCATTTTATTCGATAGAAAGTATCGTTTATGCAAAATATTTAAGTGGAATTGCCATCACATCAAACGACGTATAAACAAAATATGAAAACATATAAAGATGATAATCAACCAATTTAAACCGGTAAAATTCTACAAAAAAGCCAGTTGATATTGCTTTTTAATAAGTGATGTGTGAGTATAACTAAAACATCTAGTAACAACTTTTATTTCTTTCAAAACAAACAAATACAATTACACTAGAAAGTATTTATTTGTTTCGGGCGGAAAGTATCATTTATTCGAAATGTCAAATAGAAATTGCCATCTCATCAAAGTCCAAATAAAAACAAAAGAGAAACGCATACAAGAAAATATGTAACGGATTTAGCACGAACACGTTCGGCGTTCAAAACCAGTTGAAATTGCTTTTTTAATAAGTGGTGTGCGATGAGAACTTAAAACTCAAGTAGCCAACAAATACTAAAACAAAACTGCAGAATACAATTTCATCAAAATTTGGTCATATGGTTCGGGAAGAAAGAATCGTTTATTCGAAATACTTAAATGGAATTGCCATCAAATCAAAAGACATATAAAAACGAACGAAAAATAGACAAAGACAATATGCAACGGATTGAGCACCGTCACGTTCGCTGAGAAACCGGTTGACATTGTATTTTTAATGAGTGGTAAGCGATGTTAAAAAATATACAGCTTCAAATGTTAAAGTAAAGATAAATAAAATATGGGAGTTTATTAGATGGTGGTCATATCTTATTGGAAAAAGGTATCTTGTATTCAAAATATTTAAGTGCAATTGCCATGAAATTAAAAGACGTATAAAAACATATCAAAGGCAATATGCCACGGATTTGAAACGGTCAAATTCTAAGAAAAATCAGGTAGACCTTGCCTCCTCAATGAGTGGTATGCAATATAAACTTAAATATTAAGCTGGAAATATAAAGCATAAGAAAACAGCGAAATACAAGCATATTATACAGTGGTCATATTGTGCGGGAACAATGTATCGTTTATTAGAAATATTTTGAGGGATGTTCCATCAAATTAGAAAACGGATAAAAAATATATATAAAACTTATCAAAGTCAATATGCACTGGATTTGAACCGGTCAAATTCTATGAAAAATCTGGTTGAGCTTGCCTGCTCAATGAGTGGTGTGCGATGTGCACTAAAAATGCAACTGAAAAATATAAACTAAAACAAACTTTCGAAATAAATTGCATAAGAAAGTGGTCATAGCATTAGAGAAAAAATGCACAGTTTGTTTGGAATGTTTACTAAAACACCAAGTGAAAAATATAAACTAAAACAAATTTTGGGAAAACACTAGCATTAGAAAGCAGTCATATCGCTCGAGAAGAAAGCATCGATTGTTCGGATTGTTAAGTTGGAATTGCTTTCTCACCAAAAGTTGTAAATAACATAGAAAAACATATACAAGACAAAATGCAATAAATTAAACATGGTCACGTTCGCTTAAGAAAGCCAGTTGACATTGCCTATAATAAGTGACGTCCGAATTTAACTTTAAACAAAAAGTCAAAATTATAATCTTAAACAAACTAAGAAATACAAGTCCATTAGACAGCGGACATATGGTTCACGAAAAAGTATCGTTTATTCAAAATATTTAAGTGTAGATGCCATTACATCAAAAGACGTATAAAAACGATAGAAAAAATATACACAAGACAAAATGCCATGGATTTAGTACGGTCACATTCTACGTAGAAAGCAGCTTAACCTTGAATGTTTAATGATTGTTGTGCGATAGTAAATAAAATATCAAGCTAAAAATATAAACTTTATCAAAACAACAAAGTATCGTATAACAGAAATTGCAATCTTATTAAACGACGTCTAAAATCAAAAGTAAAACATACATACGACATAATGAAACGGATTTAGCACGATCACGTTCGACGTAGAAAGCCAGTTGACATTGCCTTTTAAATACGTGATGTGCGGCTTTAACTAAAACAAAAAGGTCACATGTATAATCTTAGACAAACCATTGAAATAAAATTCACTCTAGAATGTGTTCATATGGTTCAGGAAGGAAGAATCGTTTATTCGAAAAATTTAAGTGGAAGTGCCATCACATCAAAAGACGTATAAACACAATATGAAAACACATAAAAGACAATATTCAATAAATTTAAACCTGTAAATTCTACAAACAAAATCCGCTTGACATTGCCTTTTTAATAAATGATGTGCGAGTATAACTTGAACAGTTAGTAACAACTATTATCTCTATCAAAACAACGGAATACAATTACACTAGAAAGTATTCATATATTTCGGGAGGAAAGTATCATTTATTCGAAATGTAAAATAGAAATTGCCATTTTAATCAAAGTCCAAATAAAAACAATAGAGAAAAGCATACAATAAAATATGTAACGGATTTTGCACGGTCACATTCAGCGTTGAAAGCCTGTTGAAATTTCTTTTTAATAAGTGGTATGCGATGATTACTTAAAAATCAAGTAGCCAACAAATACTCAAAAAAGACTACAAAATACAATTTCATTAGAATGTGGTCATATGGTTCGGGCAGAGAGAATCGTTTATTAGAAATACCTCAGTGGAGTTGCCATCAAATCAAAAGACGTCTAAAAACTATAGAAAAATTTACACAAGGCAATTTGCAAAGGATTAAGCATGGTCATATTCTACGTAAAAAGCAGTTTGACTTTGAAGGTTTAATAAGTGCTGTGCAATTTAAACTACAATATTAAGCTTCAAACATAAACTATAAAAAAATCTACAGAACGCAAGTACATAAAATAGTGGACATATTGTGCGGGAAGAAAGTATCGTTTATTCAACATATTTTGGTGGAATTGCCATGACATCATACACGTATAAAAACATACCAAAGGCAATATGCAATGGATTTGAACGGGTCAAATTCTACGAAAAATCTGGTTGACCTTGCCTGCTTAATGAGTGTTGTAAGATGCTCACTTAAACATCAAACTTCAAATATAAACTTTAACAAAACAACGAAAAATTATTTAATTTGATGTTGGTCATATCGTGTAAGAACAAAGTATCGTCTACTCGAAATATATTCAGGGAGTTACCATTTAATTAAGAGTTTTATAAAATAATATAAAAACATGTCAAATGCAAGCGGCAATGGATTTTAACCGGTCAAAGTGTACGGAAAATCCAGTTGACCTTGCCTGTTTAATGAGTGATGTGCCATGTTTACTAAAACATCAAGTGAAAAATATAAACTAAAACAATTTTTTAGGAAAACACAAGCATTAGAAAGCGGTTATATCGTTCGAAAAGAAAGCATCGATTGTTCGGATTGTTTAGTTGGAATTGCTTTCACATCAAAAGTTGTACAAAACAATAGAAAAACATATACAAGACAAAATGCAATAAATTAAACATGGTCACGTTCGCTTAAGAAAGCCAGTTGACATTGCCTATAATAAGTAACGTCCGAAATTTAACTTTAAACAAAAAGTCAAAATTATAATCTTAAACAAACTAAGAAATACAAGTCCATTAGACAGCGGACATATGGTTCACGAAAAACGTATCGTTTATTCAAAATATTTAAGTGGAAATGCCATCTCATCAAAAGACGTATAAAAACGATAGAAAAAATATACGCAAGACAAATGCCATGGATTTAGTACAGTCAAATTCTACGTAGAAAGCAGCTTGACCTTGTATGTTTAATGAGTGTTGTGCCATGCTAACTAAAATATCAAGCTACAAATATAAACTATAACAAAACAATGTATCGTTTAACAGGAATTGCAATCTCATCAAAAGTCGTATAAAAACAAAATAAAAACATAAACATGACAATATGCAAAAGATTCAGCATGGCCACGTTCGACGTAGAAAGCCAGTTGACATCGCCCTTTTAATACGTGATGTGCGGCTTTTACTAAAACAAAAGGTCACATGTATAATCTTAAACAAACCATTGAAATAAAATTCACTCTAGAATGTGCTCATATGGTTCGGGAAGGAAGAATCATTTATTCGAAAAATTTAAGTGGAATTGCCATCACATCAAAAGACGTATAAACGCAATATGAAAACATATAAAAGACAATATCCAACAAATGTTAACCGCTCATATGGTTTAAAATGAAAGTATCGTTTAGTTAGAATATATTTGGGAATTTCCGGCTCATCCAAAGACGTATTATAACTATTAAACCTATCCATGACAATATGCAATGGATTTAAACTGGTCACATTCTTCGAAGGCATCCGAGTGAAAAAGCCTTCATAATGAGTTTGTGTGCGATCTTTGCTAAAACCTAAACTTACAAATATAAACTAAAACATTACAGTGACATACAATTGCAATGGAAAGTGGTCATAGAATTTGGGAAGAAATTATCGTTTTTTCGCATTATTTTTTTAGAATTGCCGGCCCATAAAGGCCGCATAAAAAACAATATACAAGGCAATATGCAACGATTTGAACCTGGTCACATTTTACGTAGAAAGCCAGTTGACAATTGTTTTGCAATAAGTGGTGTGCAATTTTAACAAAACAAATTTACAATAATAAACGAAAAGAAAAAAACTAAATACAATTGCTTTAGAAATTTTTCATAGAGTTAGAAATTAAGGTATACTATTTTCAGTAATTTTGGGTAGAATGGGCGGCCTATAAAATAACACTAAAAACAATATAAAATCGTAAAAGAGACCATATGCACAGGGATAAAAACGGATAACTTCGTCAAATAAAGCCAGATGACAATGCATTTGAATAAGTGGTGTATGCTATTTAATAAAAATTAAAGTAACAACGAAGTAAAGCCCGTTGACTTTGTGATTTATTGCGTTTTGTGGCCTTTTTCCCAAATAATCAAGCTAAAAAGGTAGAGTAAAACAAAAGAAGGAAAATCAGTTCCATTGGATATTGGTCATAAGGTTCGAGAAGACGGTATTTTTTTCGAAATATTTTGGTAGATTTGCCGGCTCATTAAAAGACATAGAAAAATATATAAAAATATGAACATGCCAATATGAATCAAATTTACACCGGTCACATTCTACTGAAAAAGCCGGCAGACAATGCATTTGTAATGTGTGGTGTGCGTGTTTTACTAAACCATCAAGTAACAAATGTAAACTAAAACAAAACTACGAAATAAATTTACACTAGGAAGTTGTCATATGATTCAAGGAAGAAAATATCATTTATTCGGAGTGTTTTGATGGAATTGTCAGCTCATCAAAAAATGCACATATAAATATAAAAATATATACAAGACCATATCCACAGGACTCAAAAGGTCACCATCAACGTAACCAGCCAGTTGAAAATGCGTTTTGAATAAGTGGTGTACGATGTTTAGTAAAATATTAATAAACCAATATACAGTTTAACAAAAATGAAATACAGTGGCGTTAGAAAGTGGTCATATGGTTTGAGAAGAAAAGTTTGTTTATTTGGAATATGCCAGTGGAAGTGCAGTCTTATCAAAAGACGTATGAAAACAATATACAAGACAAAATGCAACGCATTGAAACTGGTCAATTTCAACGAAGAATGTTTGTTGACCCTGTGATTTAATGCGTTTTGTGACCTTTTTTCCGAATAATCAAGTTAAAAAGGTAGAGTAAAACAAAAGAAGGAAAATCAGTTCCATTAGATATTGGACATAAGGTTCGAGAAGACGGTATTTTTTTCGAAATATTTTGTTAGATTTGCCGGCTCATTAAAAGTCATAGAAAAATATATAAAAATATGAACATGCCAATATGCATCGCATTTACACCGGTCACATTATACTCAGAAAGACAGTAGACAATGCGTGTGTAAAGAGTGTTGTGTGAGATTTACTATCACATTAAGTTAAAAATATAAACTTAATCAAATATCTGAAATAAAATAACATTTGCCGGTGGTCATATGTTTCAAAAAGAACGTATCATTTATTCAGAATATTTTAATGAAATTGCCGTCTCATCACAAGACGTATAAACAACAATTTGCATTACAATATCAACGGACTTTAAATGT
This sequence comes from Schistocephalus solidus, assembly GCA_017591395.1. Lineage (NCBI taxonomy): Eukaryota > Metazoa > Platyhelminthes > Cestoda > Diphyllobothriidea > Diphyllobothriidae > Schistocephalus > Schistocephalus solidus. The sequence continues at coordinate 259,980 of WEDG01001716.1, forward strand.
TTACAGTCTATGTAAGCAGCTGGTTGACAATGCGGTTTTAGTGCGTTTTTTGCAATATTTTTTAAACAATTAATTAACAAATATAAACGAATACAAAACAATTAAAATAGAATACATTTGAAAGTGATCATATGGTTTAGTAGGAAAGTGGAGTATTTTTGGAATATATTTGGGAATTGCCAGCTCATCAAAAGGCTATTTATATATATTTGAACATATCCATTACAATTTTCAATGGAGTAAAACTGGTCACATTCTACGAAGAAAGCCGGTTGACATAGCCTTCTGAATGGGTTGTGTGCGATGTTTACTAAAAAATAAAGTCACAAATATAAACTACAACCTTACTGTGACAATTGCAATCAAAATAGTCATATAACTTGGGAAGAAAGTATCGTTTGTTCGGAATATTTTGGTGAAATTTTGGGCTCATTATAAGATGTCTACAATCAATAAAGAAGAAAATATGCGACGGATTTAATCTAGTAGCATTTTACGTTAAGGGCGGTGATATAGTTTAAAAAAGAAATAATGGTTTATTTAGTGTTTTTTTTGCTAGAATGGTTAGCTTATCAAAAGTCGCATAAAATCATTATAAAATAATATAGAAGACCATATGCCAAGGATTTTAAACATCTCATTCTAGGTAGAAAGCTGGTTTAAAATACGTTTTGAATGAGTAGTGTGCGATATTTACTTAAATGTAAAGTTACAAATATAAACTAAAAAAACAGTGAAATACACTTGCGATGGAAAGTGTTCGCTTAACCTGGGAAAAAAGTATCGTTTGTTAAGTATATTTTAATGGAATTGTCAGCTCATCAACAGACTTGTAAAAGCATTGTGCCATGGATTAAAACCGGTCACATTCTACGTATAAAGCCGGTTGACAATGCATTTTTAATGATTGGAGTGCGATGTTTACTACAAAAAAATCAATTAAAAAATGCAAACCTTTACAAAACAACGAAAAACAATTGCTTTAAAAAGTTTTCATATTGTTCTAGAGGAAGGTATGGTATATTTGCAAACGTTTGGTTGGAATAGTCAGCACATCAAAAAACGCAAAAAAACCAACATAAAATCATATTCAAAACCGTATGCAAAGGATACAAATCGGTCACATGCTCAGAGAAGGCTGTTTGACAATGTGTTTTGAATGAATGTTGTGCGATATTTACTAAACATTCAAGTTACAAATAAAACTAAAAGAAAACTACGAAATATAATTACATTAGAAGTGGTCATATGGTTCAAAGAAGAAAGTATCGTTTATTCGGAGATTTTTGCTGGAATTGTCAACGCATTAAAAGACGCATAAAAACAATCTAAAAACATATGGAAGACCACATACACAGGACTATAAAAAGGTCACAATCTAAATCGAAAACCGGTTGAAACTGCGTTTTAAATGACTGGTGTGCGATTTTTGCTAAAAATACAAGTTGATATATATAAACGTAAACAAAAGTATGAAATAAAATTACACTAGGCAGTGGTCATATGGTTCAAAGAAGGAAGTGTGGTTTATTCAGTGCTTTTTGCTGGAGTTGTCAGCTCAGCAAAAGACGTATAAAAGTAATATAAAAACCTAACCAAGGCAATATGCCACATATTTAAACCAGTCACGTTCTAGGTGGAAAGACTGTTGAGAATGCGTTTTTAATGAGTGGTGTGCGATTTTTACTAAAAAATGAAGTTGCTTATATAATCTAAAAGATAACTTTGGAAAACGATAACATAAGCAAGTGGTCATGTGGTTCGAGAGAAAAGTATCTTTTATTCGGAATATTTTCGGTGGAATTAGTAGCTCTTTAAAACACGTACAAAAAGTCTATAAAAACATTCCTATTACAAGTCTTACTTAACATTCGTGCCAGTACATATATATTTTTACTGTCAACGGAGATTACACTCGGCTTTACTCGTCCATTCAAAATTGATTTCTATCTCAAATCTTTTTTTGACAGCTCAGTAACGAATGAAAAAAGGTACTCAGATAAATCATAAATAATTACAACTACTGTTAAGCACCAAGAATAACCAAACAAACTTATTCCTTGGATAAAAGAAGCGTTTCCAAATTCATGGAGATAAATTATCGTGGATCAATAAAATAACGAAAAATGGCGTTTTGATTGGAATGGCCTGCTGGTTTATAAAATAAATACCTAATACGAACGTTAAAAACGTTGAATGCGAATAAGATTCAAACGTGCTAGGGGAATTCTGCTAAGTTTGAGTTTGTATATATGCTATTAATCAGATTTCTGATATGTTTTGAGCGTGAAAGCGTAAGTTTCCAAAGACAAACTAGTCAATGTACTACGCAGGAAGTCGAGAAACAGTTAGAAAAACGGCGTTGAAGAATAAAAACGCAGGATCGAAATAGTCAATGAGATATGATTTTACTGTTAGTTTGAAGAGAAGCCAACACAAATTTTCATAGTTTTCTAGCCAAGTTAGATACTAACATTTGGCAGCACATAGAGGTATAAAAATGAAATCGCAAGAGCGAGGTGACTGCTTCCAAAATGTCCTCAAACCGAAGAGTAGTGTAGCGTTAGGTGGAAGTTTGTCCTGAGTATGCTAGAAACATTGAAATATAACGGGAATTTTAGGATTAACTACCTAATTGAGATGTTTATTGCTAGCTCATCCTTGCTAGCTTAGGTGATCTGCAAGAATTTTGAACGAATTAAAACGTACTTTCCCAATTGAACTACAGATATAAACTACAGCGCAGTACACGGTTGTCAAAAAATTACTTTTCCAAACTGACATCATACCGAACCCCTTCAACAAAGCCATTTAATTTGGCTTATTTGCAATTTTATCAATGGAAAAGATTAATCTGATTTAAATTGGCATGGTATGTGCAAAATAATTTTTGTATTTTACCTTTTGAAACTTAACGTTTTCATATTTGAATTAACTACCCTTCATCATAGGCTTTTTTGATGCCCCATCAATTCGATAATCACATTTTCTTAAACTTTCTGCTTGCTGTTTATTAGAATTTTCATGAAGTTGGTTTTGAAAATGAATTTTAATCTAGATAAACTAAAACCTTCACGGTTTTAATTAATATTAGTGTACATACAATCTTTAGAAGACAAGATTTTTTGCAAAGTTGAAAATATGTTTCCTAGTTTACGGAGTGAGTGCTTCGAACCTCAAACGCTTCTACTCCCAGTGGAAACCAGTGTTTGGTATTTTCTAACATGCAAGTACAATAACGAGAGAAAAAACAAAAGACATACAGAAGGCTGCATGCAAGACGTGCATTTATCTTTCTTATAAAGTGCCCTGGATGGAAACTTTATTATTCATGGCGCCGGTGTCACGTTCTAGGGCATTCAGTTTTGAAGATCTACGCAAAGAGTGATCTTATTTGTTTGGGCAACAATTCCGCATTTTATATGAATTTAAGGCAGAGAAAATGGGAATATGAGAGCGCATTATTTGCGTATTTTATCTCTTCGTTTATAAGGAGAACAGGTGCCTAGGTTTACAAATCTGGCCGACAATCTGCATGATTTAGGTAAAAATCAAAATATTACTACAAGGATAAAACAACCTGTTTCTTCTTACGTACATGGTGTTAATGGACAAATTCAGATGCACAAAGGCATTAACTATTTTAAAGGTTAACGAGTAAAACCCATTTTCAGAATAAACTCACTAGACCAGTTACTACTTATTAATAAATTTTAATAAAACAGTATTCAAAATTTCTGCACAGAGATGCAGTTTTATTAACAAAAGGCAGGTAAAATTATAGTGTTTCTTAGTTATTTCATCAAAGCCGCAGGTTACTTCCTTACTCGTCACGAGGTCTCATTGTTAAAAAGTGAGTTTAGATCTTCCAGATATGCTGTTATTTAAACCACACACTTCTTAAAATCACGAAAATTGCCTCTCATCACCTACTTACATTCACAAACTTCTAGAGGAATGTTCACCAATATCACTCAACTGTAAATAAATGGCCAAAGCTTTGCATCTGACATTATATTTAACTAATATTAACTTTTGCTGATCCATATTACCGTAAATGCAAAAACGAATTGCTTAAAACTTTTGACCTTGCATTTGTGTTGAATAAATAATGTACTTTTCACTGCTCAAATTCGACTGCTCTCATCAACTACTAAAATGTTTTCCTTCAAAAAGGTAGGAAACATTCCGACTTTTCAAGGTCAGGATTTTGCCATGTTTTGTTGATGGTACAATAAATTGAAATTTTTCCGGTTCTGATTTTAAAGATGAAACAATTCAGTAACTGAAATAGTCACAGATTGATTCAAATATCCTTTTATATGTGCGATTCATTTGGATACTTAGGACTTGCAGTCTTTCTTTTTGACGTCCAGCCTGTCAACAACTCCTACAATACTTGCTGCGAGATTTGCGTCCACAGCCACTGACAATTATTTGGATTAAATAGGAACATTTGTGGCAGCCAAACATTGGCTATAAACGTTAGTGGTCTTCCTTGATTTAAAGCATGCTATCATCTAATATTTACGCTCGCGGAGCTTTTCCGCCTTTCCTCACAACATCCTAAACTTTATGCAGTTTAAATTAATAAATAAACATACGGTTTCAATATATCGGTCATTTATACAAAAGTAAGGTCAACCACTTACGTTGTGTAGGCTACTGTGATTTAGAATTTAGTCAAAAGGTCAATTTATAGCCTTGGTTTATTGTGTAAAATAAGGGAAGCCCCAGGGAACTGTACGATTGGAAAACCTTTTTTATTTGAAAGGATGTGTTCGCTTAATTCACAGAATGGAAGTGGGTCAAACAAATGGTGACAGACCTTGATGTATGCTGCAACATTCTGTTTAAATGTGGTTTTGTAATAGATATATTCGGCGCCAGGGATAAAAGAGTTGAAATGGAATCGCTTCTGGTGATCAAGTGCATAGGCAGCATTTATAAGATAAAAGCTGACACTTCATATGAAATTATAAAACTTTTCGAATTTAAGTGTGTATAAGTGAAAGAAAATAGAGGACTGTTTGATCGCTAGAATCATGTTTTGGCATTCGAGCCCTTATTGGGAGTTCATCGTCAAAGATAAATGCAGCAACATAACAAGCAGCAGTTGAAGGGAACGTAGGCAAATCAAAAATCAGTTACGCCAGTCCGGAAGTGACTGCACAGAGCATTGTATGCCAGCGCTAGAGCGATATATCGGTCAACTGTCTTCTCATCGGAGGCCCAGGGTTCAATCAATTCTCGATCTATCTTTTATCAGGCAGCGAAGTTAATCTCGTCACCCATTTTGTAATTTTGGGCTGCCACTCTTGATAATTCATTACCCCGTCTCACATACAGCTTATGTTCATGTATGCGCGATCCAAGCATAAGTCATGTCTGTTCTGTTTAGTAACCAGGACAGTTTAGGCCCGGCTGCTCAGTTAGATTCAATTGGTTCATAATTTTTGATCCTGCTGCACATGGTAGCTTTAAGCCTTTGTGCAATTCAGACACCTAATCCCGCAGAAATGCGTTCGGTTCTTGCTGGTAGGGCGCAGTTCATTAGCTACAACAGGATAACCAACGGTAGTATTTAGATAGGCTTCATGATATACCATACTTAAAAGCACAGGTATCAGCTAAAAGCCCAAACACGTGTTTCGCCAAAATTCTGCTGCGGCATGAAACAATTGCAGGGAAATCAGCTTATCAGCGATCCCGTGTGCTAACAGGAAAAGATTCAGGTTTTGAAAGTTCAGCTTTTTAACCGTCCAAGGATGGCCGTCGTTAACGTGGAAATTCACCTTACACTGAAAACTGGTTCTACAGGTTCTACATGTCCAATCTCTCCTTTTGCCTTGAAGCTTCCCTGTTGGTCATCCTGTTCAGGCACCTTAAGAACACAATGGATGTTTTAAGGATACCAACATGGTAGAGAGTTATTTTAACTTTCGGTTTGCCGTCCAAAAATAGTCATGATGCAACGTCTGATTGCGGTAACTCTTTGCCACCACCACAAAAAACCTCTCAACGGCAACGAGGACTGTTGAAGACTAATTCTGGGTGACGTTTATTCAAATGGCCTAAGTACAGTCCAGACTATTCCTGCTTAGTTCAAACTCAATTGACCAACCGTAACATATATCAGATTTGTACGACCTAGTATAAAAATGTGCTTGACTGACTAGGAAAGTTAAGTTAAAATAGCCATTTTGGAGTTCCCAGTTTTGTAAATAAAACTATTGTCAAAATCAACTTGGAAAATTTAGAAAGAATTATGGTACACCAGAAGACCTACTCATTTTATGTGGGTGAAAGCAAGACTGGTTTGATTAAGGTAAACTTTTCAAAAGGCCACAAACCATTTGGATAATTACTATCTTGGAAAGCTGAGTGGTGAGTGACCGTGGCGCTAATAAAACATCGACGTGTGAGTAAAATTGCATTTATAAATTAAGGACGACTGCATAAAAATGGTTTTTTGTGATTTTCCGAATTGACCAGCCTCCGTTATTTGTTGGACACAAGAAAGGTAAACCATGCAATCCAGAAAGGTTCATGAGATAGGGCCTGTTATGCAAAATCAGCTCACACTGCATCCCTCAAAGTTTTACATTAGTAAATAAGCGACCGTTCTTAAAAAGAAGATATATTCAAGTTTAAAAATTAATATAACGTTGTTCCGAAATACTATTTGTTTTATAAAAGTGGCAAATTCTGGAAAATTATTATACTAAGTTAGTTAATTAGCCTGAAGATTTAAAATAAACAGAATGCTTGCCAATGTAAACAAACGAATAAATAAAACACCACAAATAAAATTACTTTTGAAAATAGTCCTTTAGTGTTTATTCCACGGAAGTTCTCTTCTAGAGTAAGAGCAAGTTAAAGTATGGCCGTTACCAACCAGCCAGAATTTCAAGTTTATATTGCAACGTGGTTCCACGAAAATTGGTGGTTTCTTCTTCCATTTCTGTATTTTTTAAGATGCTTTCAACTTAGGCGAACCGATTTTCACTTGATTGTTCTGGTTAGAACGTCAAAGGAATCAATTAATTCACAATCTTACATCTTGATATGCCGGCCAGTGACAAATAAATTTAATTGAATTGTTATGTTTAATCGTAAAAGTACAATTTTATGCGTATTCAGAGAATTTTTTTAAACTTCTTCCTGTGTATTTAGGGTGTTGGGTTCGGCCTAGTTTAAGATTGTCCTTGAAATGTTATTGAATTGTTTACGTTTTCCTGTGTTTTCTATGTTTTGCCCATAAATGTAGATTCTGTTGTATGTGCTCATCAAAACCTTAAAAAAATATGATATTCCTTACAGGCATTTACCGCAATAGTGAGTTCTGAGACAGTCATTCTAATAAAGATCGCCGTTTGGGTCATACTTACAGATGCACAGAAATATGAAAACCCGTTGCCATGAATAATAAACACCCACCACATAATTCGAAAATTAATATGAATTATACCAATGCAAAAACTCTTATCATAAGTTACCTCTTAAAAAACACTTCTTTTTGTTTTTTTCGTTTTCCAATATCTACGTACTTAGCCATTTACCAAGATCAAGTAAAGGAAAAAATGGGAACATTCGATCGGTCTTTCGACTTCTTTGTAAATAAGGAATACAATGTCTGCTGAAACTGAAAGAAATCATTTATTTCTTTCTGTTGGAATGTTTTTCGCTTTATTTGCTTACTTTTCGGTCTTATTCTAAGGTTGCAAATACCCAACCGAGGGATCAAATTTTTACTAAGATTTTGTTAAGAAATGTGAATCTTCTGCTTTTTCAGTTTCAATTTTGCCGATTCATTAATATTCAAGTGCAGATGGATATTTTCTGGATATCTTTTGCGTACGGCGTGACAGAAAACAATGACAGCATGTGGCAGGTATTTTGTATCGGCTTGTTTTAAGTCCCAGTTGTCGGTTTTGTTAAACAAAATACACTCAAACAAGTTTATTACTGAGTTTCTGACATAAGACGTCAAAAAACTGGAAAACTGAATTTTTAAACTATACCCATCCGTGTTTTCACGATTACCTGATTTTCGTGAACGCAAGATCAAATTTTCTGTTCTCTGATGGGATATATTTAAAACAATTCTACCTTATATTAATATCAATTTATAGTCAAACGCACATAGACCAGAAAGTTTGGAAATCAAGAAACGTCGGATTCATCACTATATTGCCCCGTTTTGTCTTCAATAAACAGATCTGAAATGAACTCTTCCGTAGTAAACAACTTTTTGCGCCTCAAATCAGTACGAAAAACACCAACTAACAACTTCAAATGTATTTAATCCTACAAACTTAAATTTTGAGGATGAAATTTCATGAGCTAGGCAATCTAATGTAACTCTCTTCTAAAAATAGTTGGTATAAAATAAAAAAATAAATATTACTTTTCATATTTCCTTCAAGTGTTAACTTTGCATAAGCTTGATCCTTATTGCTGCAAAGCTTTGGTACCTTCATGGGTGCCGGTTTGCGAGAAAGTATTAATGCTTCGTAAATTTGGCCTTTGTATGTGATAGGTTATCGCAACGTTCTTTAATTTTCAGTTTATTTTCATGAGAAACCCAAGTTTTCCAAACAGATGCAGGATTGTATTACATTTGGCTGAAATGATCAAATTGTTACCGATAAAGATTATTAACACAGTAATTTTCGATCCTGGCTTGTTGACCGTCGTCATTCAATAACTTCAGTACAGTTGGATTTAAGCCGAGGGAATTCTGTCAGTAAACAGTTAATCCAGACGATCCTTACCTAACGGGCTCATTGTCCAGCCCAAAGCAAAATTAAAATACCAATTTTCCTGCTGTGGTCCGAAGAAATCGTCCAACGCCGATGTTATTCCGAAAGAACGCATAATAACACGTCAGAAAATTAAAAATTAACTCACCATCATGAAAGAGAATGCCATTGCAGTCGATGATGCGCTGCCGAGTAACAAGGCAGTGTGCAAAATTTCAAATACCAAGAGACAAATGACAACCATAATCTTGACATACTATTGTCAGATGTGGCTGTAGGTATTTATGGTTGCCATCGATATTGTTGACTTCCTTTTTTTGGCCCAGCAAGCTTCGGCCATGGAATGATGGATGTGGGCAGAAGCCATCCTCATGGCTGCGGTCTGAAATGAGGTCATGTCAAGGTCGGCGCCATTTTTGAAGTGGCCTAGATAGCCACCTGATATGTAACCACGTTGAATGTGCCACGTTCGTTTTCAAAATCTAAGCACTTTTGGGGTAGAAACACTCTGTGTTCTGTCATCCTGCCCGTCTTATCAACTGTTTTGGTTTCGGTGACTAAGAGGGGAATGCAGGCTCATCTGAGCGACTAAAGTCTCGTAATTGCCTTCTAGATAGTTCTTTCTATCCACCAATAGCTAAAAATACATTAGAAAAATTCGTTCCTACAGTTGGACTGTGTCGTATGAAAGAGGTCGAACGCATATCAGCCAGGAAATTTTAAGGATTTGACTTCAGGCTGAGTGGACTTTGAGTTGAAGAAAAACTACTGACATATTACTCTAAGAAAACCAAGAGGTAGAACTCCATGGAAAAGATTCAAGAAGTACTCAGTTATAAACTAGCTGTGAAAAGGAGAATTTACTGGCTCATTTTGACATTTTTATCAGCAAATAAGTAGGAGACGATGTAAACACGGTTAATTTTAAAAGAAAATTGTCACCTCTACATTTGACATCAAAGATCTACTTCATTAAACAATTGTGTTATCAACATTCATAAGCGCAGTTATTTCAATTAAATTAAAATGGGGTGCAAACTCTTTCTTGTAGTAATTCGGTAGCCAATCTTCTATTTTTTAATTGTTTACTTAAACATAGGGAAATGCTCGGTTTTAAAACTTTTTCACTCCCTGAAGAACCGTGAACCTAACCTAGAGTTCCATCTGCACATAAGGTCTCAAAATTGCATTCTGCATACTTTCCATGTAAGGAATATCACACTTTTCTGTACGCGATTAAGAAGATGTCGTATAGCACTCAGAAATATTTAAAGTGAATACGGACCTTGTTAAGTTCGTCATGAACATTGTTTTTAAAGGCATAGGTAAAACATATTATGAATTGATATTCCATGGTTTTCGAAAATCTTATAAAGAAACTTTAAAAACGAATTATTCAAGAAAAATAAAGTAAAAGAAAATGCAAGTTTGTAACAAATGATTGCAAATGAGCACAGCTTTTCTATAAAATATATTTGAATTTATAAGGGCTTCAAAATCGTATGCAAACGAATTTAAACCGAGTGTTATCACAGTTGACTAGAAAAATGGTCATTCGAAAGGCAAAGTTCTCTCGTGACTAAAATAACTTATTCTTATTCTGCAGTGCTATTAAAATTTTAACCTCACCTAGGTAATCCTTTCTAATCGAAACACGCATCAAAAGTTTAGTTAAAGTTTTATGAGATTGACCAGATACGTGATGTGGGCATGCAGACACAAATATTTGCGTGGGGAGGGGAATGAATTATTATTTCTGCATAAGGTAGATATAGAACAAAGCACACAATTTTGTATATCATAAAAAGTGGATAGATCAAACTTTTAGCGTCCAGTTAGCCGTTGATCTGGAAATGTTCTTTTGTTTACATTTAAGCTAAAACTTCATCTCGTTTATTTTTTACCTAACACAGCTGGCTTTTGGTGCAGCCTTCGTTGTGATAAGTTGGCAGCTCACAGCTTGATAATGGGACCAAACTATGATTTGAGCAAGAGTACGTTGCATGATAGCCTGAGAAAACGGATTTTTTCTCTGACTTCTCTGGCAACTGGTTATTTAAAAAACTCACAGGATTAAGACATTATGGGGTATTATTTGCTCCATTTCACTACAAAAACTGCACTATTCATGCAAAATAGAACAAATATATTGAAGACCAAACTATGGAAAAAGGTTTTTTCACCATAATTGTATTACGACTTCTTTGATACAAGTGGAGCCAGGTGACAAAAATGCCGCACTCCAGAGATCTCTCGGATACTGAGAAGATCATCTGAGCAGCTAGTGTGCTTTAATATATAGAAGATAGATGAAAGGACGTAGACGCCATCGCTAGGACAGGAAAATCTATTCGCCTTTAACTTTCGGATTCCAGCTCAAGCCCATCTTCAGAGACAGCGTCAGATAAGGGGTCGAGCTGAAAGCCGAAACGGCAGACAAATAAAGTACTTGTCTCAATTACTTCCTGTAACTCATATTCTTGCTTGTAAGAGCCGTTAGTACTTACCGTGTTTTAAAGGAATGGTGGTGGCCTGCCAACGGACTCGATCGACTGTTGAGAAACGGGCTGGTATTTGCCCATTCTGAAGACAAAATTCCAACAAACGTTTTCCTTTTCTTGTTTTATTTCTGAGGAAATAAATGTGAAAATTTAAAGTGAAGCCTTCGAATTAGACCACCACAGACTCAATCTGAAACCTGATGGGAACATTTGCATTATCAGCCAGAAAAATAACAGATATCTTTAGTTCAAGCCAGTTTCTTGTAAATGAAGCACGTAAGGAAACTTGAAGTTTACCTTATAAATAAGCTTATTTATTTAGTACTTTTGGGGTACCGAAACATGCACAGTGAGGATTTTTACATGGTTGCATTTTTAAGGACTGCATCTCTGAGTAGGCCCTATTGTAACAACCGGTCACCTCCTATGAGTAGGCTTTTACAGATGGAACACGTGATATGCCGATGGGGCAGTGCATAATTTTATGTAGCTGCAAGTAAATGGTCCTATCATAAAAAAGCAATTTGAATTTAATAGATTAGTTAGATAAATAAGTTTGCAGCTCCCACGTTGGACGTCCTAGCCGTTACTGGATATCCAAAAAGACTGCCAGTTATTAATTTGTACCATATAACTCATGAATGAGATGTAGCTCCATGCAAACCGGAGAACAATGTGATGTTCATCCATTAGACACCGTTAAGCATTCCAAACTGCTTCAAAATAAAAATCCATTAACTTATCCGGCCTTTTCGATGAGCACCAGACTAGGATTTAATAATAAAGGATAGAGGGAAAACCCTTGAAAATCATGTAGTTATGCGCCATATTCAAGGACATTACGTTCAGGATCAAGGCGAGGATTACGCTTAAGTGACAGTTCAGGTTAGATTTTGTGTTAGGAGCAGGACTTTACCAAGGGTTAAGATGTTTCGTTCTGTTAACTCTAGGGTTTAGGTTAAGGGTACGGCTAGGGTTATGATCAAGGATACAATTAATTTTTAGGTTAGGATTAGTTTGAGCGTTAAGATTTGGGTATATTTGCCCTTCCTGAAATGTATCGTAAACCCACCTTTGTTAGGTGGATGGAATGCTTCGTCTTCCATTTTCCTGTTTAGCTGGCCATACAAGGCATCCTATCTCGGCAACTATACGGAACAGAGCAGCGGTATGTTGATTCATTAAGCCATATATTTTTCTTAATGGAATGCGTGGCCTCTGTGATGACGGGAATCAAAAATTTAGTGACATTATTTTTATGCTTCCTGTTGTTTGATAATAAGTAACCTAAAATGCGCACGATATCAATATAAATAAGCCGTGATGGCTAACATGAAAGCATAAGGAATATCTTTAAAAAATTAGCCCATTCAACAAAAACAGGTAAATATTTACGTAGAGAACAGAGAAAAGGTGGGTTAAAGATCCACGAATTAGAAGCGTTTTTGTCCACATTACCAATTTTATCTATGGTCTTCCGAGTTAGTTAAAATTCATTATGACTTTCTAGCCTATTAATGGTACGCCATGTCACATGGGGGTGGCTGTTTTCATTTTTCTCTATTGCAGGTTTGAAAAATGAGCATTTTAATTTGTCTTAGGCCTGAGAGTTTAGACTGGACGCAGATAGCTCACATTGAATAGCGAGAAGTATAAGACATAATTTGCCAAGGTAAACCGTTAGCATGAATAGTCTTGATCCCGTAGATTCGCTAAGTTGGTGATAGCTGAACTTTGGGTACTGGAAATTTCATGGCTAAGAGCCGAGTCCAGTGTGCTCCAAGGCAATAAAAAGTACAAGTATCTCTATGTTCGATTGTACTTTAACAGTATCTCACCCTAAAATCAATCCGCAGACCATGCCGTATGCCTTTCACACAGTAAACTTTAACCCTTAATCTCATGCCATTTTTGAACGCTATGCACAATTCTTGCGCAAACAGTACTGGGAAAATTAACCCCAAAAAAACGTTATTACATAATCAATCGAACATTTTTGGCTGTGCATTTCTCAAGTAATCCTGACAACATGAAAACTTTTCTATTGCTCTTATAGTAACTACGCTTATATCTTGTAAAAGACCAACAAATATACATCGTATTTTTGCAGTACAAAGTTGTACCATTTTTTGCCATTTTTGCAAATATGCAAAGCAAGCATTCTTTCGGGGTAGATTGTCCAAAAACCGCCGTAGTTCAAGGGAGATAATATGGTGAGCATATGGTCAAAAGTATCAATCAGATAAATTTAAAGTGTTCAGCGGAACTGGTTTGTATTTTTCGCTGAGGTTTCGGAGAGCGTGGCCGGCTCCCCACTGTCAAAGCGTCTGCTGCTAATATTCATCAGTATTTTGAATGCCAGGCTGGACGTTTCGGCCTTGGACTGATCGATTTTTCTCTCGTTTACTGTTTCGGCCTCTGCGTGAATATTTGTACCGCTTGATGGCCGTTAGTGTTCAGCACGCATATGCTTAAGGGGAAAATGGCTATATTTTGGTTTTGTCTCCTTTTCGTGCTCTTGTCAGTGTAAGGCTAGTAAAACCATTTTTATGGGACTGGTTATTCGCAATATCTGCAGGAAATGTTTGAAACATGCAGCACAAATCTTAAGAAGCCTTGACGCAACATAATAAGTGACTACCTGTGCCTAGGTTCAAAACCTTGTGTGAGCCCGAATCTATATTTGTGAAATGACTGCAGGCTGACGACTGATAAGCCAGAGATGGTCACTTGGGTGTCGTTCTCGTGCCCCGTACGTTTTTATGATCGTTGTATGCAGCGTTGGAAGACGGTGTTAATCTATTACGGAATTATTTGCCGTTATTTATCCCTGCTATTTACAAATAGAGGCATTCGATGACTTTCGAACAGTATTAAATTCTGCTGGAAGCAAACTTAACCATAAAAATCAAAAGTGACATATTAACCAGAAATAGTATCCATTGTATATCAATAAGGTCTATATAATTTTGCTTGGCATTGTCTCTGGTCAAAGGAGATTACATAATCGGCTGCGGAAAGCGCGAAGCATTTTCTGTGAGTAGCTCAATCGAAATCGCCTGTTATATTAAATAATGGAAAACTGCGGTCGAACGAGTGTGTGCCCAGGCCAATAAGGCGTGTAGCTTGATATTAGACTATCATAATTCTGGGTTATTACTTTGGACTCTCTAAGTCGGGTTTTAAGACTTAAACGGTAAACATTTCCACCGCAGCATTCAGAGTAGTTGCTGAAAAATAGGCAATTTTTCGCAAAGATGGCAGCTGTATGTAGCTCGCACATGTCAAAAAGAATGACATATTAGCCTGTGTGTACGCAGTAGGCGAATAGGAAGGATTAACCTCAAATCTAAGTGTTGATCGAAAGATTTTGACTCGGAACTATAAATAGATATGCATAAATGCTTTCAAATGTTGTTTCAAGGAATATAACACCAATTTTCACCCAGCTTCCTAGGTCCTACCCAGCATTTCTTCAAAAATGTAAGTAGGATGTTGGTCGTGCGATCATGCTCAAATCTGAGGCCGAACGGAAAAAAACGGACAATAGTCTACCTTGGGGCTAGTGAGCACTATGCTGAGCAGACATCTTTCAATTTTTAGTTCTTCCCCTTTGCTGGATGACTGTCGTATTTTGCTGAAAAACGATCATTTCCTTTGAATTAATTACATGGGAAAACCTACTATTAAGGGGAAGTGCAAGACGGCCAGTAGCAGTTCAATAGTTATCAGGGAAAAATTGTCTAGAATGTTTGAACTTCTGAGCTCCCAACTCACTTGCTGGCTAAACTTACTTTAATGGAATTTACTCAACATCTTATTCAAGCGTTATATTTTCTCCTTCTATTATAAAAAGGTAGAGAAAACCTCCTCCGTGGCCTTTAATTTACAAGCATTTTTGGTGTGCAAGTATCCAACACCATTACTTGCTTCTCTGTAATCACCTCACCGCCCTCTGAGTAAATACAGTGTTTATAAAATTTATTACGATTTATATGATAACAGTTAAAAAGTCTCAATAATGCACTTAGTCAGAATGACAAAAAATCTCAGTGGTTTCATAGATGTTAAATGGCTAAATAGTCGTCTTCAGCCAGTAATACAGGGCGGAGAGCAGTTTGAAATAGTTTCATAGACAGAAGACAAATTGGAGGTTAACTCGACCACCAAACGTATTATCATGCACGTTGCTATACTCAGACTGAGAGGCGATCACTGAAAGGAAGGATTTTTTGAACAGACATTTTGGATTCTCACTTGGACCATCATCAGAGGCAGTTGTAGATAAGGGAAGCAGAGTCACAAAGGCCGCAGTGTTCATAGGCCTTAGTTGCCATATTGCCACATTGGTAGCATCAGTAGTGGCTCACGCGATCATGGCTGGAGGTGTTTAATTGCTGCGATTGCATCACCCTTCTTGGATGTTGGCTTGAGCATTGTTTGGCAATTTTGATCGCTGTTAGTAAAATCCCTATTAAGCCGCGGCTTCCGTGTCCGTGGTTCTCCTGCTCAAGCAAAGGTTCAGCACAGACTATGGGAACGGGAAAGCATTGCAATCCTGAGAACCCTAACTCGAACAGCTCGCGGCAAACATGATTAACAAATATTGTGAGGATTTCGTCCACATAAAACTTGGAAATATGGATACTGTCAAATTAGCCACAACCAGAGCGCTGCGATCATTTGCCCCTCACCGATACTGCTGCTGTGTGCTCAGGCATCCGCGTCCAGAGTGATATACCAGGTTCTCTGACATATTTGCCTTGTCAGCGACTGCATAAGATGTGGCACACGAATCTAGACGAGAGTGAAGAACGTCTACCTGAAACAAAGTGTGTATATGCGACTTCTTTGACGAGGAAGGACCAGACTTTGCGCAGAGTAGAGTATACTACATACCAATTTAACCTAATTAATACGAAAGCTTCCACAGCTTTGTCCTTTTGGGTGAGGTCTGAAATTGGTTTGAGAGGCACAAATAATCCGTCGCTAAGTTACTATCGTGTCGTTTCACGAATATCTGTTGAAGAGAGAGAGAGAGAGAGAGAGAGAGGAAAAAGTAACCACCAAAATGCATCCTTCTAGCGTGGGTTGTTATAAGGACGTTAGTATAGTCGAGGAATCCTCCTTTGAACTGGAAAATAATTTCAGGCCACTTATTCAAAATCCAACTCCTTTCATTCACTTTTACCCGCAGCATAAGTATCATTTTAATAAATCTATAACATCAGTTGCTGCATTTAGCAATATAGAAGGTACGTTTTACAACGTCCTGCGCAAGCATCTGGGCCTTGACTGATATAAAACTTGAGGCAAATATAATGCCCACTGATGAGTTCTGGATTAGCTGAAGGCGTAAGTTTCCGTTTTCAGAAAAAACGTCTACTAGTTTGATCAAAAAGTGTCTTTTTTGCCAGCACAGGTCTTCGACAACTACTCCGCTGGTCTGTAAGTATGCACCATTTACAGTTTCAAAGTAGCTCATACTCCAAAATAGTAAAATGTTTTCTGTCTAAATTAGCAGTTAGTAAATATGCAGGTTTTAGGTAAATTCGATAGTATAAAACCAAAACGTTAACATCTGGAGATCCCGACGTCACCTAGTTTTCCCTTCTCCTGTTTTAAAGAAGTCACTCCAGCCTTTTGAAGAACTCGCCAGTATCTGAGCTCTGACGAGAAAATTATGCGGATACCAGCAAAAAAGCATGCCTCAACATCCTCCTCTCTCTCTCTCTCTCTCTCTCTCTGAACTGATTGCGAATCTGCCCGGATGATCCTGAGAGGAGTCTTGGCACATGCAGCAGCGCGGAAGAAACCAGCCAAAGTTGTCACCTTCTCATGCATCAGCTCATGCGAACGATGATGATGGTGGCAGTGGTCGTTGTGCCAAAGTAGGCGTAAATGCGTCTCTGCTGCTGCGCTGGCCAAAGCTGACCCTGACGTGTACAGCCAATGCGTACCCAGTCTGCTAATGCCTAAATAATTCTTCAGGAAAGATGAGGTCGCACGCCCCCCCCCGCCACCCACTTCCTTCCACACTGCCAGCAGATTTCCGTCAGTCACACATCATGCCCTGCTTCTACTTCACTGGGCATCTAGAATGCAACATTTGATGCTCAACACGCCACACTCTAAGCCCCTCCCTCCCTCCCGCAACCCGGAGATGGCATGTACTCCCTAACACCTGCAATGGATTCGCTGGTCGCAGCACATTTTTAATGCAGAAAAGTGCGTAGAAATAATCACGAACGCGTATTTGGTACTTTTTTTTCTACTGGAGGACGTCGTGGATGCGCCTCAAGGGCTACCTCAGGATTTGGATTAAAAAGCGTTGCGCAGAGAGAGAGAGAGCTTTTTAAGCGATTTCCACTGAGCATCATTATCAAAAAATGGTGAGTTGGTTCTGAAAAGTATAAGCAGTTGGATGTAACAAGCAGAACATTTTTTTCCAAAATTCTTGATTGCCCAACCTGGAGGAGAAAAAATATCAAATTTTAAAGAATAAAATTGAAAGTTTTCCTTCCAAGGCAAAATTCAAATACAGACAACGCTCCCGTACGTTTTGTCACTTCGCAGTCGAAATAAACGAAAACTGACCCTTTCCAGCCGTGTTGGGAACATTCTTTTAAAAGGCGAGCAAAGGCAGCCGCTTAAAATGTATTTTAAATTTTGAGTAATTAGTCTGGCCGAATATATGCAGGATGTAAGCAACATAGGACAGCATGGTTTACTAAATTAACCTGCAATGCTGCACCTTGTCTTCACCCCTTATCCACCATTGCAAGATAAATTAACTTCGTACAGACATTAGCAAGTTCATCCACAGTGCATAAGTTGAACCGACTGACAATGCTGCACTGATGATCAGAGCCTGATCTGTCTGTGTGGGACGATGGACTTTTGAGAAGAAGTAGATGCGACCGTTGGGACAAGAACTTTATTCACCTGACGTCTCGGATTCTAGCACGAACCCATCTTCGGAGATGGTATCAGATACAGGCCAGTCGTACAAAGGAAGTTGCAATTAACGACTCACTCTTCAGCGATGACAACTGCGCTGTCGTGCGTTAATTGTTTGATGGCCGGAATGCGGGTCGTTATCCACTGAAATTTCATTTCCTGTGGTGGAGGTTGGTGTGATGATAGCTAGGCCACCGGGATCACAGACATTGGCGTTGGAAAATGTGTTTGCTTGCGCGCTCCACGCGTGGCTCATTGCTTTAGCCAAGCTGAGTCTCAGCACCGAATATGGGTCGTGGACGTCAGTACACTTATTAATACACTGGAGACATTTACTCCAATTGGCTTACTAGATGATAGTGCACAAACAACCCAATAGACGGCTCCATCCTGAAAGAGGTGCTATGTAAGAAGACTAGTTCAACCTTGGCGAAGGAGTCAGAAAAGGGGGTGAAAGTCTTGCTCAAGATTCGTGGAAGAACCGCCAATCGGTAGAAGGGAGCGGACGAACTCATTATCATTGATCGGGAGCTACCTATACTAGAATATACAAATGCCAGTGCTGAGCTCATAGCCCAGCATTTCGGGTAATCAGGCACTTAATTTTTAACTTTTTTAAATGTCAATTTATTTAAAGTGCTTATCTTGAGGCTGGTTTTACAAGGCGTCAGTTATAATCAGGGTCTTGCGTTAATAAAGAGGTCTGTTCTCCGATATGCAAAACTACTCATTTGGTTCAAAAATATTTAACAAAACAGGTTTTCTTTACGTACAATCTATTCAACTTTGACTTGAGGAAAACGAAGAGATAGCAAAACCAATACAATAACTATTCTTAGGTTTTCGTTCCCAGTTACTTTTCTTCAAATCCAATTGCAATTGATTATACTGTACACTAGCTTCGTTTTTCCAAAACCTGTGAACCAAATATGCAGTTATTCATTTTGTAGAATTTACGTTTTTTCTAATGCGTGAGGGTGGTTGTGCTTGATATCATGGCAAAGCAACAGTTTTTGCGTTTGTATGGTGGCAAATTTACTGCGGATTTTCATAATAAGGCAAAAAATGAATTACTATATAAAAGATCAACAAAGATAAGGACCGATAATTTTATTCAAAAGTATTACTGGTTTGCTTTGAATTATTAATTAAATGAGTAAGTCCCCACAGACCAACGTCATGAAGGTGTCGTGTTGTCAACTTCTATAGAAAATGCAATTTAAAAAAATAATTCAATTAAAGTAAGTTGAAACCAGGATGATGCAAATACTGACTAAAACTCCCACAACCATTTTACTTTCCCACTTTGAAGCTTCCGACCTCGTTTTTGCGTTAGACGATTTCTGTTCGTGACAGCAAATATCCATGTTAAATTTGATGTCCCACTCGGTGATCTGACCACTGAAGCCAGGATCTCTGCCAGCATATCTGACAGTATGACTGTAAAAGCAGGATAATTATTTAATCCTGGTTCTCTCTGCCTTGGTGAGAGTTACTGGTGCATCCTTAATTACGTTTTGGTACCGATTTTCGAGTTCATTTCTAGGCTGTGAAAGTCGGCTGCTCTATATTAATAATATGTGTTGCTACCCTCTCATGTGTTAATTGGCATTTTACTTACCAGCCCAAAATTTTTAATCCTCTTACGGGACATTATTTAGATCTATTACGAAATGATATACATATCCATACAGATGGACACTTAATTGACAATTATTGCCAGAAACGACAAAAGAATAAAATTAAAGCCATATTGGGGCTTAAACAGCCAGGGTGCATGGTTTGGTCTCCACGAGTTGGAAGAGTCAAAAGTGGTAGTTTTTTGCGTTCTTTACGTTCCTCCCAATGCCATTAAACCTCAACTTCATAGAGATGATATGTATAGAAAGAATTTCTTGGCAGGGATTATACAATGTGTAAATGTGCAAAGATAGTTTGAACAAAACCGTCGGTAAGCATTTTTTACTATAACCTGAGGAACCACAAAAAAAGGAGACCTCCCAGTTCGGTTTCCACCTCATGGACTGCATTATCACCACCTTGTCCGAAGTCATCCACGCCGTAGTAATTAAAATCGGCAGGCATATTAGTAAAAGAAACTCTATTTTCATAATTAATTTCACACTCAAGAGGTTTGAAGAGATATCGATTGGCGGCCAGGGGGTTAAAATGCGTGCAATGTGAAGAGTCCGTACGTTTGAGTGTGAGAATTGATCAGTGGTGTCTTAATCAAACAACATTTTACGGAACACTGTCCGTAGGAGTCTGTTCACTGGTAAATGGGCATAACAACTATTAGGATTTATACCTTCGTCCGCCTATTGGAAACCAGAGGATGAAGTTACTTATAAACAAAAATGTATAATCGGTCAGGGTACGGTGACTGTTCGTTCATGATAGGATGTTTTAATAAAAATTCTCTTGGTGGACGGCACTTCAACCATATACAGAAGAGCTTGGGATGTGGCAAAGGAAACGGTCTCCTTCATGTTGGAATTCACTGACCTCGTGGTCCCCTTTCAACTTGTTTTACAGACGCACTGTATTCTAACATAAAAAAAGTAATTGGGTTTAACTTTTTATATTTTTTGCATGTTACTCTCACTATCACTGTCCTATATATTGACACCTGATTATCATCAGGGACATAAATATATTTTCTTGACGAAGAATATAAATTCTAGATGAATAAATCAGGGAATGGAATACTGCACACAGAAGTCTCAACATTATTTGCCACGATTGTCCGACCGTAATATATTGTTATAGTTCAGTATATTTAAGGGTAATAGGCATTGCCTTTGAAGACCCTATTTATGTAAGTGAACGTGTGGGCGCGTACAAGAGATTGAGGTTTTAAATAAAGCGTTAATGTAGACAAGTAAAGGTGAACAATGAGGTAGCGAACAGGCGGTGAATATGCCGGTCCTAAATACCTCTTACACACAACAAGAAGATATGAATACCAGTCCATCAACAGCATTGGTCCGGAGTTTCAGACTCGTACAGGAGCCCATCATCAGATAATATGAAAAGGTGATAAGGCAGAGGAAGGTGATGCAGGGTTGGCCTGGAATCTAATCACTAGGTCTGACTGGCTATTGTTTGAAGTTGCCGTGACCACATGCTAGAAACCGAGTTTTTTAAACTAGATCAAGTTCAATCAGAACGCCCCCGTCTTCATGCTGCATTAAGGCTAGATTTGTTAATCAATTTACTTTAAACTAACTTTTTTTTCAGTGTGTTTGGCCTGCTTATAGGTCTTCGTATATGCGTGTACGAACTCCGCGAAAACCACTGTGTGCATTTTTCAAAAACAATCATTTCAGACCATGCGTTGAGCAAATGGCACGACAAAGACCAGACTGATAATTTATCTGCTTGCTGCATTACGACAGCTTATACTAAATTTCATCTGATTGCCCCATTTCAACCTTCAAAGAGCCGCAAGCACACGTCCTTTTGTGCGTAATTAATCAACGTGTTCAAAAGTACCAAAACCTTCTTTTTGAAATTAACAATCCATGTTAAATCAACTCTGTCGTCTGCCTTTCCGGAAAAACCTCCTGTCAGGGTTTTCATCCTAACGCCCTCAAAGGAAGTGAAAGCGGAAATAAAATGACAGGCCAATGTCAATGTGGCTATATGTTACAAGGATGGAAACGTCTGCTCGACGGCAATAGCCCCTTTTAGCTGTCTAATGACAGTCCGTTAGCTGTACGGACAGATAAGACTTGGGAGTCAATCTGTGGTACGTAAAAATTCAAAAACCTGACGACAGGCCCCCATTTTACTCACTGTCATCCGCAGCAGTAACAGCAAAGTTTGTTAGTCCTTTAAGGGCTGACCTGATTATACACTGGCATTTAGATCAAATGAATTGTCTTTTTGGCAATGTTTTAGAAGAATATCAGTTATATAGTCGTAACATAATTTTCTGGCAAAATGGCTCTGAAGTTAAAGAAGAGGACGTCGTGTAGTCAAGCTGCTTACTTGGTAGGGGATGGTAATACTAATCTCTCAACTGAAAGGAAGGAGAAGATAATGTTTGAAATTATCGCCTGGCTTATGCAATGGCAAGTTGAATGCAACCAAAAAGTCTTCTACACGGTTGTAACGCAATCCTCCATAGAGATAATTTGTTAGACATCTAGCTCGGATTTTGAACTTAGGGATGCAGAGCTGTGAAATGTTTCGAGGTCTGTGTTCTTCGTGTGGTATTTGATAGTTTTTTTTTCACCATTTTTACCACCCTTCCATTAGGTTTTTCATAAAGCGTCTTTGGAATTATGTTAACTGGTTGTCATGCAATCGGAGAATTCAATATCGGAGACAGCAACAGATAAGCGCTACAGATGCACATGGAGTAGCGTAAGCTAGAAATACAAACCCCTTCTTGCATCCAATACCATAACCTACTGTTGGCTCTGTTGATGAACTTAAGAGGGAATCCAAAATGTTTGATGAACAACAGGTCTTTTTGAAGATTCAGTCTAACTATCAGCATTTTGGTTTTTCTTTGGGGCTCTTGAATATAGTTATGGTGATCGTTTGCACAGCAATCAGTGCGTTGCACTTTGAAAGATCAGCTTCAAATACAGAAACTAGAAATTATCACTTAGGCCTGTTTGGGAGAGTTGAATTTCAGTTAAGAGCGGCCAGGAGCACTCACACCCGCACAGGCAAGTCGAGCGACCTAACTCCACATAGTCAATTCGACCGATGATGTCCACCGTATGCACCACAGAAGGGTTGTGCAGGGACGGTGACGTGCGCGTGAATTAATTTTGAGTTATAGTAGACTTGTACAGCATCCACTGCACACTTTTTTCCCTGAATCACATCTTCCCGGTGTAAAGACAGAGTCAGTAAGAACGGGGGCAGGTTCAGGTGCAAATGAATGATGTCCCACGGAGTGGGAGAGGGAGGTGAGGCGTGAGGCTGCATCTACGCGTTCCCATGCTGGGCACGCCTTCCCCCACATGTTCGGCATTTTTTATGGAAGCCCATCTTCGATGTTATTATCAACCGGCTCCTCCAAGTTAAAATGTACAATAAGAGGGATCTCCAGTTTGACCTATCAAAACCATCCAGGCCGTGCAAAAGCTCCGCAGCTAGGGAAGCGCAGGGAGCTTTGATACAGTGATATTTCAGGAGATGTGGCACCAAGGAAAGATTCTTCAGGATTTCAAAGATACGGCCATTGTCCATCTCTAAAATCGGAAAGGGAACAGGCAACTCTGTGACAACCACAACGGCATCTTGCTGCTCAAAATGACTGGGAAGATCTTCGTTCACATTCTTCTCAACTGGCTTAACAACCACCCACAGCAGGGTCTGCTGTCAGATAGTCAGTGTGATTTCCGACGGCACCATAGAACAACCGACATGATCTTCCCCAATCACCAGCTATAAGAGAAGGGTCAGGAGATGTAAAACCCCTATAAGCTACCATTGTGGATCTGACGAAAGCGGTTGAAAAGGTGAATCGCGACACGAAGGGATGATGGCGCGCGTCACTGAAAATGGGACGGTATCCGAAGCATTCGCAGTGACCAATTGAGATAAGTAGGGCTGCATACTGCTCCCTACCCTTTTCAGTGTCATGGTCTCATCTATGCTGACGGATACCTATCATGACAAGTGCTCTTGGATCCGCATCACCTACAGGACTGGCGGGCATCTTCTCAATAACCGGTGGATGCAGACCCCAACACGTGTGTGTACGACTACAGTCCACGACTTGCTCTTCGCGGACGACTGCACCATCTATACGACGACGGGGGAGGACATGCAAAGGAAAATGGGCCTCTTTGCCTCTGGCCGCGTCAACTCTGGACGTCCGTCAACAGAGATGAACCTGTGATCTTGCAACAACCATAATGCGAACTCATTTAGAAAATTTCAATGACACCCAACTGAAACCCGTGGACATCTTTGTCTGTCTAGGCAGCACAATCTCCACATCACAAAAAATGATGACGAAGTTGCTCATCTGATCTGCCAAACCATCTTTGTCTTCGTTTGGTTGCTAGGTCCCACGTGGAATCGCCACGGACTTTATCTGAACAGCAAAGTGAACATGTATAAGGCCATCGTCTTGCAAACCCTTTATTCGAGCGGAGACCTTGACCGTCTACTACAAATAAGACAGGAAACTGAATCATTTCAATCTCAGCTGCCTCCACAGAATATTGAATTTGAGATAGCAGGATATAATTACGGACACGGAAGTCCTGGAAAAGAGCCAAATTCTCAGCATCCACACAATTACAACTACGTTGGAGTGGCCATTTGATGAAGATGAACGAAGAGTGATTGCCTGAACGACTCTTCTACGTAGATATCGCGACAGGGGTGACAAATATAACACACTTACTTACCTAGAAAGCTCTCTGAGGCGATTGCAAATCAACCCGAAGACCGTGGAGGACCTCGCCTAGGACCTCCCAGTTCAACGAAGATAATTGAAAACTACATCAGCCATCTACGAAGCAAACCGCATCTTCGCTGCCAAATCCAAAAGGGTGGTTAGCAAGTCACAATCGCCTAGGACACAAAACGACAACACGCAACCACTTCCAGCATGCCCACGCACCCAAAACGCATTTCGCGCGCGAATCAGGCGCAATGCAGCAACAACCCGGAAACTTCACCTTTTACATACACCCATACCCCAACCCTTATGACGACGATAAACCTTATCAACTGTGATCGCACTTCCAAGGCCCTGCCACCTCAACAATCGGCAACATGCGCCCTGACGCTAACTCACGTTGATCCCGTAGACGAATACCATAAACAACACGACTTCTCGTACTCCCACCAACGCTGATAAAAAAACTCCGTCACCCCGTCAACCCTCACCACCCTCCCCCCCACCATCGGCAATGTGGACCCATTCAGAGTCTGTCCTCATTGCGATCGCACATTCGCCTCACAGATTAGCCTGGTCGGTCGCTTGCGAATTCACCGCTCTGTACACCGGTGCCCAAAGCCCCAACAGGTAATCACATTACCTATGTCCACTGACCGCAATACACACACATATAGTCACTACAAAGCGTAGTTGGTCGCATGTGCATCCACGAAAGCGCAATTCACCGCAGTACAACCACGCCAAATACATCTACTTATCCAACAACTCTCTTAAACCCAGCACTAACAGCTCCTCCTGCACCAGCACGACCACCGCAAGAAGCCTCACAACCTCAACCGACCAACCAATCCTGTTCTCATTGTCATCGCACATGCACATCATGCATCGGCCTGGTCGGTCACTTACGCAAGTATCACTCAGACGCTGGTGACCCAGTGCCAGATGCACCAATAAACACCCACCACACCCGCTTCATTTTTCTGCACTGTCCATAGAAATTCACTTACCGCATGCGCCTATTAGATCACATGCGCCCCCATGAAAACCTGTGGTAGTACATCGCTGACTATGGCGCATCAACGCTCTTCTCCTCACCTGCACCTACATTTCACTTGACCTCCTCAATCATCATCCAACCCAAAGCACGCAATTTCTAGGTCTCACGGTAATGGGCAGTAGAATACGCTCATCTTCTGCATGTGTAATCTGAGCCTGGGAAGATCACGGCGCGCTAGACGTACCATGAACTTCCCTGAGGTCACTTCGAGAAAAGACTCAAAACAAGAGCTTAGGGCGCCAGTTGTCTAAACTCGTAAGAATGTCTAAGTTTACCATCAATAAGCCGTCTTATAAGGGTTATATATTCAAGGTTCATTGACGACCGACTTGATGTTAAGAGTAACAAACTGAGGATTTTCTCACCAAAAATGATACTGGTATATTATACTCGTTGTTCATGCAAACAATGCATTTTAATTTTAGCTAAGAAAAAAACCATCTTATTGAAATTTAAATTGAAAACGTATTCTGGTACTTTTAGAAGACATTTAAAGGTACACTTTGAAGTGACTATTGCTCAAACCGTGAAAGTCTATTATTACAGATCCGAACAGCCCAGCTTATACGAAATACACCTTTGAAACAATCCCTTAATTCAAGTAGAGCTGCACATGCGAGCTTTTGAGGACACCGGTTAAAAGAAGGAACAAAATGCGGTGCGAGGGTGGTGGGTAAAGGGGGAGATTCACATTAAGTGGGGGAGGGGCTGCTGAAATTACGCGTTCTGGGACCACGAGCACAGGAAGGCAGGGGGCGATGCAGATGTCTTTGTGGCAACTTCGAGCGAAAATAGGGTTTGGTTCATGATTACGGTTTAGACTAAGTGCAGCGTTGTGTAAGATGAAGGTTAGCGCTGAGTTACGTAAGGTTTAATTGTAGGGACTAAGGGCAGAAGGAAAATTAGGACTGTGGCTTGGGTTTATGTTAGGTTTAGTGTTTAGGTTAGGACAAAAGAATGAACACCCTTCCTGGTGTTATACTTTTTCTGTACCCGGGTCCTTTTAGGGGACCATATATGTAATCCATACAGGGATGCCTACTATGTCTTAAGTAGGATGCCTCTGAGAGGAACGCTTGGCTAGTTAGTCGTCTTCGTGCGCCGTCGGTCTGGTCAGTCTGTGTGTAAACTAGCCTGCCAGGCTACGCGTGTACCCGTCAATGGAACTTTCTCGATTGTCCAAAGACCGTAAATAGCCCTTTTTAGTTTAACAGACAGAAAATACCCCCCATTATGTGGTACATTTGATCAATTCTGTGGAAATCCTTTCCATAAAGCTGCCACGTAGGTCAGAAAAACCAGTCTGTCCCCAAATAGGGATGCTTGGTTTGCAGTTATCGATTCAAGCACGTATAAGAAATTTCTCACTGATGACACAAATTGTGTCTTATTTCAGCTCAACATTTGAAGTCTGACAGCAGCAAATCCCATTTTGCGACAAAACTTCACAAAGGATTAATCCCACTGTTACCAAAAACCTTAAAAATTCCCCCTTCGGAACGTGGCTTCGCTCTTTTGGGCAGCAATCCAAACGTTGAGTGTGACCAGAATATACATAGCTTATATGTTAATGCTTAAAGCTCCTCGCAGTAAATTGGCCAATTAATAGTAGATTTTTCTCGTGAAATAATATTCGAAATTCTAAACTGCATGTTCTTTTGACATCCTAAATTTCCAAATTTTATTGCTATTTGTAAGATAAAGAACATGTTCTGTACATCAACTTTGATTAGACCTATAGGATACCTTCGTAATAGTTTATAGTAATGTATGATTTTCCTTACATGCAAATATACCAATCATAGTTTGAATATCCGAATGTTAGAGTAAGAGCAGATAAGTCAAAAATAAATCGAGTATTTAAAATTATCTTTACACCCGAAAGATACGTTTTCTCTTCGCATATAAATTAGAGAAGACGTAATTTTCTACCAACTGGCTATACAACCTTGTGTATTTTTAATGAATTGTAATTAAACGGAAAGATGCAGCGAAAATCACTGGGTAACATTCATTATACATACGTAGTCATTTTTACAGAGCGAATTATTCAAAGGCATTTGGAAAGAAACTTGTTCAAAAGCAGCCATCTTCACGTCAATAAACTAACTTGGAATTATTTGGAACGATAAATACTATGAAAAACCTGCGTAAGTAGTCGTTTTTTTTTTCCACATTTTAGCTAACAGTTCCTAAGTTAGCACATCCACTATATAATGACTTCTTTCAAGTCGTTTTTTGTAGCGAAGCGCGTTTTAAACTATAAAACTTCAGTAGAAACATTTCAAAGGTTGTATATTTGCTAGAATAAGGTCCTGGTTTACCATTTTTCTTAGAAATACAGTAAAACTATAATCCTTCCCTGTCATAACTACATTTGATATTATAACTACAGATGTTGAACGTAAAAATGAATGGAAGTGATCAATAAATTTAGCTTAAAACATTCCATGCTTGGTTTGGTTTTGGGTTTGACTGACCGAACGGTTTTCAGTTCACTGACCTCAGTTAATCAATGCAAACTACGACCTTGTAGTACGACAGCTAAGATTCTGGGACCTGCATACCAACTGCATATGTTAAAAGTTACGAAGATGTTTTTTGCTAAATTTTCAGGAAATTTTTGATTAAATTATTGCAGAAAATTAATAGGTTATTAAATTAAATATCCAATAGAAGGCGAAAACAAAAAACTATGTCAAACGTCTTGTTTTAAGAATAAGACAGGATGGTTCTAGGAAGTAATTAAATTTGTAGAATAAAGATTGCAGCAATGAATGCGATGTCATGGTATCCTTTACGAGGCAACGCTGAATTCCTAATTTTGCATGTGGTCAGCAAAAATCACGACATTTTGCTTCAAATTCAATTTTAATTGAGCGCATGGATACAAGTAGTTGGAAATATCTACAAACTTCCAGCAGCCATGTCTATTGGCCTTAAAAATGGAAAAGTAATCCTGTTTGCCTTTAAATCCCAGTTGGAATAATTCTTCCCTCGTGATAACAATTTTAGACAAATATGAACGTCTGACGATTTTATTCGACTATCAAATACAACATTACTTGAAAATACCTTATTTTTTCACAGAAAAATCTCTGAGACCTCAGCATTTTGCCTTTTTAACGAAGCTAAATAGGAACGACTGTTTGATGGAATAATGAAGTTCGCAGGGCATTTAAACTAAATAAAGAGAGATTGGTAGATGCGAAAAGAAAACTCTTGAGATCGTAAAAATAAGAATTGTAGGAGGCTTTATGTTTTGTTACAGGGGTGAGTGCCTACTCTTGAAATATTTTAAACAAAAAGATTGGTCAAACAATCATCATTTAAAAATCTGCATGAAAAGAAAATGAATGCTAGCTTAAAACTTATGCCCCAAAAATAATTTTCTCTTAAAAACAAATATGCCCAAAATGCGTGTAATAAACTAGCAGACTGGTCCTATTTTCTTATTGATTTCAAAGAGGAAGCGTTGCGGTAAAGCTCTTCCTTCTCAAAATGATGCATGACTTTGCCGAACTTTGGTGTTCAACAGCGGCCTAGGTTTTATTTTAAAAGCTGACAAAAATAGAAAATAAGTTACTTACACTTTCTCTCAAAGCCAATAAAATGTGTTCAAACAATTCAAAAAACTGGAAGATTCATCATAGCCTCATTACTTAGATGGACTAAAAATATTGCTACAAGAACGAAGACCATAATTTATGTTTTAAACGTTCTTTTTTCGAATGACCAGATGAAACATTGAAACAGCAAATTCTACCAAAGAATGCTCCCCTGTATTTTGTTTATTTTGTCCTCGATTAAATTTGGAAAGACAAATTTCGAATATTCCTAATAACCCTTCTAAATATATCCTTCATTTACGAAAATATTAAAGTTTCTTTTTAAGAAAATTGTAAATTTATACTGTAAGGTATTCTTGCGCTTACATTTATCGTATCGCTTTACATAATTCGTTACAACGTTTTGCATTGCTCAGCTGAAACGTAGCTTTGAATATCTTAAGTGGAACAGATAAAGGGAGGTCTTTTAGCTGAGTATTCATAAGTATTTCGGAAGAACGATATTTAAAAAAAGGACTGCATTTTTATGCATTCTGGTCATATTATTGCAAGTGTTTGCTTGCTTCCGCATCTCCTCTCCTTTTTGCCTAGATGACAGTTAGCGTGAGCTGAATCGCTTACAATGACATACTAGTTAGTTGCATGCTCAGATAATCAACGGGTGTATGATGGTGGTAAGAGTGCGTTCAAAGCTGATTAATGCATCCCTACAGTAAATTAATGCATTGCATAGTTAACTTAATCTGACGCACTGGAGTCCATCTCATGATAAACTACGACTCGTGGTTTGGAAGGTAGCCAACCGATGGAATAACTCAGTCCTTATACTGAGTATATTGGAGAGACTGAAGGAATGAGAGTCACACTGTGATGACGTCTTCTCAGACTGGCTTTACTGTTGCTTGATCCGTCCTTGCGGGGCGTGCTGTTTGGTCGATTTCTTGTGTGGCACGCGTAGACACATGGTTTGCTCTTGATATTAATTGTGCCTACCCCAATCCAAGGTTATCTTGCCCTGTATAGCTATCTAAGCCAGACAGATGAGGCCAGATGGCGTGCAGTATAGACTGCGCAGTTCGATTCACTGTAAACTAATTCAAGCATGGCGCGCCCACTTCATTCGACACGTGGCAGAAGCAATTGTTTTCGATGTTCGAGACAGAATCCGAAACATTAGGCTGATAAAGCTCTTCTTCCAGCGATTATATCTTCTTCTTAAGGCTTCTTCCTGGAACTCGCCTGATCGATTCTATTAGCAGATGTTCAATGTGTCACTTTCGAACAAAAGAAACTGGCGTTCCCTACTTTCCTTTGAACTTCCTTTTCTAAACGAGGTTTAATACCCTAGCCTTCATGCTATGCTGCAAACTACACAAAGTAGAAACAACTTTAAAGGTGACAAATCCTAGGGAAGTCAGTCATGAAATTCTGACCCGCTGTCTCTTGAAGGAATCGAATTAGGATAGTTGGGCATTCCATGTGTGTCTGTTACAGAGCATTTATAGGAGTGCACTAGTAACTAGTGAATTGCCTCGTTACCTAAATCATTTCAGGAAAAACCAAAATGCTGAAATTGCAACAAAGTATCAAATGAATTTCTGGAAAATATTTGCAGGAGCTGTCCTAATGCATTAAATTTTAGCACAATTGTAAAATTTGCTTTCGATTTAAAAATGATTGCTTAGGAATGGTTGTAATGCTGATTATTTTCCAGCATAAGAAGATAATATTGGCATTTAACTAAGCTGATTGCAAAAATCAGACACGGAGAAAAATTACAACCTTAGTAGTTTTCTTTCTACATTGATTTAACATGTCCTTCCCTATTCAATTACATTTTATAGGAAGGTTGAAAAGATCCAAACGTCGACTATTAGCTGGCTCGGATCGCTCCACTAGAGTGCTTTTGAGCTAGCCGCTTTTAAGCCTGAGTAGATTAAATCGCTTAGGTTGGCTTATCTTGAGCAACTAACCGAGTTGGACAAAAGAAAACGTATGGGCACACGTACAGTTAGTAGAAAAAAAAACGTTTATTGGCTTGTGGTCTGTTGCAAACCGCGTATTCTTCAAAGTGCATGCGTAAAGATATTATCTTTTTGGATTTACAAAGCTTTATTAAACTTAAGCTTAAGTTGCTTTTGAGCTTATTTTTTCTAAACTACCTGCTGTATCTCTCCATGTAAGGTAAATCATACATTTTTTACTTTGTTAATAAAAATCATATAAGATTCATAATCTTTTGCAGTTACGTTTGTTGTATATTTCATAAATATCATCGATAAACGGCAAGGAACGATACCCGCCGAGTGGCCATTTCGGGTCATAAAAACTGCATAGCTAACAACCTTTTTAAACCAAAAAAACCTGTCTTCAAATATAAACTTAAAAAAGGTTTAATTTTCTGCCTTTTCCGTAGAAGAATAAATATGCAGATTCATGTCTACTATAAAATAAAGTTGCATGTATAAGCGCATCAAAAAGATATGCAAAAACTATACAACCGAAGCAATCAATTAGATCGAGTGCAATTTTTAGCAGATTGGTGGAAAGAAATTCATTCCACAGCCGGTCTCCTGACGTATCTAAAATAATTTGGAAGTACCTTACATGATACCCAGTATCCTAACCATCGTTGGTGATCCTTTCCAATAAAAATCATCTTTTCAAACTTGGGTTAATACTTAATGATGTAATGTACGGCCACAAAAACATGTAAACAACTTAGTTGGAACATGCACAACAAAGTGCGAAAATCATTTTTTAGGAAGGACACCTTATGCGGTGAGGCCAAATCTGGAGGAACAATTTAACTTCCTCGTCTAATTGGCTTGAATTATATCTTTGTATTTTGCACCGTCTTTCTGTGAACTAGTGGCTGTCATCCTAAAAGATGGTTTTAAAAATTTTAGGCACCACGAAAAAGATCAGGATAAAGCAATATATGCAAATTTGCTTCGTGTTTTGATTGATATTTAAGAGTTAATTGCACTTTGTTTTTTCGAAGGGGAACGATTAGACTTATATTTGATTTGTTGCACGTTTTTTCACTGAGCATATTGTTTGTTTATTCCGGATAAAAATCACGTTATTATGAAGCAAGAGTTTATTTTATATTAACGTTTGCCATGGTATGATACATTTGCAATTGACTTAAACAACTAACAGATTTTCAACGGAAAAGCAAGATTTGTGTGCACAATATTAGTAAACTGACTGATATGTTACGTAGACAAAGACTTGCTAGTAGTCCCCGCTTATGATCACTGGTCTGTCTGGACATTCTAAATCCCATCGAAGGCCATCACCGCAGGTGGGTATATTAAAAAGATGTCAGCTGTGGGGGTTGACTGCACTGGGCTTTGCTTGATTGAAGGAGTTCAGCGTGACACATAATTAATTTTTTTCGCAGAATTTCATGCCTCGATAACCTGATGCACGTCCGTTTTCCTAGACAAAACAAGTTTCCCTGGCTTCGAAACGGAGTAAAATTGTGTGCCTCAAGGGTGAAACGGTAGGTTGGAATTATTGGTCTTCCCGTCTGCCAGACAATCTGCACTTTTGTGTAAGTGAGTGCAGTTTGTCTTCTGCGTGACGCCCATAAATACAGAAAGAGTTAATGCAGAGTTAATGCAACATTCTAATGTCCACCATGTATAGTAATCCCTTTGCAGTTGCAAACGTTGTCGCGAATAGCTTCATGCGGTTGAAGTGCAACACGACTCTAGTGACCATGCACGCAGTCGCAAAAAATAGCCCCTAAGCGGCATAGCATGACGCCTCCTATGATGTTTTTCTGCACTGTTCTTGGGGTTCTCTGTTGAGTATAAAACAATTGCGTATTTAATGATCTCGTTTCGACCATCAGGTATACTGTAAACTGCTTAAGGATAATGAAATTGCTTGGAATGTCCATTTTTGATCCACTTACCATCGAAAACGGACAGTTCGGCCATCGCAAGTGACTTTGGCCACGGTAGTGGCTGACAATAAGGGACAGGGATTGCATCCGTGTCCCACACAGCCTAGCCCGCCCTCCATGTATTTCTAGTTGTGTTCTGAAAAACTACAGACATTTCAGGTTTAACATCGAAAAATATATCACTTTATAAGAGATATCCCCTCCACGGGTTGTTTCCTACTATAAACAACTACTGGTAATTTTGGAACAGGAAGAACTTGTAAAAAATACACAGCAGGGTCAAGTTGTTCAAAAGATAACATGATTTTTTCAGGTTTAATCCCATGGCATTGCGTTGAAGGTTTGTGCAAGATGAGCGGAAGAATTGAAAAGGGCAATCTGAATTTCCTCTGATTTTTCTTGCAAAAAGTGGGCTGACAAGGATTCTTTTGGATATTTAAAATTAATATTTCAGTTCTGGAAGAAGGCTGGTCAAGAACGTAATATGTGACCCAACTCAGGGAACAAATAATAAGTCGGCGTGTAATGTGCGACCGTACTACATACCACCGAAACCCTTACTCTATTTAACATGTTCGTTACGGTTATACTTCATTGTCGGTAGGAGGACCGAAGTATCGGGTCAAATGACAACTTTCCAAGCGGTGACTATTAGGAAGCCATGGTAGTTTCAAAACTCATCCGTTTTCATTTATAATGAAAGCTGGCACAAAATAAGCCTCATTCTTACTCCCGTCAAGGGTCCGCATAAAAGCGGGTCAAGCCAGCTGAGAATTATACTGCGCATATTGGTCGGTGTGAGGTAAAGCCACCGGATCTCACAATTCGCAACCTTGTCGGAGAAACAAACTATTGTGTGAAGCTACTAACGAAAGCAATGGATAGGGTTAGGATTAAATCAGCGCTCTACATTTCTTCATTTCATTTCATTTCATTCATAAGCTATCGTTTATTCCCTGAGTTTGGTCACATATCATGTTCTTGCAGGCGACCATGCTTCAGTTTTGTGCCGAGATGACGGGACAAATTCAAGAGTGTGCATTTATTATAGTTAACAATATACCAATGTTCCAAGATGATACACTACCCACTGTCTATTCCCTCTCACGTGAACCAGTTGGCTGTCTGAGTCTGTCAGCCAAAAAGCTATTAGATCGAGTAAAATGACCAAAGAGGCAGAACATCCCATCTACGCCTGTCACACGCAACCTCATTTGCGCTCTACAAGACTACACCACTTGAACTGCTTCACACCAAAGTGAGTTGTGTATATTCTGACCCTGTTAGCAGAAGCAAAGAAGGTAACGTGGATTGGTCATGATGACATTGCATTAAGTCCAGGCTACTTAATTAGGTCAATTTGTAACCAGCATCTCCAGTGGTTTGGACACTAGGATAGTTGGTGGCATTTGAGGCCTGTGAGTCTCTCTTTTCGCCTTTGCACCCGCTATTTAGTTGAATTCAAAAACGTCAGCTGTAGTCTTTATGGCAGTGCGCCGCACCCATCAGTCTTGGATGGGTGGTCCCGAGCTGAATTCCGTGGTGTACCAATTCCAATATCCCAACTTTAACACTAACTGTAACCACAAAACAAACCATACCCATAACCATACGGTGTGTGAGCTATCTCATGAGACTTGGTGACAGCAGTTGAGACGATCAACGTTCGGCAAGTAAAATCCTGCCTGTAACGCCAACTGGCCTCTTTGCATACAGAGCACGTTTATTCATAATTCTGTCAGTTAAATGTTTGCCAACTTTAGTGGCAATCTATTACCTTGTATTTGTGTACTCTTTCATACTAATGGCTATCCCAGAATAAGTTTGCGCGTGTTTTTCTTTGAGAAGAGGGTAATCTAAACTCATGAGTTGTACCAAATGGAACATTCCGCAAGATAAAGCAAGATGCAAGGAAGTTTATTACTTTTAGAAACCGAAACTTTTTGTCAATTTAAATATTCAGATTTGCAAATCTGTGTTTTCATGCCCTAAAATGTACTATGAACGTCTACTGGCAATGACTTGTTTAAATTTCCTTACATTTTTCTGCTTTTTGATTTACTCTTATATGTTACTATGGGTGACTACCCACTAAAACTTCCGTTAAATGCGAAGCACGTGGTAAGATACTTGTTGTATGATCTAGGTTTGATACGGAACGGATAGAAAATTAACCGTTTTCACAAATCTTAGTATTTGTGCGACTACTTTGTTGTTCACTTATAATATTGGAACGAAGCCTAGAGATAAAGGAATATGTCGAACAGGTTCCAAAATAAGGAGAAAATCAGTTTTTTCGGTTGTGGCAGAAATATTCGCATTAATTTTCAGGGAAAAGAGAAAAAACGATTAAACGTCCAAATTTGTACCTTAATTTAATCTTTAAAAAAGGTGAAATACGCAGAACCGCGCCAGAGAAATATAATATTGAAGCACTTTTTAAAGAGGTTACTTATTCGGGAAAGTTTTTTAATCGATTTCAAACATACTCCTTGCTCACGTTTGTTATGGAGTTCATTTATCTCGGAGATGAGAGTTCCTGTTTAGGTGAGTGTGCAAATATTACCAAAACGGCTGTCTGCGTTAGAAATATTATCCACGAACTCATTATCTCAGTAAATGTTTTTAAGAAATATTTGACTTTTAAGGTTCTGAGAAAAGCACACAACATAGGCCCGACCAGTCTCATGAAATTGTCTCAGACACCAGGGACAGCCACAAAATGTGTGTTCTACTGGAGATCTAATGCAACGGAAATTCTATTTCCTACCTTACGTGCAAGGAATTTCTGAAACAGTCTCTTGACAATTAAGTTGCTTTGGAATCTCTGTCGCCCAAAAGCCTGCATCCTCCTTATGTGCAATCCTACGGTGAGCGAAGGATCCTCCGCCCACATAACAGCGAACCAATGTTATTTACCGCAGCCCATGCGCCAATTACTCTGGTGGTAGCGTTGGCCATACGGGCCAACGTCTTGCGACTCCCATTAGCGAACATGAATTAGTCGTTCCCCGACGTGACTCCTTGTTACTCGTGTTTGCACGCTCCCTTGAGTGTGACCACCGCTTCAGTTGGGATTGACGAGAGTTCCTCGGGGTTTGGCATTATCTCAACCAGCAGCACCTACTATATCGATGTGGATGCTCATGACGACGGGCTAGTGCACAGCTAACTAGCCCGCGTCAACACCGTTGCGAATCCATGCTCGAGCCATAGAAGTTCACTGTCTCACCACCCCTTGCGAACGGCAACTGGAGGTCGTAACATCTTCAACCTCGGCCCACTGACCCCGGTCCCTGACCCACATCAGCGACCGCTAATTCAGCCGTCTGTAGTACCACGGATTCACCGTCCACCTTCCCCTCCACTAAAAGGGGCTGAACCTGCTTTCCGTTCCCTTCCCCTTCCTAAAACCAACCGCGATTACGTGCCCCCCCTCTCACTCCAGTTGTCTGTCTGTCGCTCCAACCGAGCTAGTTCGACTATCTTACCTTTTTCTCCTCTAGTCATTTCGTTTGACGACGAGTTGGAGTCACCAACTTTAAAATTTACGAATGCAACTCGATTTGCCGATAGAAGCGAACAGTCAATTTCCAGGAAGTAGCTCAGAAGAAGAAGAAGAAGAAGAAGACGAAGAAGAGGCGATCACTGGAACATGGTGTTTATTGGCCTGACGTTTCGGATTCTCTATTGAACCCATCATCAGAGACAGTTGCAGAAAAGGGTACTTGGGGCAGAAGTTGCATCATCTCGAGACGGCGATGCGCTTGTCCGCCTCTTGCTGCTGCTGTTTTAGTTGGTGACCAAACAATACCTCCCAGGTAGCGTAATGCGTATTGACAATAACACTGAAGCCATAAAGGACAAACCGTTTGACCGCCTCGACACTATTGATACAACAGTGTGCAGATCTTCGTAGAACTTGTCCTTTGCGTCGTAGGTGCGAGTACTTGGAAGGAGGGATAGGCACGAACCAAGGTAATTAATTTTTTCTCAGGATCGTGAGGTTATCGTTGATTCTCCACATGACAGCAGACAAAGTCCGGTGTGGTCAGGGCTGTGTTTCTGCTGAGTTTTTTATCATTTTCCATGTGACAACGAGGTGCTGCGATCGCTTACGTTTGCTCCCTTTTAGTCATCGGTGAAACGGAAAGAGAGAGAGAGAGAGCGAGCGAGCGAGCGAGCGAGAGAGAGAGACTTTGAAGCGACAAGGCATCCGGAGACGATGTGAACCCTGCCAAAATCGACAATTGCTGTGCAAATATTACAACCTCGTATCTAGGCGCAGGAGGATGAAGCTCACCCCTTGTCCACAATTCCGTCATCAACTGACATAGATGAAGGGGTAGCCATCGGCAACGGCAGTTAATCATGGTGAACAGGCCCTCACCGATAGGATAGGATACTCGCTCGTCTCATACTGCCTTGAGACTCACTCCTGAGCCCCACCAGTAGCAGCACAACGGCTTTTGCTATAGGCAGAAGAACATTACCGCTAAAGACAAGGGAAACTGGAATAGCCATTTCTGGTTTATTGACCGTCATCAGCCAGTCGTACCAAACCCCAGGTGGTGCACTACCCGAGGCTTGAATCTGCTTCCTTTTGATTAGATGTCCAACGCTATAACCATTGAGCCACGGGCTTGTCGTTTTCGATTGGCATTGTATTTGTCCACAGGTGTATGATGTGATCGTTGCTCCTCGTTTGCTTGAAGGACAGCCATTTCACGATGAGCTCCTGGATGGCGTTGGCGTCGTCAACTTCTGGGCCCCCTGCCTTTGGGTGTGCTGTCTGAATGATGGTTTATCCACGGCCAACATACCGTCGATGTCGTTGTCACAGAACCGGGCAACCAGAGCTGTCCTCCTTTGAGGTTTGTTGCTGCTTACCTCGTAAACTTGCACTGATGCGCTGCGATCATCTAACATTTGCTATCATCTAAACTTCGATGAAGTAGAGGTACTGGTCAACAACGAGGCAGCCGAAGAAAAGAGAGCGACAGAGGTGTGTGCTTAATTTTGAAACTGTAATTTCGAATTTTCAGCAAAAAGGTCCTCCGTTCACCGTGAATAATACATGACAAACAAAAAACATAACACCGGAAGATCACAAACGAATGGCCAAAGACTTCAACTATTAGTATCATGAAGTATCACACACGAATGATAATCGGTATATAATGGGCGAAATTGGCCAAACGATTTACCCGAAAATTTACATGCGAATGGAGCCCAGAAAAAATGGCAACTCAGTTTCAAAAGCTCGCCGGCATCCCTGTAAAAATCGGCAAGTTTTGTGCAACCATTGTCTCCCCCTGCGTCAATGAAGTGATTAAAAAAGCAGGGGGAATAAAAAGTGTCCCCGATGACGAGATCACGGTCATCTATGTACCAGCCCCCACCAAACCTTGGGGCAAGACATACCACGCCCTAATTTTCAGAAAAGGTTTACGACATTCTCATGCCGTTTAAGGATGAATGTGAATCACGAATGAGGCTAAAGCAAGCCGAAATTCAAGCTGCGTATGTATTTACCGATCAAATATTCATACTAAGGCACGTTGTTGTGTTCCGCCTTGCCTACAAGCACCCTATGGATGTCTGCTTTTTGATTTCTCCACAACGTTCTATTCCATGCATATCGAGTCCATGTGACGTCTAACACCCTGCAGCGCACAACGCCTTGGTCACTAGCACGCCACGCTGGTCACATCTCCAGACGAGGACATGGTCCAGCAGTTGCCGTGATCAGTGTAATTTTGGCGGGCTCTTAGAAGGCAATGGACGATGTTCTTTTCTGTCGTCTATCGACCGCTTGTCTTTTTTGAACAAGTCACGGTCACCGTACCGCCAGCCTGTTTTAGGGGCAATTCTGGGACAAATTTATAACCTTATTCTCTAGAAAGAGTGAACAGTACGTCCACAAATGTCTACTGAGTCCCCAGGAGTCTAGAGAATTAAACTATGGATCACAGTTTGCTCACAGTAGGAGAGTAACCACGAATGAAAGTGGTCCATCTATGGGACAACTTGTCGTAGTCTGCCTCGGTCTTTTTGTTCGTGGATGGGGAGGGAGTTAGTTCAGGGACTAGCGGGTTTTGGGGCACACCAGGCAAACACAACACCATGACTAGCATTAACGTCAAGATCAACCGTGTCACCAATGGCAGAGTGGGTGCAGGGACGATGGCTTGCGCGGGAATTAGTTAATAATGATTCTGTACTTGCGCGGCATCTATCGCACTCTCCAACCCGCTCTCTATGCCATGAAGAATTCAAGAGGACCAGAGACGGGAGAAAGTGCAGGTGACTGATGCAGCATGAGATCGCACCAAGGCGTGTCACCGCAACCTTCATGTGTGGCACTTCTGATGGATACGCATCCCGAGTTTCTTGTTTCTAGTTTCTATGCTGTTCCAGCGCAATTACCACGGCTTCTTGGGCCCACTGAGGAAAGCTGAGTATGGCCTAGACACGAGAGAGAGAGAGAGAGAGAGCTACGCTTTATTTTGAAAGTAGAATTCCAAAACTTTCAGCAAAAAATGTCCTCCATTCACTGTGAATAAGGTTGGGAACACAAGCCACACCAAACCGGATGATCACAAACAAATGGCCGAAGAATGCACATATTAACCTCATGAAGAATCATTCTTGAATGCGTCTCAAAATATCGACCAAATTGGACTTCTTTCAAAACGGTGCCAGCGTCATGTGCCAATGACCTCATTTTTGTTATTCGAAAAAACAAATAGGGTTAAGATTCGGTATAAAATGGGTCAAATAGGCTAACCAACATAGATATTAAAGGATTCACATGCGAATGGAGAGCGGAAAAGATGGCGGCTCGATTTCAAAAGCCCGCCTCGTGTTATTGCAGAGCTCCCCTGCACTTTTTCGGCAAACAGCGCAATTTAGCCTGAGCCGCCCGTGAAATTTGTCGCACGAGGGTCAAATTCAGAATAAACGTGGTCAGGCCTTGTCTTTCCTCGAATGGCGTGATATGCCGCCGCATCTGATCAGACAAACTACCATAGTTGCGCATGTCTTGACACGGCTAGTTCATCCGTCATGTCCAAAGGACTAGTGGGGGGATCAGTACAAGACGGGGGGAGGCGAGGATAGGCCGCCTGTCCTTCTATGGTCCGTGCCGCCAATCCGAACGTTCGCCGGGGTGTGGTCGCAGGGCTCAGTGCAGTTGTCGGCGGTGGCAGATGAGGGCCCAGTGGCAGGCACTGCTTGCGAGGCAGCATCCTGCGGCTGGGCGCTTTGTGCGACTGTCAATCTATTAAAATGACCACTCAGCCGCCGCCGCCACCGCCGCACATATTGCCACCGCTCCCCCCCCCCCCCCTGCACCCTAACCCACAAAACCTTTCCAACTCGCACATGCGAATAACGCAGCGACCATGAGCGGTTAAACCTCGCTCTGCGCCGGTACCTCAGGGATCAGCGTGGCAAAATAACGTCGAGAACGCGTTCGGACATGTCACGGGCCCGCGGAACATGCAGCATGACTGCCCCATCATGGCAGCCCGGGTTCAGAGGCTCTTTTCGATAGAGTCACCCGAACAGCAGCCCACACAGTGTTTACGTTCTGCAAAATAAGCTTTAAAATTACTTCGACAGTAGTGGTGAGTTTCAGTTTACAAGTTAAAATCATATATGTATAAATATAGGCAGAATAACATAACCAACAAAGACAAGGGAGAATGGAATGGCCATTTCTGGCTTATTAGCCGTCATCAGCCAGCCATACCCAAACCCAGGCGCTGCGGCGCCCGACCCTCGAACTCGCGACCCTGTTGGGCAGAAGTCCAACGCTCTACCCACTGCGCCACGAGCTCGTTTTTTCTTGCCGGTTTCGATCGGGAATATTGACAATGGTAATGGGGCGCTCACCGATCGGTTACAGGACTCACTCGTCCCATTGTGCCTTGGGGCTAACTCTGAAGCCCCGCCAGCAGCCATTAGGCAGTTAAGTATACATAGGCAGAATAACATAACCGACAAAGACAAGGGAGACTGGAATGGCCATTTCTGGCTTATTAGCCAGATGACGGCCGTGAAAATAAAACCCGCAATAAAGTCATCCCAGGGCTTTCAAGCCGCTTTCCGTTACGGCTATCAAATTCTTGGAGCATTTATCACAGACGCACACTATCGACTTAGTAGATTCAAGGAGCAGAAAGAAGAAAACATGCAATTTTGCCATGACCAACTCCCTGAACACGTATTTAAAACACTACAGGAAACTATCACGCACGTTTCAGAACTAAAACGATTAAAAAAGAGAAGCATCTTGACGAAAAAGTGGATGAGAATTTCTCATGAAAGTCACAATGATACGATGTATCCAAATAAAAACCTAACAAAAACAGAGAAAAGGTGCTGTCCAAAGGAATGAAGTACAATCCATCGGATTCCAACTACCTTGACTTCCTTGCAAACTTTGAATCAATCATATCTTCAACAAATCTTACAGAAGAAGAACAGTTTGCAATTCGCAGCAGTACTGTGCATTCCTTGAATAACCGAAGTAAACACTCAACATTATCTTGCGAAGAAAGAAAAGCACTCAAGGCACTGAAACATGAAAAAGACATCGTCATTCTATCTGCTGATAAAGGAGGTGCAACCACCATCGTAAACAAAGAAGATTACACAGGGAAAATGCTTTCAATTTTTAAAAGACGATTCAACATACAAACATTTGTCTGCAGACACCACAAAATCCCAAAACTCGTGCATTGAAAAAGCACTAAAACACCTTACGGGAAAGAAATTAATATCAGAAGTTCTTGCTAAATCCTTAAAACAGGAAGAACCCACCATTGCAAAAATATATGGTCTTCCAAAACTTCACAAAACTGGTATCCCACTGCGACCGATAGTCTCCTTAATCGGTGCACCGAATTATAAAATTTCAACGTGGTTATTTCACCAGCTACATTCACTTACAAAGAACTCTGAATACTCCATTGAAGATTCAAAAAGTTTTCTAGACAAATTAAAAGGAATCACAGTTACACCTGACGAGGTAATGGTTTCGTTCGATGTGGTCTCGCTCTTCACCTCGATCCCCCTTGAGTTAGCGAGATCATGCACCGAAGAAATACTCCACGCCTACGTCACTGCTGTACCTGCCGATGCTTTACTCCAACTCCTAGACCTTTGTCTAGAAACCAATTTTTCCTTCTCCGGCCAATGCTATCAATAACTTAAAGGGGCCCCTATGGGGTCGCCCATGTCCGGCTTCCTGGCTGAAGCTGTAATGCAGAAATTGGAATCGATAGCTCTCCGTGGTGTTAAACCAAAATTGTGGTTGCAATACGTTGATGATACATTTGTCATCGTCAAGAAAGAACTATTAGACCTGCTCCACAAAACTCTAACCTCAACATTTCCAGGAATTGAATTTACGTTCGAGATGGAAGCTGATGGACAACTCCCATTTCTGGATGTCCTCGTACATCGGAAAACTGATGGATCACTCCACACCTCAGTTTACCGCAAAGAAACATATTCTGAGGTCATCCTACACTTTGAGAGTAATCATCCTATCTCTCACAAAAGGAGTTCTGTCTACAGTCTCCTAAATCAAGCCAAAACACACTGCTCTGATGAAGAAAGTTACTGAGCAGAAATGAAATACCTCTTTAACTTGTTCTCTAAAAATGGATACCCCCGTGACTTCGTGTATCGATGTCTGAAGCGACAAGAATCAAAAGAGAAAGGTATTTTAAACAACACGGCCACCCAGGCACCCAAAACAATGACCTGGCGAACCCTCCCATACATTAAACATGTATCTGAGCTTATCGAAAGACAGCTTAAAAAACACCAGATACAAGTAGCACACCACCCTGCATCTACTTTACGCTCACAGCTTGTACACCCTAAGGACAGGGTTAGCTACCTTGATAAAAAAGGTGTTGTCTACAAAATTCCATGTTCCAGTTGTAATGCCGTTTATTCTGGCCAAACTGGGAAATCTGTCTCAACCCGCTTACACGAACATCAGTTGGCCGTTAGAAGACGAGACCATTTATCCCAAGTGGCTATGCATACACTGGAAACCGGACATAAATTTGCATGGGAAAAAAACACGGATTGTTGGCATCTGCTCAATCAGAAAAGGCCATGAATTCCTGGAAGAAATGCACTCAACCGGCATATCGATTTGGATGCCACATACAAAATCGTTAAGGAAAAATTCAAGCGCGCACAACCAATCACGACGTGATGACGAAATACATTCAAAGTCTATTGGTTCGGATTTTGCCCAAACTCAGAATCCTTTGTTTAACACGGTTAATCGATTAATTGTTCCTGTACACTGCCCGTAGTCTGACGACGAGCTGGGGGACCAGTCTCGAAAATTTACGAATTAAAAGTTTCTATTTTTCCCAAAGAATTTCGTCTTTTCTATTGAATATCTTGGGATGCCTGTTTTTCAATATATATATATATATATATATATATATATATATATATATATATATATATATATATATATATAGTTTCAAGTGCTAAAACATGAAGCATATTTCAACACTACGGATGCCGATCCGGTTAATCTTGTGGCCACCATTGAGTCGGTCTTAAGGCACTCCCAGGAGGCGGAAGATACAAAGCACCTCATCAGACAACAAGTAACGTCCTTACTGTTGACACACAAACCACGTGTGGCTATTCCAAGAATTGAGCAGGATGCCCTCAGGACACTGAACGCTGACAGGATCATCGTGATACTGCCAGCCGACAAGGGACGTTCCACAGTAGTACTCGATAAGTCGGAATACCTCCAGAAGGCCAATGCTCTACTCGATGACCGTTATGCCTACCTCAGGTGCGATGGAGATCAGATGAAGAAGCTAGTGGCAAAAATCAACGCGACGCTCGCTAGTTTGCAGAGTAACGGGGCCATCTCAAAAGCTGAACGACTGACAATAAAACCTACAGATTCGGCCATGGCGAGATTCTATGGGCTGCCCAAAGTACACAAACATGGTGCTCCACTTCGACCCATCATATCCCTGCGTGGAACACCCACATTCAATCTGGCCAAATGGCTGTTCTGACGTCTGAACTGCCTTACATCAGACTCCGATACAACAGTCCGTTCAGCCGCCCATTTCTTGGAAAGACTCCGTGGTTTACACCTTAAGGCAGACGAAGTCATGGTATCATTTGATGTTACCTCACTTTTCACCTCAATTCCTCAGAGCCTTGCAATTGAAACTGTCGGTGACTTGCTTGAGAACCGTTATGACGAGGTA
This sequence comes from Schistocephalus solidus, assembly GCA_017591395.1. Lineage (NCBI taxonomy): Eukaryota > Metazoa > Platyhelminthes > Cestoda > Diphyllobothriidea > Diphyllobothriidae > Schistocephalus > Schistocephalus solidus. The sequence goes on from WEDG01001716.1 coordinate 304,409, forward strand.
ATCAATAAGCCTAAACGGGCGCACCTCATCCAGCTGCTCACTTTCTGCCTCAAAACCTACTTCACCTTTGAGGGAACAGTCTACGAACAGATTAAAGGGACTCCGATGGGTTCGCCGCTGTCTGGTTTCATTGCTGAGGCGGTCCTTCAAAAGTTAGAGACACGTGTGTTCACGAACCACAGACCAATATTTTGGGCAAGGTATGTGGACGATACTTTCGTCGTTCTCAAACGCGAAATGGTCGCCGAATTTCACGCTCTCCTGAACTCCATCTATCCGGACATTCAGTTCTCAATGGAGGCTGAGGCCAACAGTCAAATGGCGTTCTTAGACGTCCTAGTCCACCGTAAGACCGACGGCAGTCTAAGGACAACGGTATATAGAAAGGCCACCAACACACGTCAAGTCCTCAGTTACCAAAGTAACCACCCATTGTGCCACAAACGTAGCTGCGTACGGACGCTTTACAAAAGGGCGGAAACTCATTGTAGCGAGAAAGGCGACAAAGCAGCCGAGCTCCACTATCTTCAACGAATGTTCACCTCCAACGGTTATCCTCGTAGCTTCATAGAACGCAGCAGACTTCCGAGGCAAGTTATAAGACCAGTGATAGAACCACTGAAAGTGTGGCGGGCAATGCCATATATCGAGAACATATCTGAAGCTGTTGCGCGTCTCTTACAACCATTGGGGATCGGCGTCGCCCACAAACCTGAGGCGACAATAAGACGTCTGGTCATGAGACCCAAGGCCCCCTGTCACGCGGCGAAACGGCGAACGTCGTCTATCGTGTTCAGTGCGGTTCCTGTGAGGCGAACTATGTCAGAGAGACCGGTAAGCGACTACAGACCCGCATGAGTGAGCACGCAAGGGCTGTAAGAAGGATGGATCAGCTCTCGTTGGTGGCGGAACACTGTGCGGCCTCTGGACACACCTTTTCTTTCCATGACGCCGAAATCCTAGGCCGAGGTATCGACCAAACAGCCAGAGAAACGCTCGAAGCCTGGCACACCATACCTTCTTCCATTAACCGCTGTACGCTTCTCCCGGCGGCCTACCAGGCCTTAAGAGTGCGGCTCAATCAACAGAATCGCAGGCAAGAAGTCAAACTGTTCGCGGTCGCGAGCAAACGCATAACGAGCCAGAACACATGCCTGGGTGAACCTATGCAACACACCAACACATTCAATGTGATAACCGCGGAGAACACGAACCAGCAAGACCTCCGGCCAGGCATGAACATGGACGCAGGTGAACATAGTTTGCGTACGAACACCGATGATGGGCGTCGCCAACCCGATAGGAACGGAGACACCGGCAACGACTCAGCAACCACCGATGAGACGTGCACGGACAGATGCAAACGAGGCCCGAGAAACAGACATGCGGGTCGCGGACAACAAACGAGGGCAATGCAGACGAGGTCAATGACACTTGCCATCCCGACACAGCCCCCAGGCGAGGCGAGGGAGAAACAAATCAATGATCAGTAGGACAGCCATTAACTCCCCCACCCCCCTGCAGTGCACCCTGCACGAATAGCTGTAGAGTCAGCATGTTCAGAACCCATAAATACTGTGAGGCGCCGTACTGAACCTACCTCCGACGATGGAATCTTGTTTGATTTTGAAACGTCAGGATATTAAACCTATTGTTCCCGTGATCGCCTCTTCTTCTGATATACATATAGATATATATATATATATATATATATATATATATATATATATATATATATATATATATGATAGTGTGGGGCTCACCGATCTGCTTAAGGAACATGCATGTTCCGTTGTGCCCTGGAGCTCAGACTAGAGCCCTCGCAGGCGGTCGCATAGCGACGTGAAGCATATGATGGAATGGAACCGACAAAGACAAGGGAGACCGGAATGGCCATTTCTGGCTTATTAGCCGTCATCAGCCAGTCATACCCAATCCCAAGTGTGGCACACCTGGGATTCGAACCCGCGACCTTTGGTATTTGAGTCGAACGCTCTACCATTTGAGCCACGGGCTCGTTGTTTTGTCGGTTGTGATCGGGAATATGATGATAGTGTGGGGCTCACCGATCTGCTTAAGGAACATGCATGTTCCGTTGTGCCCTGGAGCTCAGACTAGAGCCCTCGCAGGCGGTCGCATAGCGACGTGTAGCATATGATGGAATGGAACCGACAAAGACAAGGGAGACCGGAATGGCCATTTCTGGCTTATTAGCCGTCATCAGCCAGTCATACCCAATCCCAAGTGTGGCACACCTGGGATTCGAACCCGCGACCTTTGGTATTTGAGTCGAACGCTCTACCATTTGAGCCACGGGCTCGTTGTTTTGTCGGTTGTGATCGGGAATATGATGATAGTGTGGGGCTCACCGATCTGCTTAAGGAACATGCATGTTCCGTTGTGCCCTGGAGCTCAGACTAGAGCCCTCGCAGGCGGTCGCATAGCGACGTGAAGCATATAATGGAATGGAACCGACAAAGACAAGGGAGACCGGAATGGCCATTTCTGGCTTATTAGCCGTCATCAGCCAGTCATACCCAATCCCAAGTGTGGCACACCTGGGATTCGAACCCGCGACCTTTGGTATTTGAGTCGAACGCTCTACCATTTGAGCCACGGGCTCGTTGTTTTGTCGGTTGTGATCGGGAATATGATGATAGTGTGGGGCTCACCGATCTGCTTAAGGAACATGCATGTTCCGTTGTGCCCTGGTGCTCAGACTAGAGCCCTCGCAGGCGGTCGCATAGCGACGTGAAGCATATGATGAATGGAACCGACAAAGACAAGGGAGACCGGAATGGCCATTTCTGGCTTATTAGCCGTCATCAGCCAGTCATACCCAATCCCAAGTGTGGCACACCTGGGATTCGAACCCGCGACCTTTGGTATTTGAGTCGAACGCTCTACCATTTGAGCCACGGGCTCGTTGTTTTGTCGGTTGTGATCGGGAATATGATGATAGTGTGGGGCTCACCGATCTGCTTAAGGAACATGCATGTTCCGTTGTGCCCTGGAGCTCAGACTAGAGCCCTCGCAGGCGGTCGCATGGCGACGTGTAGCATATGATGGAATGGAACCGACAAAGACAAGGGAGACCGGAATGGCCATTTCTGGCTTATTAGCCGTCATCAGCCAGTCATACCCAATCCCAAGTGTGGCACACCTGGGATTCGAACCCGCGACCTTTGGTATTTGAGTCGAACGCTCTACCATTTGAGCCACGGGCTCGTTGTTTTGTCGGTTGTGATCGGGAATATGATGATAGTGTGGGGCTCACCGATCTGCTTAAGGAACATGCATGTTCCGTTGTGCCCTGGAGCTCAGACTAGAGCCCTCGCAGGCGGTCGCATAGCGACGTGAAGCATATGATGGAATGGAACCGACAAAGACAAGGGAGACCGGAATGGCCATTTCTGGCTTATTAGCCGTCATCAGCCAGTCATACCCAATCCCAAGTGTGGCACACCTGAATTCGAACCCGCGACCTTTGGTATTTGAGTCGAACGCTCTACCATTTGAGCCACGGGCTCGTTGTTTTGTCGGTTGTGATCGGGAATATGATGATAGTGTGGGGCTCACCGATCTGCTTAAGGAACATGCATGTTCCGTTGTGCCCTGGAGCTCAGACTAGAGCCCTCGCAGGCGGTCGCATAGCGACGTGTAGCATATGATGGATTGGAACCGACAAAGACAAGGGAGACCGGAATGGCCATTTCTGGCTTATTAGCCGTCATCAGCCAGTCATACCCAATCCCAAGTGTGGCACACCTGGGATTCGAACCCGCGACCTTTGGTATTTGAGTCGAACGCTCTACCATTTGAGCCACGGGCTCGTTGTTTTGTCGGTTGTGATCGGGAATATGATGATAGTGTGGGGCTCACCGATCTGCTTAAGGAACATGCATGTTCCGTTGTGCCCTGGAGCTCAGACTAGAGCCCTCGCAGGCGGTCGCATAGCGACGTGTAGCATATGATGGATTGGAACTGACAAAGACAAGGGAGACCGGAATGGCCATTTCTGGCTTATTAGCCGTCATCAGCCAGTCATACCCAATCCCAAGTGTGGCACACCTGGGATTCGAACCCGCGACCTTTGGTATTTGAGTCGAACGCTCTACCATTTGAGCCACGGGCTCGTTGTTTTGTCGGTTGTGATCGGGAATATGATGATAGTGTGGGGCTCACCGATCTGCTTAAGGAATATGCATGTTCCGTTGTGCCCTGGAGCTCAGACTATAGCTCTCGCAGGCGGTCGCATAGTGACGTGTAGCATATGATGAAATGGAACCGACAAAGACAAGGGAGACCGAAAGGCCATTTCTGGCTTATTAGCCGTCATCAGCCATAATTTCTGAAATTTTTAAGTGCAGGACATGGAGTCAGGTGATTCGGACATTACTTTTTAGGGTCAGACTCGAAATTTCATGTCCTAATCACTAGACTCCATGTCCTGCACTTAATAATTTCAGAAATTATTTACCCGATTATTCTCTGGAGTCCATATCCCAGAAACCGCATAAAGAACGCTGGGGGACCCACTGAGGAGCCGAACCCCTTGTTGCTGTGTCACACAGCAGCAGAAACATCGGTGAAACACGTGTTTGGGCTTTTAGCTAGTATCTATGTCGGAAGTACGGTATAACGTCTTTGTCATATATATATATATGTCCGACTAAATTATCCTGAAATTCGGAACCAGCTGGTTTTCCATTCTTAATTTAGAAATTTCGTACATGGCCTTCCAGCATGATAGAAGAATAGAAACCTGCAACAATACAAGTGGCCTTTTTGCTAACTTCCAGGAAGGCTAAATATTTCTGTGTCCTAAATCTAACACAAACCCTAACCGAAACCCCAATCTTAAAGCTAGATCTAGCCCTAACCCTAACTTTAATCCAATTCGTACACTTTATCATCCTGTAATTTAGCGCAAAGCTGTCTGCGTTACGGGCGCTTTCTCTTCTCATGTCCTGCCGCGGAAAAGCCTGAAAGTTATCCCTACCCGTTTCATCGCCTGATGTAAATAAAGTCGAAGAATAACTTGTTATGGGGCCAAGGTTATCTTGTTTGGAAGCGTGCTCTGATTGGCTTTGCTGTTTTGAATATTTAAACTCGTCAAAATATATCGAATTTATGAGTGCCGTGTTCTTATAAAATAGGTAAGGCAGTCTCGGGTTTTACAGTCTTCCCTGCCAACTCGTTTATACAGGAACCTATCTTCACATTTCTTTTAAAACAGCAACTCAATGACAGATGTGACAGAGCGATGCTGACTTAGTAGATTTCATTAAAAAATGCTGCTTTGATTTGAATATTTACAGGTTAATTCAATAAAGAATATAACTGTTGATATAGGAATTCAAGTATTCTAGAAGGAAAACAATGTTTAATGGTGTCCAGTACATAACTTTACTGCTGAAATATTAAAATTTGTTTATTTTAGGTATGACAGAAATGTTTCCTAACCCCAATGACAGTTTGACCGTCGTAGTTCGACGATGTCCACCGTATGCTCCACGGAAGGGTGGTGCAGGGATGGTGACTTGCGCGTGATTTAATTTAAAGTGATAGTAGACTTGCTCTACGTCTACCGCACTCTCTCCTCCTCCCCCACCTATGCCCGGTGTCAAGACACACGACAGTTCGACCGTCGTAGCCCGACGATTTTAACCGTATGCTCCATGGAAGGGTGGAGCAGGGACAGTGACTTGCGCGTGAATTAGTTTTAAGTGATAGTAGCCTTGCGCTGCAGCTACCGCACTCTCTCCTCCTCCCCCACCTGAGCCCGGTGTCAAGACAGAGTCGAGAAGACCGGATATGGGAGAGGGTGCAGGTGGCTGGCGCGGCCGGAGCCGCCCTGGGCGTGCCTCCACACGTGGCTCAGAACCCACGGAGTGGGAGTGCCATAAAGGCCACATTTAGAAGGAGCCATTGCAACCTGACTCTCAGTCCGCCAGTCAGCCACTCCAAACAAAACACACATTGGGCTGACCACGCGGTCCGAGTTATCCCGTCAGTTGGCAACCTTCCAAGCCACGGCTTTTAGCGCACCGTGATAGTTTCAAGCGCGTCAGATTGTTTATAGTGAGGAAAATACGCTGAGCTCTCGACTCACTCTCTCCCACACCCCCACAATCAGACCACTGTCCGAGCCGGTCAGTTTTCTAATGTGGAAGCGGGCGCAGCTGCTGGTGACCTCGTCTACGTGTACTACGTACACGACCTGGCCCGCAAAACACAAGCACCAGGATTTCACACAACAGGGGGTTGAACGGCTTACATCTCACATGTGTGAGATAGCCAGAGGTCACGTTAAGAAGGAGCCATCGCAGCCTGACTCTCAGACCACCAGTCAGCCACCCACAAAACAAGCATTGACCAACTGCGAGGTCTGAGTGTAATTGTCAGTTGGCAACCTTCCAACCGCGGCACTCAACGTTACCGCACTCTCTTCTCCTCCCACACCTGAGCCCGGTCTCATGACACAGTCAAGAAGACCGGAGATGGGAGTGGGCACACGTTGCTGGCGCGGCCGGAGCCGCCCCTGGGCGTGCCACCACACCTGGCTCGGATCCCACAGAGTGGGGTGCCATAAAGACCACATTAAGAAGGAGCCATTGCAGCCTGACTCTCAGTCCGCTAGTCAGCAACTCCACACAAAACACACATTGGGCTGACCACGCGGTTCGAGTTATCCCGTCAGTTGGCAACCTTCCAAGCCACGGCTTTTAGCGCACCGTGATAGTTTCAAGCGCGTCAGATTGTTTATAGTGAGGAATAAGCGCTGAGCTATCGACCTCACTCTCTTCCCAACCCCCACCATCAGACACTGTCCGAGCCGGTCAGTTGCCTGATGTGGGAGTGGGCGCATTGGCTGACGGATCGGCGTACCCATCTTCGCGCGCCACAGCACGACCTGGCCCCCATAACGCACACGCCAGGATTCACTAAATCAGGGGATATGGAGGAGCCATCGCCGTCTGACTCCTAGTCCACTGTTCAGCCACTCGACACACACAGCACATACACTGAGCCGATGGCGTGGTCTGGTCGAAGCGTCAGATTGGCAGTTTTCAGCCACGGTTTCTAGGAAACCGTGATTTTATCAGGTACATTTGGTGATTGTGAGGGTGTTGTTTGTGTATTGGTGTAGGTAGTGTACGCTGATGTAGCTTAGCCTCCGGTAGTTTACCGGAGGTTGTCGTGGAGGCGCATGTGTCCTAATAGGCCCATGTGGTGTGTAAATGTGCGGGAGCAGTGAGGGCAGTGAAGGCGGGCGCGTCGACTGTATGTCGGAGCCCCAGGCAATGGTTCACCAGCCTCCGTGCGATGGATTCGCAGGTGACCGAACAGGCCGATGCGTGAGTTAAAGTTGCGGGCGCATTGTGGACAGGAGAAATCAGTAGAGGCTGGGGGGATGTCATTCATGGTAGTGGGGGTGTCAGTGGCGGTATGAATGGCAGGAGCGAGTGCATGATGTATCGGTGTTGTCGGCATTGCGGTGAATTCCGCTGTCATGGATGCGCATGTGACTGAAGAGGCCCGCGATGAGTGAATGCGCGAGGACAGTGAGGGCAGTGGAGGCGACGATCTCTGCTGTGTGATGGTGCTCCAGGCACTGGTTCACCAGTCTCTGTACGATGGATTCGCAAGTGACCGACCAGGCCGATGCGTGAGGTGAATGTGCGGTCGCACTGAGGACAGCTTAGGAGAGGCCCCATCGCTGATGGTGGTGGTGGTGGGAGTGAAGGCGAAAGCGGTGGTGGTTGGGGTGGTGGGGTAACAGGTGATGATTAGAGGGATGTTGTCTCTATGATGGTGGGAGTAATGGAATTGATACCAGGAGTAAGGGTTGGGGAGTCTGAAGGAGGGTTGGCAGAAATTGACATAGAAATTGCAATTGTCTGATTGTTGGTGCATTGCGTCCGTAGATGTCCCACTATGCCGATTCGCACGCGGATGATGCGTTGACAGCGCGGGCTGGTTGGCAGGGCCTGGGTATTGACGGTTTTGGTCCGGTGCACTGGTGACTTTCGTGCCGCTCTTTGGCCTTGGCGGTGGCGATCCGGCTGGCCTCATTGATTGCTGAACTTGCCTTAACGGATCTTCTCCAAGCCGGTCTGTTCTGGGCGAGGTCCTCCCAGGTCGCCGGGTTGATTTGAAGTTGCTTCAGCGATTTCTTCAAAGTGTCCTTGTAGCGTCGTTTTTGACCTCCCTGTCGGTGAGCACCCGTATAGACATCTCCGTAGAAAATTCGTTTGGGTAGTCGCTCGTCGTCCGTTCTTACCAGGTAGCCGCTCCATCAAAGTTGCACTTGCCTCAGCATGGCGTGGACGCTGAGGATTCCGGTCCGCTCGAGGACTTCCGTGTCCGGATCCTGTCTTGCAATCTCAGCTTCAGTATTTTGCGGAGGCAGCTGAGATGAAAGTGATTCAGCTTCCTGGCTTGGTTCGAGTAGACGGTCCAGGTCTTCGGTCTTTAAGGAGTATCGTAAAGACGAGGCCTTTTACATCTTCTGTTTGGTGTTCAGGCGAATACCGTGGTGATTCCACATGGAGGCCTGCAGCCGGCCGAAGGCCTGAATAGCTTTGAAGATCCGTTGGGCAACCTCGTCATCGATTCTCGTGTTGCGTGACAGCGTGCTTCCTAGATAAGCGAAGGTTTCCACGTTTTTGAGTTGAGCACCGTTGTCATTGAAACGGGGAGCATTGGATTCCGCGCTGGCTGGCGGCTGGTGCATGACAACCGTTCCGGCTGTACTGATTATTTAATCCAAAATCGGTGCAGCCTGCAGCGAAGTGGTCCATGCTTCTTCGCATGTCCTCCTCTGTCACGGTGTTAAGAGCGATGTCATCCGCGAAGAGCAAGTCATGGACTATGATCATAGACCCGCGTGTTGAAGACTGCATACGCTGACTGTTGAGAAGGTGCCCATCAGTTCTATAGGCGATGCGGATCCCAGGCTGCTCATCATGGTAGGCCTCAATCAGCATCTCCTGGCACTTCTATTGTAGCTGGCGGGCGGCAAAGATTATACTGGTTGTTCCGCGGTGCCGGCGGAATCCACATTGGCTTTCCGGGAACAGGCCCTGCTCTAGGTGACCGTTCAGACGATTGAGAAGTATACGGGTGAAGATCTTCCCGGTGATGTTAAGCAACGAGATGCCTCTGTGATTATCACAGAGTTGCCGGTTCCCCTTCCGTTTGTAGAGATGGACGATGGTCGCGTCTTTGAAATCCTGAGGAACTTGTCCTTGGCGCCACATCACTTGGAAGAGTGTTGTGAGTTCTACCATCAGCCGGGGCCCACCGAACTTGTAGACTTCCGGTGGGATTGCGTCGGATCCCGGTGCTTTGCCACTGGAAATCTGCTGCACTGCCCGGATGGTTTCTGGTAGGGAAGGCGGCAGATCCAGGTCATTGTTTGTGTCCACTTGAGGGAGCCGGTCAATGGCAGCATCGGAGATGGCTGATGAGCAATTAAGGACATTTCTGAAGTGCTCGACCCAGCGCTTCAGAATTTGCGATTTCTCTGTCAGCAGTGTTGTGCCGTCAGAGCTTAGCAGCGGTGCGGTCCCCTTGATACACGGGCCGTAGATGGCCTTGATGGCTTTGAAAATGTTTTTCATTTCATGATTCGTCAGGCAAGGAAGAACTTAGAATCAAGAATTATTCAACAGGCTGAATATAAACCAAAACTTTTATTCCATTATATCAACAGCCGACTAAAAAACAAGGACCCAGTAGCAGTACTCATGGATGGGAATGGTGTTGAAGTCGTTGAAAATTGTGACAAAGCCGAGTACTTAGGTCGGGTTTTTGCCTCGGTTTTCACTAGAGAACCGGAACTTCAGCTTGACCACGTCAACAGTGCTGTTATAGACGCCCGTCCAGTGCTTGAATACATAATCTTCCAGGAACCTCTCGTTGAACTCGAACTGTGAAATCTGAAAGAAGCGAAGTCATCTGGTCCGGACGATATACCGGCCAAGTTCTTGAAAGAACTGGCCAGCGAACTGTCCAAACCACTAGCGCATATATTTAACTCGTCATTTGAATCAGGGAAACTGCCATCCGAATGGAAGGCAGCAAATATATACCCCATATACAAGAGTGGTGCTCGATCTAATGTCAACAATTATCGGCCTGTCAGCCTAACCTCCATTTGCTGTAAAATAATGGAATCAATAATCAAGAAGACAACCATGAAGTTCCTTGAGGAAAACCAATTACTCTCAGATCTCCAGCATGGCTTCAGACAGAATCGCTCCTGTCTTTCTAGTTTATTACTCTCAACAGAGCAGTGGACTCGTGCACTGGACGAAAATGGTAGGGTTGACGTCATATACACTGATTTCAAGAAGGCGTTTGACAGTGTCCCACACAAACGTCTCATCTACAAATTATCTGAAATCAGCATAGTGCCACAGGTGATTGCACATGGATCGCACCTGTGGCACTATCACAGGCACTATGAAATCTTGCTGACATGGATCGCAGACTTTCTTACAGATAGATTGCAAACTGTGTGCGTCGATACCTCGAAGTCAACACCTACTCCGGTTCTAAGTGGGTCCCCCAAGGCTCGGTATTAGGGCCGTTACTCTTCTTAGTGTACATAAACGACTGTGTCGACGACCTGGATTGCAGCGCCATCATGTTTGCAGATGATATTAAATTGTGGAGGGTCATCAGATCTGATTTCGATAGGCACGCACTTCAAGAGGATCTCAACCGTCTTAGCAGCTGGTCTGCTCGTTGGCTCTTAAATTTTAACGTTGGGAAGTGTGTGGTCCTAAGACTGCGTACCAGAAGGACCAGTGAGGAAGATGATTCCTTCCAATACATTCTCAATGGGCAGCCCCTTTCAATTGTTGAGGAACAGAAGGACCTCGGTGTTCTAATACACTCCTCACTTAAACCATCTTCACAGTGTTTAAAGGCAGCAAAACGCGCTACACAGGTCTTATTTGCGCTCAGACGTGGGTTTGTGCAGATTGATAAGGAACTCTTCCAAAAAAACCTACGGGGTATTTGTTCGATCTCACTTGGAATATGCCATCCAGGCCTGGCGTCCGTGGTTTAAGAAGGATTATCTACAGCTGGAACGAGTGCAGGCGAGGGCTACGAAGATGGTCAAGAATCTTAGTAATCTGCCTTACGAAGCCAGACTGGTTGAACTAGATTTGTTTCCCCTAAATTACAGGCAACTACGCGGTGACCTCATCCAAACCTACCGGATTGTCAGAGGCCGCAATTGTGCCCTAGAATTTGCTGAATTCTTTGAATTGGCTGGGACGGAACATCTGCGGGGTCATCCCTTTAAACTGCAGAGGAAGTTTGTCCACACGGAAGTCCGTCGGAACGCCTTTTCTCAGAGGGTCGTTGGAGCATGGAACGGACTCCCTGAGGATGTTGTCCTTTCAGAAACTGTTGATGCATTTAAATTCAAACTAGATACTCATTTTCTGAGAAACTATTGTCAATATAATGAAGATTGTGTAAACAGTGGCAGGTTGCGCCTGGCCCACACATATCGATGACCCTACATTTTCATTTGTCAGATATATCACTGTTAACATTTATACTATTGAAATTTTTGCATATGAATAGGGAGCTCAAGGGCGAAAGCCTACTTCCCTCATTAAAGTGACTTAAAGTGACTTAAATGAGTTCTTTTCAGCTTGATGAAAATTATCCGAAGTGTTGGTGGACCACGAGGTGCACCCTAAACGAAAGAAGAGTTTCAATAGAGGCTAACGCTACCTGATGGGGAGCGATCTCGAGATAGACTACAGAACTGATTCTTGCGCAAATATCAGCCTAGCTAAACAAGTCGTCAAATTGCTGCATGGTCAAAAGTTATCCATATTTCTCGAGAGCTGCACACCGTCTGAGTCATTTATACATATCCTTCATACGTTTTATTAAGTACTTTAGGTCAACTATAAAACAATAGTTATGCTTGTACGTTTGAAATACCCATCAAACTTCATTATTGATAGATAGCCAAAATTTTGACGATAGTAGCATGCAAAGCAGGGGCACTTCTTTAGAAGGAATGTCTGGTGATATTACCTTCCCTTCCCGAATTTATGCTCGTGCTCTTAATACCTGTGACCTACGATCAGCAAAACGTGCTAAAAGCATACTTACCGCAAATGGTGTGGGATACGAAGAAAAGCCTTGCGTTGGCTGTACACATCTATCGATCAAACTCAAAAATATGGAGACGAGCTAGGGGATTTAAGGAAGCTCCTAAAGCAGAATATTACAGGACAGAAAGAAATAACTTGTGCATGAGCAAAAACGTAAAGCGCAAAATGGAAATTATTCAAAATAATACCGTCTTAGAAGATTCTGAATCCAGTAAATGCCAAATGAGATAACAGTAATATCAGGACACCTTTACCAGTGCCTCTTCAAAAGGCAGTCTCAACTTCTTTCAGCCATCCCAGCAGTTCATAAGAGCCCCTAGTTGAAAGTGAAAAAACTACGCGTGGCAAGATCGAATTAAAAAACACTATAACAAAAGTATAAATTCAAAAACAACTTTCATGAATCCATCAGGTCATTCAGATTGAAATATGGTCGCTAGTGTATTAAATGATGTCTTAGACCAAGAGAATTGCATAGTTATCCACGGTTTACCTGAATCAAATGCTCCTTCCCCGAAGGAAAGGATCTCTGCTGACCTTGCTTTGTTTCGTCACCTGCTGATTGATATACTTCATTCGGGAGAGATGGTAACCGTTCGCGCTGCCTTCAGGGTCGTACAAAAGGATATTGAACAGTCTCAAAAAGTGAGACCATGGCCTATCAAAATTGTCTTGGACAACAAGGAAAAGGCTAAGCTACTTCTCTCGAGAAAAACCCACCTTCGAAAGTCTCATAAGAGATTTTTTCAGACGGACTTCCCTCTAACAGAACGTTTGAAACGTCATGAATAAGTGATGGAATTGAAGAGGAGACTTCCCACTGGAGAGAACAGCCTCGTTATTTTCAGGGACGCGTGATACAGAGAAACGTGGTAGTGCTCTAGAACCATCTAATGCTTATGAGGGCAGCGGCAAAGTAGTATTGGTAAACTCAAGACAAACGAAATTTGGCCCTGCCGAGTGCTGCCAACTTTAATTTCTGTAAACCAACGCCCAAAGGCTGTTTTTGAAGCTTCCCGAACTGAGAATATAGGTAGCCATTCTGTCTCCTCGTCTTATAACAATCACAGAAACTTGGTTGTCACAGAACGTCAAAGATGGCTAAGTCGCATTATCCAAGTACCAGTTGTTCAAAAGAGAACACATCCACCACCAGGGTTGAGGAGTTGCAATGTTTATAAGGAGCAATTTCACTGTAAGTGAAAAGACAGAGAAAATTACCAATCGCGTCCATTTTGTATGGCAGATTAAAAAGACACGGCGATCGCAATCCCTTGAAGCCAAGATTCTACTGACCAACGACGAAGGACCCGACGCTGATACTTGCCTGCTGGAGAACGTAAAGGAGATTGGAAGTCAACCTGATATTGTTCTCATGGGGTACTTCAATGCACCCAGCATTCGATGGAACGATCTGCAAATGCACTGTATAAACTGTGCCTTCGATCACAGTCTGCTAAAGACAAAACTTTGAGCTCTTCTCACACAATATGTGCTTGTTCCAACGAGAGTGCTGGAGGACAACAGGCTAGTTGCTAAGATTTCGTCTTCACTAAAGATCCTGACAGTATAGACGAGATATACTGCCTACATCGACTTGGTCGAAGTGATCATGCAGTACTTTCATGGGAGTACGGGTTATATTCTGTACCATCTACAATAAATGAAACAAGGCTTAATCTATGGTGAGGACACTTTTGCCAAATGAGAGCGGAGGTTTCACCAATAGACTGGGATCTTCTCTTCTCCGGGAATGTCACTTAGGACTGGAATTTATTTAAAGATTGGTTATTGAATCCAATAAAATCCATTGTCCGTCATCAAAACTTAGTATATCCAACCGATCACAGTAGCTAACAAGAGATCTAGAAAGAGAGATTAACAAGAAAGGAAAAACTTTTGAAAGAAATTTTTACCGATCCGATGAAAATATAGCCTTGCAAGCATACAAAAGTCAAAGAAACAAGGTAAAAAACTTGATCTTAAAAATACGAGGGAATTATGGGGGGATTTGCTCCAGCGAGCAGTTCAAAATACCAAATTGCTCTACAGCTGTTTTCTAACGAGCATACCTAACAGGAATATGATTACTGTCATCAGAAACGATGTTGGTTCCGAGATATCAGAAGTTAAAAACAAAGCTGAACACTTTTCTCAGTTCTTTTATTTTGATTTCGCCGGGAAACTGTTTTCATTTTTTAAAGATAAGTGAAGGGTTTATTTTTACCTTATTTCTTGCCCCTAGCAGGGAACTGTCTATTAATTGTTAGTTTAAAAAAGCCATTATTACTGCTCCATATTATTTGTGCCGGCCATATAATCAATTGAATTAATTATTTGCACTTTGCATATGTATGCTTTGAAATTGTGCTCGGTTCATAGTTTTCTATTTACTGCATGAAATCAGCTGCAATTTTAGCCTAGTTGAGTATACTCTTGTAAATTATTAACCCACTGTTTTCTATTAAGTAAACCGAAATTCGTCTAATAGTTTACGATGTCCCGCAATTGACTCGCAAAAAGACGCAAGGTTGCAGCTTGCCCTCCATCCTTGAGTAATTAGGGTAATGCAATGGGACCTATCTAGCTTATGCGAGACTTCGCAGCCCTCTGTAAATATTGTCAACTCTAAATCCCTTTGGTAAATCTGGAACCTTTTTATCCTCTGATTGCTAAAGCCTACATCTCGTCCTGCAATAATCGATCGTCGTCTGACGAAATGGTATATTTTTTTCTTAAAGGAACTATAAACAATACCTTTGACACAGCTATCAAGCAGGCTTTTCAAATTATTTGAAAAATGAGCTCCTAAACTGAAGAACGGATAAAACACAAGCATTATTTTATTCTGCGTATTATTCCAAGTTACATATCTGCGTTCTACGGGGTGCGTTTGTTTCTAGAAAGCTTTAGCTTGGGATTTAGAGTCGCATACGATATACGACTGCGCTCACTCAGTCGTAATGCCCCCATATTAGTCACTCTCTTTTCCTTAATAGAATTTTATCAAAAATGGCATTCCTCAGTTTCCTTTGACCTTACCCCAAAACAGAGAAAACTAAAAAAATTTTAAACTGTCGACAAGCAACAGAGAAACGAATACCTCTGTTGCCATGTTGATCGAATCGTCTCCAATGTCATCTACGGCCTCACCGTCTCAATCCCTAGCTAACTCTGCACGGAAACCAACCTCGATTAATTTTTTGGGATCCCAAAACAACAGTAGTTATTTTATTAGTTCTAAAGACAGCAGTTCTTCTCCTATTACCACACCCATACCAAGTTTACCAGTTAATCCTTGTCAACCAATGCAGATTTTTAGCTAAAAGACAGTTCCGGCTAAAGTCTCAACCACTTGAAAACCGCAAAACTTTAGCCTTTCCACGAAAACTACTCCGTTATGATCGCCTATTTCTCCCGAAAACATCCCAGTCCCAACTACATCGAATTTCCAGCTACCACCAAGACCTCATACTGAGGCTGATAAACGAAACATAAAAGCATTCTCGCTCAAAATTAGTGCTTCTGTGCCACTCGCAGCAGTGCATTCACCACCCCGCAGCCAATTTTCTCCACAGTCGTTTCCCCAGTTGCCTCTTAAGACGAAGGGTCCTGCTGAAATACTAGACTCACCTGAACTTCTGTGTCACTTTACTTGGAATACTTTGCAGTATCATGTCCAGAGATTTCCCTGACATGACCCAATAGCTAGTGGTTGTGCTCAGTTCCCCTGTCTGTCATTTCCACCTCCACATTTTACTTCCCTTCACCCACATCAGACGCGTATGATCCCACAACCTTTTTTCCAGAACATATGTTCAGTGGCCCGTCAACCACTGGATGACTTAGCCGCCCTCCCTCAATGAAAACACCTTGCTCACTAAAACTGTTCGTTCTTAATACTTGATCCTTGCTCAATAAAATGCCCCTGCTTCCGACTCTAGTCTTTGTCCACTGCCTAGATATTGTTCTAGTAACTGAAAGATGGGCAACACTTTCCGTAGCTGACCCCGAACTCTCTCTTATAGGTTAAACTTGTACTCGAAATGATCGCCGTGACAGCCGTGGTGGAGGAAGCTGTATCTTTATTAAGCAAGCGCTGGCATTTCGGACCTTAGACCATTCACAATTTACTGCGGTTGATGAAAGCTGCTGGCTTCAAATTACCTTAAACATAGGAACTCTTTACTCATTGGCTGTGTGTATCGCCTGCCCAATACCAGTGAGGATTTCGATCTTTGTCTCTCACAAGCATTTCACGCCGCAGCTTACTTAAATTTTAAGTATTGCTTAATTGCAGGTGATTTCAACCTTCCTGACATTCGCTTGTTTCCGGTCCCTTCTCGCCCCATAAAGTTCGAGGACTTACTCGAGGCCGTATAGGCAAATGCGTGGTGATCTCCTGCAGACATTCCGCATTGTGAAGGGATTGGATTGTTGCCTGGAATTCTCGGACTTCTTTGAATTTGCCACCACGACCCATCTCCGAGGTCACCCATTGAAACTGCGTGTCCAGCAGGCGAGACTGGATGTGCGCAAGTTCTCCTTCTCCGTCAGAGTGGTTAAACCATGGAATGCCCTCCCTGAAGACGTTGTGATGTCACCATCGCTGGAAAGCTTTAAAAGGAACCTTGACAGTTTTATGTTCCGCAACGAGCCTGAGCGATGAGGCATTTATCTTAACCCTCGAGAGTCGTGCACCACTTGTCAAATTTTATGACCGCCTTTTGTACCTTGGCAACCCACACGGTTTCTCTGTATACCGCACTTAATTTTACGTTACAAATAGGGTACTCAAAGGCCCATGCCTATTTCCCTCAATAAATTGAATTGAATTGAATTGAATTGAATATTGAATGTACTCAGGTTGTTGACTTCCATACCCGAGGATCAAGCATATTTGATCTTATCTTCTGCAGAGGTTGCTTGCCTTTGACTGTGTCATCATTAGGCCCATTTGGGAGCTCAGACCATGATATCGTTGTTTCTACACTATAACTCTTAACCGATGAAACGCTTTCCAAAAAAATATAGCTTTTTCTTTGATTTTCGATTAGCACTTTCGACAGAATAATTGATAAATTTTAACTCCCACGACTGGTTTAATTTCTTTAGAATTTATATTTGGTAAGCACTGGCAAGGCACTGTCTAAAACAACAATAGTAACGAAATAAATTTATGACGATGTGTGCAGATAAAATGTACAAATACTTAATAATGTAGACATAACTTGTCCTGCTAGGTCAAAAATTAGCGATGTTTTAAAAATAATGGTGAACTAGAAAAAAAACAGGCAGTAAAAAAACTCCTACCTTAAAAATGGATACAGAGTTCAATAGGCCTTCATTTTCGAAAAGAAGGTAGGAGAAAAAACTGCTTAGGAAAATAAGGTCAGCTGGTAGAGTAGGGTAATACTACAGTAGCATTTCAGAATAAGATAATGAATCGTCGATATGATTCGTTCTTGATCAATTAGGCGTATGAAACAAAATCTCACGAAAATGCGTCAATGAACTTATGTTCTCAGTATCTAAGGCTCCAGAATTGAATTCTGATTATGGTAAGTATCCAAAGAATCGGCAGCATTTAGACTGTGGACCACCGAATGTGAACGTCCAACTGACTTCGTCGTTTGGATGACTGGTGATATAAGGAGACAAAATGGTTCATGGGTGACTCGAGGTATCGAAAATATAGTTTCAAGAGGGTCATTTAAATTCCCCATGGTCCTTTCTCCGAGTCATGGGAAAAGCTACTGGGAAAAGATGAGAAAAATAAAAGGTTAATAGAATCAGTGTTAAGATAAATGTGCATTCTTTGCTTGAATACAGATAGAATTGTTAAAGAATTAATTTCACTTGGCAAGTTATTCCAAAGAAAACTATACCTAGAAGCAGAGACAAGAGAGCGTTTACACGTGGAGGATGCAAGGTGACTTATAATTAGTGCAGAATTTCTTAGGTTATAAGGAAGACTAACGGGGGTATTGACAGAAAGCTTGGGGAGAGTTGAGCTATTATTCAGTCAGAAAAAGGGGCAAAAGCCTGCTTCCAGTCTACTGAACAAAAGAAATTTTCGCTTTGATAGCTGGAATCTTGTTGCGTTGGAAGAAGTTGAAAGAGTCGGAAACAGGAGTTTTTCTGTGAAATGACTTTGGACATTTTCCATTTTTAAACCGCTTGATTCATTCATTAAACTGCAGAAAGGACAGAAAAATTCAAGAATCGGAAGTACAAACATACGATAAAGTCTTAATTTAATTTCAGGAAGGTAGAAATTATAAGAAAGTAAGCTGCAAATCAGAGCAACTTTGGCCGTAATTCTATCGGCATGAGGCGGAAAGATCTAATTTATTGGTGTAGCTATAGCCCAATTCCTTGATGGAGGAACATTCAATCATAGGGCAACCTTCAAAAATAAGAGGTTGCGGCAGACTTACAGGCTTAAAACTCATGTAGCAACACTTAGAAGGTGAGAACTCCATTAGCCATGTGGAGCTCCAGGCCAAAAGAGCGTCTAAGTCTGAATGAATTTGTTCTAGGCACCGTTCGGTCGTAGAGTTAGAGAAGGAATACACGCATTTGAGGTCATCAGCATAAATAGAAGATTGAGAATGTTTAACTATCGATGAAATATCATTTATATACAGTAAGAACAACAAAGGACCTAATACGGTACATTAAAGGACACCACTAACAATCGGGGTAGCACTTGAGTATGAGGACCCTACTAAAACATTTTGCTTTCGATCATTTAGGTATGATCTAATAAAGTCAGTTAGAGGACTACGAAATCCTATAGCTTATAGTTTAGCTAGAAGTCGTTTATGAGGCACTTTATCGAATGCCTTACTGAGATCAAATAGATAACTACCACAGAGAGATGATTATTACGAAGAGAGGTTAGTAGATATAGAAAAGACATGTGGCAGGTTTCACAAGAGCGGTCCGGTAAGAAGCCGTGTTGGGAAAAGTTGATAATTTGATTGCTTATGCAAAAATCCATGATTTATTTTGCAATTAGTTTTCGAAGAGTTTAGCAAGAGAGGGCGTTTTATGAACACCGCGATAGTTATGAATGTCCGAGCGGGAACCAAATTTAAAAACTGGTATTATAATAAAAGTTTTCCAATAATCGAGGGAGAAACCATTTTCGAGAAATACTGAGAATAATTTGCTTAGTAGAGGTGGAAAATCTCTTTGCCATTTAATAAGTGAGATTCGAATGTTATCAGTTCCAACCGAATGTGAATATTTTAGTTGAGCTATTTCTTTTTTGATTACGTGAAGGCGAGAAATTAATGGTTGTTAGAAGCGAATTTGAAAGCAGAGTAATTGAAGGCGTAAGGCCCTCTGGGGCCCTCTGGGCCCTAAATATACAATTTATTATTATTATTATATTTCAGTGGTAAACTAGGGTGGCATAAAACGAATTTAACAATTCTGCTTTGCCCAAATTCTCTGTAACGAAATTTATGTTACAGCAAATTAAAGGCGGAGTTAGATTCAGACGCTTAGCCGATGACCGAAAATAGCAGATTTAAGCAACAGATTTAGATGAATTGGCATCACTTAGTGCCCGAGACTCCCTACGCTTATCTCACGTGAGCCTAGTTTTCGATGCTAATTCAAATATTTGTGTAATCCTTAAATGAACTGACAAAGAGCTTTTAGATCAATCTTTAAGTTAATGTCGTAATTTTTAAGTCTGTTTTGGAGGAAATGTGGAACAGTAGAAGAAGCTGTATTTGAATTAATAATCTAAAGCGGGACAAAAGCCTGGATTTTTTCTGTGGGGCTCTGCAATAGCTCACGGAAAATTTTGGATCGTTGATTGAAAATATGCCATGCCAATATAGAGTGCTTACGAAATTATTAATCATTTCATGGTTTGTTTTAGCGAAGTCGAGGTTATTGCATTTAACTTCAGGCTTCGTAGGAAGGGGGATTGGAAAACAACAGTGAATTATTGCGTGATCACTTGTGAAAAGATCATAATGAAAATTCATAAAGAGAGGGTGGAAATCATTTGTAAAAATTGAATCTAAAATTTTGTCATTTCAAGTAACTGATCTGACCAGTTGGGACATGTTTGAAAAGTTGATAGTATCGACCAATTTCTGATGTTTAGGTGGAGAGGAATTTGCCTGCCAGTCAATGTCTGGCAGACTAAAATCGCTTACGATTATTTTGACATCAAATTGGGTCACTGTAACATTTTCAAATAGTTCAAAGAGCTCGCTTTCATTGCCAGAATAACATGGAGGATTATAGACAGCCAATTAACGCATTTATTGTGAGGGAGGATGACTGAAGCAAAGCATAAATTTCCAGAAAAAGACGAAATGCTCAGCTGAAAAGGGAAATGTACAAAGGAGGACTTAAAGGAGGCAACCACCGCCACGTTTTTCACCGCGGTCTTGTCGGTACAAATTGAAATTATCTATAGCAAGCGTCGAGTCAGAAATAAGAGAGTGAGCCCAGGATTTAGTGATGCACAGCACATCTGGATCAAGCTCAAAGGCTACTGTTCTAAGCTCAGCCATATTATTAACAACTGATCTCGCATTGATTGAAACTAAGCTGGGCGTATTCCTGAGCTGCAGGTTACTCTCATCAGTATTTATAAAAAAGGATAATTTGGTGGCGGAGAAGAAAACTGGAAAGAAGAAACGAAATGTGGGAAACAAAATTGCTCTGGTCTACAATTTGTCAAAATGTTACTGTTAAGAGAACTGAGATTATTGTACAACGGCATATTTCGATGAAAACATTGGAAAGGAAGGCTATATTGTGGCGTTTGAAAGATAAGGTGTGGCATAAAAATGAGATTTTGAGGGAAGTTAGCATAAATTGGTGGAAAACTTGCATTTTAAAAAGGAATAAAGATTTCGAAAAACTGGTAACATAATTAGAAGCGTTAATTATTTGGGGATTTCGGACAATTTTTGGGTTGGGAAAGATGCTAACGTTAGCGTTCGCAGCTGTTGTAGATGCTGAGAGGTTAGCAGGTTTCCCATCGGTAATGACATTACTAATTTTAATGCCTGGATTAGCCAATTATTCAGATTAACTAGGAGTTTTCTTAGGTTTAGTACATTTGGCAGCTATAGCAGGCATGGTTTGCTTGGGATGAGAAAGAAGAGGCCTTGACACAATTTCACTCAAACCAGGAACAAGGTTAACGGGTGAAGATTCAGCTGGAATCGCAATTCCTGTCGATCCGGAGGGCCGTGGTCTTGCATTAGCTACAAGACAAACCTCTGAGATAACTTTTGATATTGAAGGTGTAAACCAAGGCTTCTTGTTTGCTAATGAGGGTGAAACCCGACGTTCAATTGGGGTTTTATCCCTACAACTTGTTTTATTCAAATATTGAGCTGAGTGCTCATGCTTAGAGAAAAAAAGGTCAACTTCAATCGCTGAAAACGTTTGACCAGAACTGGCGGGTTTTTGCTACGGGAAGACAACCTTTTAGCTTCAGCTACTTTAAAGTTAAAGCCGCATGAGTAAAGGAAATGAAATGCAAGGACCAGGGGGATTTTACTCTTCGGGACGTTTTCAAAAGAAAATTGAAACTTATCTTATGTCAGTCAATTGACTCAGTACTGACCATGTTTATAAAAGGCTCTAGTTTCTCGTCTTGTTTAGAAGTGAGTGAAGACAAATTTCCCACGGAAAAGATGGGACAGTTCCAGTTCCAGTTCGCAGGCTTCGTCCCATGCGGCCAAAATAAACTACGGAGAAATTAGCTCAGGAGATGCTTTACATTATGTTCGTCTGCCGCTCTTGGTAATTCGATAAATAACTTGAAATAATGTGGCATAAATTTAGGACGCTTGACTTGTGGACGATGTGGATACAAAAGT
Organism: Schistocephalus solidus; assembly: GCA_017591395.1. Taxonomy (NCBI): domain Eukaryota; kingdom Metazoa; phylum Platyhelminthes; class Cestoda; order Diphyllobothriidea; family Diphyllobothriidae; genus Schistocephalus; species Schistocephalus solidus. The sequence goes on from WEDG01001716.1 coordinate 326,436, forward strand.
AAATTTATAGTCAGGCGATTATTTCACATGCTTAGCGAAAAAGACAGTGTGTGTATTCCAGAGCACATTTTAGCAACTGAGGCTGCAGCCATTTTACTATGGTTAACATCCGATTAAACTTGTCAGTAGGCTCATCCAATATCTACTTAACCAAAAAACCATGAAGGTTCAGTTTAATCGGTCAGAGTAATGGTTTATGCATTTAAAAACCCTACTGACTACATGCCAGTGTGTTATATACATATATGCACGCATGTTACAAAACTGCCATTATGAACATAACATTCACAAAATTTAAATATCATTTTTTTAAGAAAGCTCCCATTTGGAGTTCTGCAACTGTCTCTGATGATGGGTTCGAGCGAGAATCTGAAATGTCAGGCCAATGAACACCATGTTCCAGTGATTGTCTCTTTTTCTTCTGAAATTTTATATTGTATATTTTGAAGGGTTACAGGCGTTGCCTTTGATGACCATATTAATGTAAAGTTATCATTGCATATGTTTAGTCAATATAAAAATTGTGGACTATTAAAATGTTTTTGAATCAAATCATAACATAGATTCTAATGCGTTTTAACGGTTATAGGCGAAACATTATGTAAGAAAAGTAGATCCAGAAACACTTTAAAAGGCTGCTTTTAAGTTATCAGGTTTTAATAGTCGACTTTTTCAAATATTATGCCATCAAGCCTTCTTTTAAAATCAGAAATGCTGTCGGTGGTAAATATCTCGCTTGTTAACGAGTTCCCAGTTCGTACCACTCGGTGGCTGAAAATAACTTTCTGAGGGTTCAATCACGTGCGTTCGCTATTGACCTTGAAAATATGACCACGCGGATGAGTTGTGCAGGCAAACTCGAAGATGGCCTCCGATCTTAGGAGGAATCATGACCCGGAATATCCAGAGCAGGCTTCACCGTAAAAGCCTGTAGGAAAAAGGAAATAAGTCAAGCTTTTTCAATCTGTCTTGATGCGGTGAAATATTAAGACCGTTGACCATCTTCGTTGCTCTCCGTTGCACCTGTTCGATGAGGTTAACATCTTTCTTCGCCCACGGTATCCAGGCTGATATTCCATAATATAAATGTGGTGTCACGAAGACGCCAAATAATTTTCCAAAGAGATCAAGACGGAATATTTTAAAACGCACGTCTGATCCAATGCAGTGTACATGTTGCCTTCTGGACCACTTTCTCACAGTGCTCTGAGGGCATCGAATTTGCAGTTGTCCACATGCCCAAATGTTTCTATGTTTCTGTATATATAAGGCCCAGAGGGCCCCATCATATCAAACTCAGTATCGTTTAATAAATAAATACAAAGTTGATAATTGCTACACTATGTAAGCAGCCATATGAACAGCAGAAATAAGTAGTATGGTAGGCATATCCGATTCACAACGATTTTCCATTTTTAAAACAATATTTAACAGTCTTTGGCATATGCGGTTAACTAGAAAAGAAGCAGTTAAAAAACTCCTACACTTAATTTTGGGGCGGAGTTCGGCGAGCCGCCAATTTAAAACAAATAGGAGAAAAAAAACTGTTTCTTTAAAAATTAATAGCTAGAGTTCATGGGATTAGTACATTGCAATGGGATAGTATTGTGATATTGCTGACAAAGTAAAAGGGTTCGGAACGCTCCTTGTCTGGTGAGAGATAATATAACCGTCAGAGCTACTGTTTATAACCACCATGGAGGTGAGAGAGGAGGAACTCATCGTAGACAACATGGTCGAAACGAAGAGGGAAATTAGAGGTGACGAGATCATCACTGAGATGCGACCTTGCTTACTGCAAAGCCCCCAACAAAGAGGCGAAATTTCATAAACCGCCACTATCATCAACAGATCCCTGAGACCATCGTCAGGGTTGCAAAATCGGAGGAAAGTATGAAGGTTGTCAAGAGTTGGCGACGCTAGTTAACAAGTAGGGGAAGAAAAGTGAATGCGAAGATTGACTCTGCATAGGATGACAGAAAACTATTAAGAAACCAAAATATTATCAAGGGAACTGCCTCAAATACCAGGAGGACCCATTTTCCAAAATCCAAAATTTGCGATTTTGGGAAGGAAACGGATAATAAGGACTTTTTATCTTTCGAAGTTAAATGTTTGCGTAATTTGGTTTGGAAATTAGCTCATTTAGATGAAAACCTCATTTTCCAGATAAAAGCATATTTGGAGGCAAAAAACTGAGAAGAGTTAGTTGTGGAGCTAAGGGCTGGTAAAATGATCAAAGAGAAAGTAGGAGTGACATAAGGCGATCTAGAGAGAGGTCTATGATTTATTTTGAGACTAAAATTCCAAAACCTTCAGCAAAAAGGGTCCTCCATTCGCCGTTCTTGAATGTGTCCCAAAATATTGATCAATTTAGACTTCATTTAAAATGGTGCCAGCGTCGTGCAATGATGACCTCATTTTTATTGTTCGAATAAACAAATAATGTTGAAATTATATAAGAGGATTCACATGAGAATGGAGAGCCGAAAAGATGGCGGATAAATTTCTAAAGCCCACAGTGACAGAGTTAATTCATAGGAGATTTTGGGTAGAGTTAACGCAAAACAGGAAGCAGAGACCGGCTATGAATCTTCTTACCCACAGAAATGTAAAAGTTTGCTAATAGGCATCTATCCGTTTAAGAGATACTGGATCCAGGAAGAGAAAAATAGTCTTCGAGTAAAAACCCTCTGAACTTTTTTCAATCTTACTGCGGTCAGAGGCGTTCATCAGCCCAAAGAGGAACATCAGTATTCTAGGATTTTTAAGAACAAACATCCGGTACAGGTTTAACTTTATTTCCAGACGAAAGAAATTATGTGATACAAAACCACATATCTGTGCAGCCTTTACAGATAATCAATCTGCATGAGTTGGTAATTCTAGCTTAGTTGTGTAACTTAGACCTAAGTGTATTATAATTGATCGTTCTAAAAGTGTATTGTTTTGAAAGACTAGGGGTCCAGGAAGCTTGGCGGGCGAAATACACATGAAAAACACTTGGATGGAGAACATTTCATCTGCCAACTAGAGCTCCAACGTGAAAGCACAAGTAGATCAGTGTTGCTTTTATCAACGCAACTATTGGCAGTGTCTTAAGAAAAGGAATAAATGCACTTGAGATCGTCAGCTTAACGAAATTTTGTGAATTTTTGAGTAAAGTTGAAATTTCATTTGTGTACAGAATGAAGAGAAGAAAACCTTGAATCGTGCCTTCAAAAACGCTACTCTTGAACAGCTGAGACGTCGAATAGCTTTTACCTACTAAGACATTCTGGCTGCGGTAAGACAAGTAGGAACCAATGATGTCAAGCAGAGTGGTACCTTGTCAAAGGCTTTGCTCAGGTCAAAGTAGATCAAAACCACTGACTGTTGCTCATAAGGAAGGGAAATGACGAGGTTAAGAAAAGCTAAGTGACACACTTTGTATGATCTTCCAGGTAGAAAACCGCATTGCGAGTCGCTTAGGAGCTTATTTTCTGGGTAAAGTTCGAGATTTGATTAGAAATAATTTTTTCCCGAAGTTTTGATAGAGCAGGGGTTTTGTGAACGCCTCGATAATTATTTACGTCCGAACGAGATCCCGACTTGAAGACAGGAAGAATAATAGATGTCTTCCATGAGTCAGGAAAGAATTCGTTTAAAAAAAATAACTGAGAATATAGGGCTTAGCCATTAAGGAAAGCTCGGCGCTCTCTTAGTTGCTGAGTTTGGAATAACGTGAGTCCCCGAAGAGTGCGAGTTTTTCATAAGCAGCATTTGCTTACGAATTATTTATATAGAGAGATCAATGGTGCTGAATGAGAATACCTGAAACGTCGGAACCGGTTCAGATTACATCGTAAGATGATATTCAAAAAAACGCACTAAACAATTCTGACTTGTCAATGTCTTCGAGAATGAAGTTCTCAGCTTCATTTAATAACAGAGGAATTGCATAATCTCGTTTAGAGGAAGATCGACTGCGGAACAGTTGAGCAGCTGATTTTGCAGAGTTTGGCTCACTGAGTGCACAAGATTCCATCTGTCTGTCACGTGCAAGACGAAGCTTAGAGGCTTATACAAAAATCTCTGCAATCCTTAGATGTACAGATAACGAACTAATTTATTGATCTTTTAACTGATTCCTCAATTTCTGTCATCTCGGCAAAAGAAATTCAGGGACGATGGATTCCAAAGCGTAGAGCTTGACGATTTCGGTTGGCACAAATTACAGGATGTTATTTGAAACGACTGGCATGAATTCAGAAAGACTTGCTGCGCCGTTCGTCGTAGAGAGATGTTGCCATTCCAATGAGTCCAAAAACTTATTAATTAAGCTCATATCTGCGAGGTCAAAAGCATGATAGTTACGAACGGCGCTATCCTTTTTCGATGAGACAATCGGAAGGCAAATTGAATTAACGTATGGTCACTTTGGAAGGGAGTAGGAAGTCTCGGGCACTAAGTGATGGCAATTCATCCAAATCTGTAGCTCATATCTTCCATGTTCGGTCATTGGCTAAGCGTCTGAATGTAACTCCGCCCTAATTAGACTGTAACAAAAAAATTTGTTACAGACGATGTGAACAAAGCAGATTTGTTAAATTCGTTTTTGCCAACCACTTTAACACTGAAACTAGCCCCACTCACACAATTCCTCTGCTTTCAAATTCGCTTCTAACAACCATTAATTTCTCGCCTTCACGTAATCAAAAAGAAATAGCTCAACTAAAATATTCACATTCGGTTGGAACTGATAACATTCGAATCTCACTTATTAAATGGCAAAGAGATTTTCCACCTCTACTAAGCAAATTATTCTCAGTATTTCTCGAAAATGGTTTCTTCCTCGATTATTGGAAAACTTTTATTATAATATCAGTTTTTAAATTTGGTTCCCGCTCGGACATTCATAACTATCGCGGTGTTCATAAAACGCCCTCTCTTGCTAAACTCTTCGAAAAACTAATTGCAAAATAAATCATGGATTTTTGCATAAGCAATCAAATTATCAACTTTCCCAACACGGCTTCTTACCGGACCGCTCTTGTGAAACCTTCCACATGTCTTTTCTATATCTACTAACCTCTCTTCGTAATCATCATCTCTCTGTGGTAGTTATCTATTTTGATCTTAGTAAGGCATTCGATAAAGTGCCTCATAAACGACTTCTAGCTAAACTATAAGCTAAAGGATTTCGTAGTCCTCTAACTGACTTTATTAGATCATACCTAAATGATCGAAAGCAAAATGTTTTAGTAGGGTCCTCATACTCAAGTGCTACCCCGATTGTTAGTGGTGTCCTTTAATGTACCGTATTAGGTCCTTTGTTGTTCTTACTGTATATAAATGATATTTCATCGATAGTTAAACATTCTCAATCTTCTATTTATGCTGATGACCTCAAATGCGTGTATTCCTTCTCTAACTCTACGACCGAACGGTGCCTAGAACAAATTCATTCAGACTAAGACGTTCTTTCGGCCTGGAGCTCCACATGGCTAATGGAGTTCTCACCTTCTAAGTGTTGCTACATGAGTTTTAAGCCCGTAAGTCTGCCGCAACCTCTTATTTTTGAAGGTTGCCCTATGATTGAATGTTCCTCCATCAAGGACTTGGGCTTAAGCTACACCAATAAATTAGATCTTCCGCCTCATGTCGATAGAATTACGGCCAAAGCTGCTCTGATTTGCGGATTTATTTCTTATAATTTCTACCTTCCTGAAATTAAATTAAAAATGTATCGTATGTTTGTACTTCCCATTCTTGAACTTTGCTGCCCATTCTTTGGTTTAATGAATGAATCTAGCCGTTCAAAAATTGAAAATGTCCAAAGATATTTTACAAAAAAATCCTGTTTCCGCCAGGTAACGAAGCAAACATTAATTTTGTTCAGGAGACTTGAAGCAGTCTTTTGTCTCCTTTTCCGACTAAATAATATCTCAACTCTCCCCAAGCTTTCTGTCATTACCCCCGTTAGTCTTCCTTATAACCTAAGAAATGCTGCACTAATTATACCTCCCAAAGGCTGTTTTTGAAGCTTCCCGAACTGAGAATATAGGTAGCCATTCTGTCTCCTCTTCTTATAACAATCACAGAAACTTGGTTTTCACAGAACGTCAAAGATGGCTAAGTCGCATTATCCAAGTACCAGTTGTTCAAAAGAGAACACATCCACCACCAGGGTTGAGGAGTTGCAATGTTTATAAGGAGCAATTTCACTGTAAGTGAAAAGACAGAGAAAATTACCAATCGCGTCCATTTTGTATGGCAGATTAAAAAGACACGGCGATCGCAATCCCTTGAAGCCAAGATTCTACTGACCAACGACGAAGGACCCGACGCTGATACTTGCCTGCTGGAGAACGTAAAGGAGATTGGAAGTCAACCTGATATTGTTCTCATGGGGTACTTCAATGCACCCAGCATTCGATGGAACGATCTGCAAATGCACTGTTCAAACGGTGCCTTCGGTCACAGTCTGCTAAAGACAAAACTTGGAGCTCTTCTCACACAATATGTGCTTGTTCCAACGAGCGTGCGTGGAGGACAACAGGCTTGTTGCTAAGATTTCGTCTTCACTAAAGATCCTGACAGTATAGACGAGATATACTGCCTACATCGACTTGGTCGAAGTGATCATGCAGTACTTTCATGGGAGTACGGGTTATATTCTGTACCATCTACAATAAATGAAACAAGGCTTAATCTATGGTGAGGACACTTTTGCCAAATGAGAGCGGAGGTTTCACCAATAGACTGGGATCTTCTCTTCTCCGGGAATGTCATTTAGGACTGGAATTTATTTAAAGATTGGTTATTGAATCCAATAAAATCCATTGTCCGTCATCAAAACTTAGTATATCCAACCGATCACAGTAGCTAACAAGAGATCTAGAAAGAGAGATTAACAAGAAAGGAAAACTTTGAAAGAAATTTTACCGATCCGATGAAAATATAGCCTTGCAAGCATACAAAAGTCAAAGAAACAAGGTAAAAAACTTGATCTTAAAAATACGAGGGAATTATGGGGGGATTTGCTCCAGCGAGCAGTTCAAAATACCAAATTGCTCTACAGCTGTTTTCTAACGAGCATACCTAACAGGAATATGATTACTGTCATCAGAAACGATGTTGGTTCCGAGATATCAGAAGTTAAAAACAAAGCTGAACACTTTTCTCAGTTCTTTTATTTTGATTTCGCCGGGAAACTGTTTTCATTTTTTAAAGATAAGTGAAGGGTTTATTTTTACCTTATTTCTTGCCCCTAGCAGGGAACTGTCTATTAATTGTTAGTTTAAAAAAGCCATTATTACTGCTCCATATTATTTGTGCCGGCCATATAATCAATTGAATTAATTATTTGCACTTTGCATATGTATGCTTTTGAAATTGTGCTCGGTTCATAGTTTTCTATTTTACTGCATGAAATCAGCTGCAATTTTTAGCCTAGTTGAGTATACTCTTGTAAATTATTAACCCACTGTTTTTCTATTAAGTAAACCGAAATTCGTCTAATAGTTTACGATGTCCCGCAATTGACTCGCAAAAAGACGCAAGGTTGCAGCTTGCCCTCCATCCTTGAGTAATTAGGGTAATGCAATGGGACCTATCTAGCTTATGCGAGACTTCGCAGCCCTCTGTAAATATTGTCAACTCTAAAATCCCTTTGGTAAATCTGGAACCTTTTTATCCTCTGATTGCTAAAGCCTACATCTCGTCCTGCAATAATCGATCGTCGTCTGACGAAATGGTATATTTTTTTCTTAAAGGAACTATAAACAATACCTTTGACACAGCTATCAAGCAGGCTTTTCAAATTATTTGAAAAATGAGCTCCTAAACTGAAGAACGGATAAAACACAAGCATTATTTTATTCTGCGTATTATTCCAAGTTACATATCTGCGTTCTACGGGGTGCGTTTGTTTCTAGAAAGCTTTAGCTTGGGATTTAGAGTCGCATACGATATACGACTGCGCTCACTCAGTCGTAATGCCCCCATATTAGTCACTCTCTTTTCCTTAATAGAATTTTATCAAAAATGGCATTCCTCAGTTTCCTTTGACCTTACCCCAAAACAGAGAAAACTAAAAAATTTTAAACTGTCGACAAGCAACAGAGAAACGAATACCTCTGTTGCCATGTTGATCGAATCGTCTCCAATGTCATCTACGGCCTCACCGTCTCAATCCCTAGCTAACTCTGCACGGAAACCAACCTCGATTAATTTTTTGGGATCCCAAAACAACAGTAGTTATTTTATTAGTTCTAAAGACAGCAGTTCTTCTCCTATTACCACACCCATACCAAGTTTACCAGTTAATCCTTGTCAACCAATGCAGATTTTTAGCTAAAAGACAATTCCAGCTAAAGTCTCAACCACTTGAAAACCGCAAAACTTTAGCCTTTCCACGAAAACTACTCCGTTATGATCGCCTATTTCTCCCGAAAACATCCCAGTCCCAACTACATCGAATTTCCAGCTACCACCAAGACCTCATACTGAGGCTGATAAACGAAACATAAAAGCATTCTCGCTCAAAAATTAGTGCTTCTGTGCCACTCGCAGCAGTGCATTCACCACCCCGCAGCCGAAATTTTTCTCCACAGTCGTTTCCCCAGTTGCCTCTTAAGACGAAGGGTCCTGCATGAAATACTAGACTCACCCTGAACTTCTGTGTCACTTTACTTGAATATGCTTTGCAGTATCATGTCCAGAGATTTCCCTGACATGACCCAATAGCTAGTGGTTGTGCTCCAGTTCCCCTGTCTGTCATTTCCACCTCCACATTTTACTTCCCTTCACCCACATCAGACGCGTATGATCCCACTAACCTTTTTCCAGAACATATGTTCAGTGGCCCGTCAACCACTGGATGACTTAGCCGCCCTCCCTCAATGAAAACACCTTGCTCACTAAAACTGTTCGTTCTTAATGCTTGATCCTTGCTCAATAAAAATGCCCCTGCTTCCCGGACTCTAGTCTTTGTCCACTGCCTAGATATTGTTCTAGTAACTGAAAGATGGGCAACACTTTCCGTAGCTGACCCCGAACTCTCTCTTATAGGTTAAACTTGTACTCGAAATGATCGCCGTGACAGCCGTGGTGGAGGAAGCTGTATCTTTATTAAGCAAGCGCTGGCATTTAGGACCTTAGACCATTCCACAATTTACTGCGGTTGATGAAAGCTGCTGGCTTCAAATTACCTCCAAACATAGGAACTCTTTACTCATTGGCTGTGATGGTATCGCCTGCCCAATACCAGTGAGGATTTCGATCTTTGTCTCTCACTGAAGCATTTCACGCCGCAGCTTACTTAAATTTTATAGTATTGCTTAATTGCAGGTGATTTCAACCTTCCTGACATTCGCTTGTTTCGGTCCCTTCTCGCCCCCATAAAGTTCGAGGACTTACCGAGGCCGTATAGGCAATGCGTGGTGATCTCCCGCAGACATTCCGCATTGTGAAGGGATTGACTGTTGCCTGGAAATTCTCGGACTTCTTTGAATTCTGCTCACCACGACCCATTTCCGAGGTCACTCCATTGAAACTGCGTGTCCACAGCAGGCGCGAGATCTGATGTGCGCAAGTTCTCCTCTCGTCTCAGAGGGTTAAAACCACATGGAAATGCCCTCCCTGAAGACGCGTGCTGCATGTCTCATCGCTGGAGTCTTTTAAAAAGGAACC